>CM031240.1:268485858-269085858 GCA_018340775.1 Taxus wallichiana var. yunnanensis
TTTATTAAGTCAACAAAATTATAAATAAAAATAAAAATATTTTGAAATTTTTAGCAAATTATTCACAAATAATATTTGGTTCATTATGTGGATTATTCACAACACATATTTTATAATTGGGTTGTTACAATTTTAATGATTTATATATTTTTACCTTTTTCATTATTATTTGTAATAATTCTAGTGTTATCTTATCATAACTAAAATTTATTAAATTTGGTTAGTATAAATTAACATTAACTAGAGTTAATGGGTGAATTGAATTCCCCACAATTCATATTTTTACATTTTTCCTCATAAAACTAAAGAAAATATTTAAGTGATGTAGTTTTTAATAAGCTTTGTTTGAATGTTAGAAGTGAACAAACAAAATGGAATCATGATACCTTATTTTGGGGTTATTTTAAAAACAATTCATGATTCTAGTTTCAAAAAGTCCTATTATTTTGGAAACCATGTTGAAAGGAGAAAAATTTGTTTACCTACTGTTAAATTTTAAGAAAATGGATATTCCAAATTTCTAAAATCTCAAATATTACAAAATTGTGGAATATGTACATGGTATTTATAAATGTAATTCATTCAGTGTTGATAATTCACATTTTTTTCACAAAACCATTCTAGTTGTTATATGGAACATATGCTCAAATGCCCATATCATTTGAATTACCTGCATTACAATTGGCAAAAAAAATTGAAGATCAAAGTTTTAACAATGTCGTTGATAAGAGAATTATGTCTTTGAGCAGGCTTGAAGAAGAAAGAATTGTTGTTGTTGATCGAATAGTGGAACATCAAGCTAGAGTTAAGAAGTTATTTGAAAAAAGGAAAGAGAAAGACATTTCCAAATCAATGATCTTGTCCTATTATGGGATAAACGAAGAGAACCTAAAGGGAGTCATGGAAAATTTGATTCATTATGGATGGCCCCTTCAAAATAAGGCACTTTTGTGGGGATAATACATATTATCTCACATATCCTGATGGTACCCACATGTCATTGCCCTACAAAGCGGGAAATAACTTGAACATTACAATTGGTAACAATTTATGGTCATCAACCTTGTACATAGGTTTAATTAGGATTTTGTTGTGTTCTTTCATGTTTTCTTGCGTCTTTGCTTGTGTCTATCCTCCTTGTTCTTTTTCCCTCTTTTCGGCATTGTTTTTGGCACTTTTCATATCTATAGGTTCATTGCTTCGTCCTTTGAGTTGTCCCTAATTAGAGCCAGACATTTTCCCAAAATTTTGCACACTAAATTTCAGGAAATTTTGAAACTTTTTGCGTTAAATATCTCACCAGTTAATCCTTCCACACCATTTCAAGATGTCATAGCATTGCACTATTGTTATTCCACCTTTTCCAATGTCTCGTCATGCTTACACATTCCTCCGACTTCGTAAAATGATTCGTAACGCTTCATTAGTGATAATAATTTAATTATTTAAATTTAATTAATTAGTAATGTCAATTTAATTCAAGTTACTAATTCATTAAGTAATTAAATTAATGTCATTATTTTTTTTGTGATAAGTTAATGTTTTTAACTAGAGCTATGAACCGGAGGGGTAAGGGCCCCTACCTAACAACAATGTTGAAGAAGGAGAAGGAAGAGAGATGGAAGAAAGCAGAAATACATTCACGAGATAGAAGGAGGGAAGGAAGGAGATGGAACAGAGGATGATGAAAGGCATAGAAGCCGAAAGTGAAAACAACATCAAAAAGACTCCGAGAACTCAAACAGATCGAAGGAATCAACCATGGAACGTCTTACGCGCGTTCGTTGGTAGCTCCGAGCGAAGAGAGAAGGCAGCACCAGCGTGATCTTTCACTCGTTGAGTTTTTCGATAGCAGAGTGAACCAGAAATAAAGTCACATCAATGTCGACCGAAGGAAGGAAATGGTGATCAAGCGAAGGATGCATGTTTTGTGCAAAAGTAACCAGATCACGATATTGGCCACAAAGCCATTGAATACGTGACCGAGATCACGAGGCGGCTAAATCAACCTCTTCGACCCACAACAATGGATCCGGAGGGAAAATCGAGTAATCGATCATGTAAACCCACCCTGTGAACTGGATAAATTTCATCTTCCGCAACAAACTCAACAATAGCTAGGTCGGGATAGAGGAGGAGGCAGAAGGAAATGAAGACAGAAGCGATGTCAAAATTAGTCCTGGGGTGCCGAGAGCGGAATCGGTAGGAATCCCCCAGGATGGTTTCTATCACTTCACTTCCTCGGACGAGGAAAACGGAAGATGACCGAGAGCCGGCGACGATCGATCTCAGAAGTTTCGGCCAGTTCCCGAACTATCCGTAAAGAACAACAAATAGAAACCCAATGAAAGCCATGCTAACGTAAAAATAGAAAGCACAAGAGGTGAGGTTGAATAGAGAAGAAGAAACACCAAGCGATACTTAAAGATCCCTTGGTGTGAAGCACAAGGAGCTACATTTCAAAAGAGACAATTGACGTGAGCCCTTCCCAAGCCGAAGTGTCACAAGAAACAATTGCGGTGTGTGGGTAGTCAATCACAAAATTTCCTAAGAGATCTGCCGCCGAGTTGGACTCACGAAAAATGTGACAAATGCTCTAGAATTTTAGTTTTCCGAGCCAAAAGAGGATGGACTAAATGAAGGGATTGATGCGCCAGGAAGGGGTAGAACCCTTCGAGATGGTGAAGGTAATAATTTGAGAATCCCCCTCAATTAGAAGAGAATCCCCTCCCATTTTGATGGCCAATTTGACACCCTCTAAGAGGTCCTGGACTTCCGCCATGTTGCAAGAACAATCGCGTAACGTAAAAGATCATGTTGCAATGAGGATACCAAACTTCATCATGGAGAATGCACCCACCACCGAAGAACTCGGATTGCCTCTGGAAGTGCCATCAAATTTTAACTTCCAAGCACCTTTGGGGGGAGGTCTCCAAATAGCTTGTTTCCTGTGAATGAGCTTCTCCACTTGGGATAGGTCGTGCTTGACAATGGAGCCAAGTTTTGGAATTTTGACAAGAGGCCAAGCCTTGATGATACGAGCATCCAACGAGGAGAACGAAGGATTATTCAAGTTGTTCTTAGACACAATTTCAGAGATGGAAACTTCTAATTTGATCAGGAAGGTGGGAAGAGCACACAATTGATTACGAAAAAGACGCAGATTTCTCTCCCACCAAATGTGCCAAAGGAGAAGAAAAGGGGCCACCTCAAATAGAACTCAAGGAACTATTGGAACCCAAAGAGGGCCAAGAAAGAAGGGAATCTTTGATATTGTTGTAGTGGACCTAGGAGAGGTTAAGTTTATCCAAAATCCAATGCCATCCTTGACTAGCAAAGGGGAAAAAAAGGAAGAGATGATCGAGATCTTCTTCCACATTTCCATGCAAAGGACGCATTTGGAAGGACCAGCATAACCCCAGGATCTTCTACGTATCTGGGTAAGAACTTTGTTTTTGAGAATGAGCCAACCGAAGATTGCCACTTTGGGAAGGAGAGAGGAGTGCCAACAACCAAGCTTGGGATGGGCTTCAAAACTGGACTGCGAAAGAAGCAATCGGTAACCTTCTTTGATAGAGTAAATGCCAAAGAGACGAGCCTAACCAGATCAGATGGTCCTCATAGTCTTTAAAGGCCACCCTTCTCGCAAGGATCTCATCTAAAAGAGAAGAGCACTCCGTGTCGGGACATTCAGCTATGAAAAATCATTCCATTGCCACGAAGGAGAACCATCCAGATGATAGGAACCATAATGAGCAACGGATTACCCCAACATAATTTGGAAATGTTCATAACTCTATTGAGGGAAGAGACCAAATTAAGAGGAGGGCACCCATTCCAACCATCCTCCCAAAAGTTGACCCGATAACCATTATTAACATACCAAGATACTGAATCCACGATTAAAGATTTGCATTTGCGCATGAAGTTCCAAATATGGGAACCTTTAGGGAGATCCTCGCAAAAAGAAGAAGCTCCGGCCTACCAACCTCCAAATATTTATGAGAGAGAACCTGATGGGCCAACCTATGAGGGAAAGTGATAAAGTTCCAGACCAATTTAGCACCCAGGGCAATATTATGGAGTGCTAAATCCACAATCCCCAAGCCGCCCGAAGAGATGGGCGATTTAACCACTTCCCATTTGACCAAATGAAATTTGCGATCTTCGTTGTTCCCCTGCCAAAGGAAGGTTCTGACAACCTTTTCAAATTTTAACAAAACCGAATTTGGAAGAGCGAATGATAACATATAAACTGGGAGAGCACAAAGAACCGACTTAATCAGAAGTAATCGACCCACCAAAGAGAGCCATTTCCCTTTCCAGGCTTGCAGTCTAGCCTGAAAGGGACTGAAGAAGATCATTCCATATGCTTGCTTTGCCTACTCCAGAGAATAAAGGGATACCCAAATATTTATGGGGGAGAGAACCAGAAACAAAACCGAGGATCACCAGAATCCTATGCTGCAGCCGAGGAGAAACATTAAAAAAGAAGATAACAAATTTATGGAAATTAATTACCTGGCTCACAACATTGGAATAGGAATTTAGGATATTGGATAGAGCACGGGCTTCTGGAATAGTGGCAGAATCAAAAAGGAAGGTATCGTCAGCAAACTGTTGATGAGTGAGAGAGGGCAAGCTGGAGGAAATCGAAAGGCCCAAAAGAGATCCAGAAGTGACGGCTGACTTGATACAACGACTCAGAGCTTCAACCAAAATAAAGAGGAAGGAAGATAAAGGATCTCCTTGCCTAAGACCCCTACTACTCTAGAAGAAACCTTCAGCAGAGCCGTTCACCAAAACCGAGAAGCGAGGAGAGGAGATGCAATTGAAAATCCATTCACAAAAAAGCTTGCAGAAGCCCAATGCTTGCAGAGATTTAAGAAGGAATCTCCAATTAATGCGATCATAAGATTCTATGTAATCCAACTTGATCATCATCCCAGGACGCGAGGAGAGTTGTAAGGTATGAATAAGTTCATGAGAGATGATCACCCCATCGGAGATGGATCTGCCAGGAAGAAAGCCACTTTGCTCTTGCAAGACTAATGAATTGAGAAGGGCACGATGCGAGAGGCGATAGCTTTGGAGATGATCTTATATGAAGTATTGCAAAGGGAGATGGAGTAGAAATCATCAAAATTATCAGTAGGGGATTTTTTGGGGAACATACAGATGAAAGTGTGATTGAGAGAACCGAGGATTTTACCAGAAGATCAAGATTCTTCCACTGCTTTCCAAACCGTGGTACCAATAACGTCCCAAAAATCTTGGAAAAAAGCAGTTGGGAATCCATTCGGACCGGGGGCTTTGTCACGAACCATAGAGAAAATAATTTTACGAACATCCTCTAAAGAGAAGGGCAAAGATAGCCTATCGTTATCTACCTCTGTTATCAGCTTGGGAATTTGATCCAGTAAAGGAGATTGAGCAGACCAAAGAAGAGTGTGTTTCTTCAGTTAAGAGCTTGTGGAAAAAGGAAACTGCCTCCATTTTAATCAGAGGTTGAGACGAGAGCAGCGTATCATCGAGCGGCTTGATGGAGGAAATATAGTTTGAGTTTCTCTTGGCTTTAACCGAAGCATGAAAGAATTTAATATTCTTATCACCATCTTTTAACCAAATTTCCCTTGATTTTTTACGCCAAAAAGATTCTTCCTTCATATAAGAGATCCCCGATTCAGCCGAGAAGGAGCTTTTCAAGATGAAAATCTTCTTACCGCATACCAAAACTAAGAACCCGATCATTGAGAGAATGAAGGGCTTTCTCAACTCTAAGCTTTTCCTAAAATATATTTTTAAAGGAGGACGAATTCCAAGCTAATAATTTATCTTTAAGCTTTGGGAAAGCTTTTTTGAGAGAATGAACATTTTGGTACCATTCACAGCGAAGGAGTCTTGCCATGATTTGATCAACAATTTGAGAGAGGGGTCATGCATCCACATGCTTTCAAACTTAAGTGACCAACGTCGAGGGGGGAGATCAAAATTTATGGTCGGAGAAATGGGGAAATTATCAGAACCAGAAAGGGGGGTGATAGAGCTCTGAAGGAGGAAGTTCTGTTGAAGCCATGATTTGGAAATCAAGAATCTATCAAGTTTAACTGCCAAGTTCCCAAAACTTAGGCGACGATTATTCCATGTGAACCACCCAGTGTGGTTCCAAATCCACTAGCTTGGAGGAATGAACAAAGGAAATGAAATCAGATTGGGAACGAGGTTTCCAACAGATGCCACCTCGTTTATCATGGTTAGAGAAGGTAGCATTAAAATCCCCTTCAATAATAATTTTAAGATCCGGAAGGGAGCTCAAAGAATCCCGAATTTTATGCCAAGTTTCCCATTTTTTAATGGGGTTATTCGGACCATAAACATTGCATAGGAAAAAAGCCTCATCGGAATGCTTTAAACTGACCTGGCACCATTGGAAATTGACATAAGAGGAAAGGAGAACCATACCGCAGAGCTAGATTTCCAGAGAAGACCCATCCCACTAGAGGCTCCTTCCGAGTTGACGAAAAAACCTTCCCAGTGCGCCAACTCCGAAACCAACCTTCTAAGCAGGCCGCACTGGACATCTTGGTCTCTTGGAGCAAACAAATAGAAATGTTCATATCGGTGACATAGCGCCTAAGCAGATGTTGTTTGTTAGGGGCATTGAGGCCTCTAACATTCCAAGAAAGGATATTCATCTTTTATTTAGAGAGGACTCACCTCTCTTACTTGAAATAGAGAAAAAAGAGCCTAGCTGAGATTGATTACCAGAAGCCACCTCTTTTAAAGAAGAACGATATTTGGAGGGCGAGACAGGAGCTTTGACCAAGATTCAAATTATGAATAGGGGAGTAGGAAGAATACCACGACTAGATTTCAAAATCTCACCTTCTTCTTCCGATTGGACAAACTCCTCCACAACAACCTCCTTAGAAGCATTGAGATACTCTTCTTTATGACCAACCCAATTTTCTAGGGAGGCAGCATCAGAACCCAAACCTAAAGCAATACCTTCTTGGAATAAGGAGAGGATTCGAGTTGAGTCTTGAACCACCGAGGCTATCTCTTTGTGACAAGGAGACAGTGTTGGGATCAAATTAAGGGGTTCCAGAGAAAGAGTCTTTTCCTCGACAAACGGAGGGGGGACAAAAGGACTCGGTAGGAGGAAGAGGATCGAGTCCGAGGGCTGAGATGGTGAAGGCTTCTTACGCCAAATAGCCTACCGCGAGGAGGAGGAGTTTTACATGCTTTATGAAAGTGACACATAGACATTAAAATTTTCCTCCATAATTTCTATTTTATTAATGTATGTATTAGGAATAGGATGTTGTTAAGTATAATTAGTAGTGGCATCCATAGAAGATGACGGGCGCCATCGATGCGGTGCCACCCATAAAGTAGAGTACAAGAACATTCAAAAGTACAATATGAATGTTGTAAAAGTAAATATTTTTCGTAAGTGGTCCAATAATGTTAAAATATCAAAGTTTGGGTAAGTAGAGAAGTAAGGTCTACATGATTAGGAATTAGAAATATTATATTTGTAATAAGGACGAGTGATGTAATAAATATTTTGTGTATTTTATTTGTGGAAAAGTCTAAAAAGGTGGAACCCATGTGAGATAATAAAGTTTATCTTATCTTAGAAGATAAGCCTACATGTAAAGGAAAGAGTTTAGGCATGGAATATGATTGGTCGGAAAAGATTTCCTATCCTATCTTAAAGATAGGATGGATAAGCTTGAATTCCTATAAATAAAGAGGCCACCCCCTCATTTAGCATAGAAGAAAGTAGTGAGAAATATTTTATGAGTAAGTGTGTAAAGGAAGCCATCATTTTGAAGGTGTGTTAAAGAAGCCATTAAGAGGTGTAATTGTAAAGTTTCTCCCATAGTTATTGTTGGAAGGCAAGTGAAGTCAATAACACTTGAAGTACCTCATGGGTGATATTGTAACAATTTCATGTTGATATGGTAATTTACACTGATATTTCAAATTTATTATTATTCTTTCTTATCATAGTCTATGGTATTCTTGTGTTATGTTTGTTGTTGTGTTTCCAAATTACATCCACCAAACTAAAAGTTGTGCATTAGTAAATAATCATAGCATGAGGAGTTCCCGGTGAAGAATTATCATAGTGCCGGATTGGTGTTGACATTTTGGTTTCGTTGCTGGGACCATTCCTCATTGGTGAATTTTCTAGAGAGATATTCCCACTTAGTCAAAAAATATTTGAAGGGTAACCTTGTTTTTACTGTGTTTAGTAGTTACCATGGTAAAGTCACTTTTACCATAAATAATATTTACCGCATTGATAAAGTCACTTTTTACCGTGAATAGTATTTACCACAATAACTTCACTTTTTACTGTGAATAGTGTTTACCACAAGAAAGTCGGTTTTACCATAGTAAGTCAAGTTTTACCATAGTTACCGTGGTCATTTCTATTTTCCATTATATTGATTCCAATTATTTGTGCACATAAGTCTTATTGATTGTACTTGTGGGTTGGTATTTCAACGTGATTATTTTTGAAAATAGGGAAGATTCTTGTTTTTTCACTTAATCTAATGAAAATGTTTCCTCTTTTATTCAAGAATTTAAACGATCTTGCATTTGTAATGGCCTCATAAGAAGGGAATAATGGACTGAATTTTTCCTACCTTTTTTGGATGGTTCAACCCTTAGGTGGTTTGAAACACTAGGTGATAATGTGAAAAAATCATGGGATTTATTAACTGAAAGTTTTCTTAAATAATTTGGTGAACAGAAATATGCAGATCTCATGATCGATATCACAAAGCTATCCCAAGGAGAGAAGGAGAAGATAAGGGATTATCATGCTCATGTTCTAGAGCTAAGGAGGAAGCTCGATGCCCAGATCTGGAAGGAAGGATTAGCGGAGAGGTTGATGAATGGTGTGGATAATATCCTCTGTAAGCACTTCAATCTTGGGATGAAGCCAGAGATCAAACAAGTGAAGTATGACCGCCCAGCTACCATTGAACAAGCAAAGAAGATTGCAAGAAGGCAAGAAGAAAGCATGGAAGAGGAACCTAAAGAAATTGCTGCTAAGGTAGAGCCTACACCAACACTTTTGGTCCATAATCCACAACCACTCTTGGTGAGCACAAATCTTTCTCCCAGTACATCTACCGAGTATGAAGATCTGCTCGGGAAGATGGGCTAGTTAACTATTAATTTTTTTCAAGAAAAAGAATTTAGTTCTTAGGGAGGAGATAGAGGTCCAAAAGAAATATTTATGAAGTTGTATGTTATGTTTGTTATAAAAATGTCATTATAAGTATAATTGTCTAAATAGAGCTTCTATATCTAGTATAAGAGATAATGATAAAGGAAAAACACACTGTGAATTCTTTTGATGTAGTAGATAAGAGTATAAATAATGAAGTAGATATGTTTGTAAGAAAAAGAAAGAAAAGAAAAGATAACCAAGATGGAAATGATCCTAAGAAAATGAAAGGAGAAACTAGTAAAAAATATAGGAGAAGAAAGTTGAGTGTGCGGGATTTTTGATTTCACAGGACAAGGACCATACTCCATCTTAGAAGATTTGTCCAAAAGGCTCCGCTAATATTACATATGGTCAACTCTTGGCTGGGCTTCGAGAAGAGGCGGGAGCTCGAAGTGGACTCAATGCTCGGCGAAGGAAGGAGGTTGAGGTCCCTGTTTTGGAGGCGAGGCGGATCTCTACGCTCCACAAGTTGAGGTATTATGTAATGGTATTTCAATTCATGATGTCTTAGTTGATGGAGGTGCTATAGTTAATGTAATGACCGAATCAGTAATGAATATTTTGGGGTTAAAAATTGATTTCCCCTCAACACTTATGTTAAAATCATTAAATAAAGGAAAAACTAAACCGAAAGGTGTTGTTTCAAATGTGGCAATATTTGTTGTGGGTGTTGTATGTGTGGTAGACTTTCGGTGATGAAAATTGTATTGTTGCGTACCCAATGTTGTTGGGAAGACCATGGCTAAGGAGAGTTCATGCAAGAAACTACTGGAATGAAAGTTTCATGACACTTGGACGTGGTAGCGAGAGGTGAAGATAAACGTGATCCATCAAAGATCATAAGGCAAAACTCGTGGATTTAAGTAATGAAACCGATGATTGGACATCCTCTAATTACTCTAGTACCGGTGAAGTGGACACGAAAGATGAAGAAAGTGAGGTTGATGTTTCGGTCATGGATATCCTTCCAGGTCACACCGACTCATGAACCCATAATATTATCGAAGAAGAAATTGTTAATCGTCTCCAACAAATAAATATCGGTGATCTTTGTGATGGAGAGTGACAAGGAATCTTACCTCCGCTCTTTCGAAGGTACATACACCTATTCACTTTTGATTACAATGAACTCCGTCAAGTAAGTTGGGTAGAACATTCTATTGAGTGATAGATAGTGTTAAGCCCACAAAGCAAATGCCATATAGAATGAATCCTAATTTTTCCAAGACCGTAAAAGAAGAAATAGATAAGTTGCTTGATGCAAGATTCATATTTGTTGTGGAGAATTCAGAATGGGTTTTTCCCATTGTGATCTCAATAAAAGGAATGGGAAGCTACGCATTTATGTTGATTATAAGAAGCTCAATAAGGCAACAACGAAGGATCATTACCCTCTTCCATTCTCAGATCAGATCTTAGACGAAGTAGTAGGCTTGAGAGTGCTTATAATTTCTTGATGGATATAACGGATACAACCAAGTTTGTATAGCGAAGAAAGATCAGCTAAAGACTAAGTTCACCACTCCTTGGGGAACGTTTACTTATGGAGTTATGTCTTTTGGGTTGTGTAATGCTCCGACAACATTCCGCCACAGCGCTTGATGAATAGGCTGTTTTAAACCCTACATTGGGAACTTCATCGAGTATTTCTGGATAATTTTTGCATCTATAGGAGCAAGATGGACCACTGCACTCAGATGGAAACAAATGCTTTGAAAGGTTAGATGAAGCACAAGCCTCACTAAACCCTACAAAGTGTGTCTTTGGATGTTCTAAAGGCGTTTTGTTAAGGCATATTGTATCTAGAGATAGTATTAGTACTAATCTGATAAAGTTTCAAAATCAAAAGTTATTATTTCCTATTAATAGAGGTAAATTGAGATCATTTTTAAGCCATGTGGGTTACTATAGAAAGTTCATCAAGAATTTCTCAAATATTACACACCATTAACCCAATTCTTTAATAAAGATGTTACTTATGAACCAAGAAATAAGGTGCATGAAGCTTTTGAACAATCAAGAAAGCCACAGTGTCTTCACCTGTTTTAAAGAATCCAGATTGGAGCAAACCATTCATTGTGTATAATGATGTCTCGGATGCGGCACTAGGAAGTACTGCGAGCCAAAAAGATGAAAATGGGAATGATCATCCAGTTTACTTTGGAGTAGACAAATAAGCAAAGTCTTTGAGATAAATTATATTAGAATCAAAAAGAGGCTCTAGCTATCATTTTTGTTGTAAACAAGTTTAGAAATTACTTGCTAAGGCAGAAATTTATAGTTGTAACAGATCATCAGGCTCTAAAATATATTATAAATAAGTTTAACCCATCAAGGAGGATAGAAAGATGGATAATTTTGCTACAAGAATTTGAATTTGATATTATAGATAGGCCGGAAAGAAGCATGTCAATGTAAATGCACTCTCTCGAGCCTATGATGGTTTAAGTTCATCTTGTGATGATAATGATTTCTCGAGATGCAAAGATTGTTATCCCTTGACACAATCCCTAGTGAATACATAGATATTTGGAATTATCTGAATGAATTCAAGTTTCCTGATGGTGCCAATGCAAAGACTAAGAGGAAGATTACTCAAGCCAATCGTCCATATTCTATTCTGCAAGGAGTATTATTTCGAATAGGACCTGATGGACAAGACAAGAGGGCAATTAGGCGTGATCAAGGGAAGGAGTTGATAGAAGAATTCTACAATGGTACATGTGGAGGACACTTCTCTGACAACTCATAGCGAGAAAGATCTTGGATGCGAGGTTATCATTGGCACTCTTTTTAGAGATTATTATAATTATTGTAAGACATGTGATATTTTTCAAACACATGGTAACCGTAAGACTTCATCGAAACTTCATTATGCCCTATTCTTCCACTTGGTCCCTTTGAAAAGTGGGAATAGACATTGTAGAGGTCCACTTCCAACTACCCCACGGCAAAATAAGTATATTGTAGTTGCCACAGATTATTTAACCAAGTGGGTCGAAGCTAGGCCATTGAAAATAGTTTCCATGGATGAAGTGGCAAGGTTCATATATGAACACATTATCACTAGATTTGGTTACCCATTAGAAATTTTAACAGATCAAGGAAGCCACTTCATTAATGAGGTGATAGAAGTCCTAGTCAATAAGTTTTCTATTAAGCATAAGAAGGTAACAACATACAAGCCAAACACGAGATGGACTTTGAGTGGAGCGAACAAATTTTGTGTTATGTTAAATTCTAGCAAAAGATGCGGCCTTACAGTGCATAAGTGGGATAAAAGGATTCATGTAGCATTGTGGGCATATAGGGCAACATCAAAGTCAAAGAATGGATACTCTTATTTCAGATTGGCTTATGGCATTAATTCGAGTTCTTCCTATTGAGTTTGATATTTTCAATGTTTGAGAGTTATGAAAATGAAAGGATGGATGAAAGTGATTCAAGAAAAGAAATGTTGGTGCATCTTCATTTGCTTTAGAGGAAATGAGGAAATAGCGAAGGATTCAAGCTATAAGAAGAAAATGAAGTCAAGGAATACTTTGATCAAAAGATCCATTGGTCTCCATTTCATGTGAATGACTTAGTTATAGTATATGATTCCAGATACAAAAAAAAGAAGGTAGAAAAATTTCTTCCCAAATGGATGGGGCCCTACAAAATAGCAATTGTGTATGAAAATGGTACATATCGATTAGAGGAATTGGATGGCACCCCATTACGAAATGAGTCAACCACGACAAGTTAAAAATTTTCCAAGCACTGAATAGTCTACTCGAGGAATTTGAGTAGAAGCTAAGAAGGGGAAAATGTCGACATTAAAATTTTTCTCCGTAATTTCTATTTTATTAATGTATGTATTAGGAATATGATGTTGTTAAATATAATTAGTAGTGGCATCGAATAGAAGATAACGGCACCACGATGCGGCGCCATTGAATAAAGTAGAGTACGGTATAGTCAAAGTACAATAGGAATGTTGTAAAAAAGTAAATATTTGTCGTAAGTGGTACGGTAATGTTAAAATGTCAAAGTTTGGGTAAGTAGAGAAGTAGGGTCTACATGATTAGGAATTAGAAATATTATATTTGTAATAAGGACAAAGAGTGATGTCATAAATATTGTGTATTTTATTTGTGGAAAAGTTTAAAAAGGTAGAACCCATGTGAGATAATAAGGTTTATCTTATCTTAGAAGATAAGCCTACATGTAAAGGCAAGAGTTTAGGCATGGAATATGATTAGCCAAAATATTTCCTATCCTATCTTAGAGATAAGGTGGATAAGCTGAATTCCTATAAATAAAGAGGCCACCCCCTCATTTAGCATAGAAAGAAGTAGTGAGAAATATTGTATGAGTAAGTGTGTAAAGGAGCCATCATTTTGAATGTGTGTTAAAGAAACCATTAAGAGGTAATTGTGAAGTTTCTCCCATAGTTATTTTTGGAAGGCAAGTGAAGTCAAACACTTGAAGTACCTCATGGGTGAAATTGTAACAATTTCATGTTGATATGGTAAATTACACTTGATATTTCATATTTATCATCATTCCTTCTTATCATAGTCTATGGTATTCTTGTGTTATGTTTGTTGTTGTGTTCCTAGATTACATCCACCAAATTAAAGGTTGTGCATTAGTAAATAATCATAGCATGAGAAGTTCCAAGTGAAGAATTATCATAGTGCCGGATTGGTGTTGATGAGAACCAAGTTGTTTACATCGGAAGCAATAGTTTGAAACGGTCTCATAGTCGACCTTCTGGACCCATTTGCCACTGGGGGAAAGAATCACAATCCGATCTTGCAATTTTTTAGAGATGTCAACAGAAATACAAACCCTGGCAAAAGAAGAAAGGGATCCTTCGAGTGTCACAGGGTCGATATGGATGACACGCCCCAAACTGGAACAAATTTGTGAAAGAGAAGAAGGGGACCAGTACTCACTAGAAAGGGAATAAAGGCGAATCCAAATTTGAAAACCTTCCATATTAGCAAGATTTGGATTGAAATGAGTCATCCACCTACGAAGAAGAAGCCCTGAATCGAGAAGTAGAAACTCTTTCCTCTCTAGGGAATCGTCCCTTTGAGCTTGGCTACGAAAAATGACAAGGAAGAATCCTTTGTCCAAGAATCTGACGCGGAGACCGCTCCCCCATTGGGTATCGCACCAGGCGGATTCCAGTCGGCCAAAAGCGATGACCCACAAACTTAGCAATGATGGCCCGCTGACCAAGAAGGAGCAGTTGAGAATCGAGGTCGACAAAACTTTCCAAAGAGATCACAAAATCCACACCTCTGGGTCTTCTAGTTCAGAGCACTCCCAAACAATCGCTTGAAAGCAAAATCGAAGGGACCAAACCGGGCCCGATTTGAGCGAAGGAGTCGATCTACCATGGCCCGAAAACCGCCAAGCGCTCCATCCAAACCAAGGGAGCAAAGAAGACCGTTGTTGGCGGACAATTTGAAAAAATGACCATTTTGCAACTTTGTCCCGAGGAGTGCTAGGATGATTTTTTTCGCCTCATTTTTTCATTTGTTCCTTTTACTATAATTAATGTCTTTAACTTAAATAAATTTAAAATTTTAATTAATTAATGTTTTATTTATTTTTATAATAAATTGGTGTTATTAATTTTATTAATTAAATTCTAAATTTAATTATTAAATTAATAATATCAATTTTATAAATATGTTAATTAATTATTTAACAAGAGTTGAATTAATGGTAAAGTGGGGTTTAACTCCGACTTCTCCATTCGGAAGCACCATGACAATCGTAATTAGTAAAAATTAAATTATTTTCTCGCAAAACATACTTGGTGAGATTTTTCCCAAGGAATTTACTTGGGGAAGTTTGCAGATATATATAATTTGGCATTTGGCTAAATTTCTCGACTTTCCCACTTTTCCCAAAAGATCTCATCCCACACCGGGAAATTAATTGATCATTTATTACTATTTTGTTCCAACCTCTTTCTTTCTCTCATCTACACAAGATAATACTTCCCAGAGCATCTTTTGAAAGAAATGGTAGGGCATTGAAGGATCTTTTATCATTTCCAACATGTTTAAGGAATGAAATTAATAATTGATAGTGAGTTGAAGGATTTGTTTACATCAAAAGGAGGAGCGAAACAAGTTTATAAATCTTCTTGTTGTTTTAATAAATAAAATTATTCATGAAAATTCCACAGTCTAGCTAGTTTTCGCCTAAATACAAGTTTCACGAAAAAAAAGAAACAACAGTGGCGTGTCAAGCAAAAGAGGGTCTCGCATTGGTAAAGAGGGTCTAAATGCACTCAAAGAAGATATTTTTACAAGCTAAAAGGGAAAATCACGTTTGTGCATGAAAGAATCAGTCTTCGTTGGCTCTAGAGGTAATGTAAGATGACCTGCATATAATTGGAAAACTCAGTTTATATTGGCTCTCAGTTATTGGATATCAGTGCATTGGCATATGGAGAATAATTCTAAAGGTTAGCATATAAAACAAAAGTTCACCTTTTATTTTTATTGTTTTTTTAACCAACATGTCCGCAAACATCTCATACATGCGCCAAAGGAGGACAATGCCACAGAGCCCACGTTGAAATTAGAAGAGGAAAAAATAGGCGCTCAAGTGGTAAGGAGAGAAGAAATATGACCTGCAAGCAAATAAGAACAAATTTTTCTCATTCCCAAGCATAAATTTTCTCCATCTATATTGGCTCTTGGCTGTTAAAAACCAATGCATTGACAGGAGAGATTGCAGCAAGGTGGCGTAAAAACAAAAGGCTCCTTATTTGCACTCAGACACTAACCAGTGCACGTGGAAAGTAATTTGTGAATGTAATGTAGAGAGTATGCGCACATGCCGTAATTTTTTCCAAATTGGATATAAATGGTGGAAGAATTCAATAATAAATTTCACGCTCCCATGCAAACTCATAAAGCGAAACGATACGATGGGTTGTAACTCAAGCTCACCGTTATAAGCGACCCATAATTTCATACACAAACAACACAGTAAAATACAGGATAACTTTTTTTTTTTTGACACATAACACGACACAACATGCCACCACCAAGGTCACAACTAACTCCGTGGATAACTCAATACAAGGATGACCACAAGGGTAGCACAGAAATGTTCACACCCACCAAGGATGGTTCACTTTTCCGTTTGACAAGACAACATAAGAAACCACCACATAACACACCTACAGATAGGGCAAGCCACAATGAGAATATTATTGAAGGTTATTTATTTTTATGAAACCTCTTTCGATCCTTAACTTCAGTTTGCTAAGACTCTAGATATGATTTGTACAATGCTTCTTACAATGCTAAGTTTTCTCTGGCTTATTAAATCTTATCCTCTTCTAACAACTAACAGTTCATTTCACCTTAGGGTTATTTTACAAATTTCACCATAAAAGGAATAATGTTCACTAGAGGAGCTAGGGTTATCATGTTATATAATTCTTACTCACAATGATAGTCTCGCCTATGATTACTTCAGGAATCTCTTGTTCTCAAGTAAGTCATCTCTACATTAATTTATCTGAATATATATATATAGCTAACTTCTATAAGGGTTAACCACTCCATTTAATTTTACTTATATCACATCATTACAAGGTGTCGGAGAGTTTTGACTGAACACTTTATTCTCAAAATCAAGGTTTTACAATACTTATGCCAATGTAATGATTGAATATCATTCCTCACCAAGGTAAGTTACTAGTCTAACAACAAAAGGAAAAGAACACTTCACCACGTAGTTTTCCGAACATACCGAGACAAGAGATCTTCTAAACTCCTTGCAAGCAATGTTACAAAATTTACAACGCATTGAACTTTCTACAAAGAACTTCATAGTTTGAACTGATGAAACTTTTACACTCTTTTCCTTTAATCTACTCGCATAATCCATCTGCACAAATATTTACTAGAGTCGAGTTATTAGAATCGAGCATGATAAGATATAAACCTCACCTAATAACTTATGCCATCTAGCATTTAAATAAATGAAAGTTTGCAATACTCCCTATCAAATAATTCCTAATCATGTATTCAAATCTTAACTGCACATCTCATGGTAATACATTTCATACCCATTATTGTTCACTTCCCTAAAATCTGCTTACATATGAACAAAAATTCCAAGTGGAGAGATATGCAACCTTAACCTTGCATTTAATCATAATTAAATTACAGTAGTAATAATAACGCTCACCTAATACCCTCAACCTACTTCACATATATAAGTGTCCAACAATATTATCTTTCAATTAAATAAAAGCACCAACGACATTAAGCTCCTATAATAAATACAAGTGTCAATCTTATGATATTCATCAATATTACCCAAGTATCAAACCTTTATAGAAAATCAAGGATATGTAAGTATACTTTTGATATTTATCTCACAATTTTAAGAATATACTTATGTAAACAAGGGTTCCACAAATCAGTAAGTTCATATATTATTTAGATATCCTATCGGTTGTTTATTATCATGTCTCTATATGCCTCTATTAGTATAAGAGTCCAACTCAGAGGAATGAATTACGAACAACAATACCGTCATACTTTGTTAATGAGTAGAAGGTACATTTGGCTAGCTAAAATATGTAAGCGTGGTCCAAGCCACTATAAATGCAAGTATCAACATTATCTCAACTCCCAATTGGGATGCAAGTATCAATTTTTAGCTAACATAATAATCATCGTAAATGCCAGAAAATATTCCACGCGTTAACCAAGTATTGAAAAAACATATTTATCCTTACTGGTTACCTGATAACATAATATATCATATTATATAATTCAACCTCCACTTGCATATCTCAATTTATGGGTATTAATCATTGTCCTATATAATGAAGTTAAATAATTTCAGGTCGACTTCTATCCTTACTGTCATATATGGTATGTACAGTCCCATTATGGTAGTTGTCACCTTTACTTAAGGCTGTGTATGAATCCATTTTAGGGTAGTTCTCATAACTTCCCTATTCATCTGTTTTCCTACCAAAAGGCATTTCAACAAGCTTTGAAGTCAAAGTATAGGATAAATTTATAATCTCATATTTCAAGCATTGTCTGAATTCATATGCCTGAGGGCCATCACATGTCAATCAAACTTGAAGAATGTACACATTCATGAGAGTTCGATGTATCCAATATTACTTTAACTGATTCGAAGATCTAAGTAGTGCCTCAAACTTAAGCCATATAGTTATCCACACAAACTAACGTCTTGAGAGCTTACCGTATTCAAAAAGGTCACAAAATAGAAACCCCATTAACGCATGCTTCAGGAGCGTTCCAATCTAAAAATAAGCTCATAGTAATAATAATAGTAGAGGGCCTGGTGAGGGGTTTTCAATAATCCCCAAAGTAAACGATAATCAAAGGAGTCGGATAGTATCTAGAAAGGACCAGTAAAACCAGTACGACTCTCCCCAAATAGAAGCCTCCAATCCTAATGGGGGGTTTATATTATTATCAATCCACATTAATAGACAAACACAGTCTTCCAAGAAAATTCCGTTTTCAAGCCATGTTCTACATAATAAAAACAAGACAAGAAATATTCTAAATCTCATTCACACACCACAATATTTTCTACAGAAACCACTGTTCACAGGAATAATCATGGCAAAATGATAAACCAACTTTATAAGATCGATAAGCGAGAATCACTGGAGAGAGATCAGCTCATGCAATTATGATTAAAAGTCATTCGAAAACCCATTTCTTTTTGGGCATCTCTTTCAAGAAAGAGTCAACATATATATGTAAATAAATATTAAATAATATCAAGAGTCCAAACGTTATTTACTTAGTAAAAAAGAATAACGCAGCAACAATCCAAAAGAAACTCACATATACAGAATTCAAACAAAATTGCAAAGATTGATTTATCTAAATGCTAAAGGAATAAATCATCAAGAGAGAGGGTTAGGGCTTATCATGCCTTTAATGCGCTTCCCAAGACCAGGACACGCTAAAACAGGACCTGCAACAGCAACCCAAGCCTAATTCCATTTTCTTCAAGCTTGTTGGGCGCCCAAACATCGATCATCTCCACGTTGGCACAGGCAGGAGTTCACGGCCAGGGTAGGTGGTCTAAAGTACTTGCCAACATCCTCCCAACGCGTGTCAAACGGGAATGTTACAGCGGAACATGGACATCCATCCAGCACAATGGAAAAATCAAATTTTTGTTTTGTATGGTGTGGAAGCACCCACGAGGAAGCAAACTGTTTGACAAACTGCCTCAAAGAGATGTAGTCTCACGGGCTGCTATCCTTGCTGGAAATTCACAAAACAAAGGTCAACAAAACAACTAACAGGTCAACCTGATCAGGACGCCTTTACCAGCAAGTTCATATAATTGCAAAGCAAATTGTGCTTCATGAATATTCTGATATGAAACAGATCCACCTCTATGAGATTCTCTTCCATGAGTTACATCGTAAAACAAGTAAGGTCTCAATAGAGAATCTTTGTAATAAATTTCATCAGGTCTCCTGGTAACACTCTTACTGTCACTTAATCGATTTTGATAAAAATACCTTGAAGGAGAATCCCGAATTTGAGGATGCATTCGATACTGAACAGATAACAACATAGTTGGACAACCTGCTTGTTGGAAGCGCTCAAAGAGGCTTCTACTATACTGCAACATGCCTGCTGCCTGGCTAAATACTGTTGCAGTCTGTTGCTGTGGATCCCCGACAAGAACACACCTCGCAGCACCCAATGAAAGTGGAGGTAACACGCCTACTTCACTAGCTTGTAGCTTCATCTATAACCACCATAACAAACCCACGCGGCCAGCAGGGAAGAGTTCCAACAGTCCTGCGCACTCAGCAATCTTCCCACCCCATCTTCCAAACGTCCATCCAGCATTAGGCGTGAGCAGGATTCAATGCGGCCAGGGAAGGTGAAGAAAAACAAAGGAAAAAGGGACAGGTGCGCAGCAAGAGAAAGACACACTTTTCTCACGTTTTCCACCACTCCTCACGCAGAACACCCCAAGAAAACTTCACGCCGCCAGAGCAGAAAGTTGCAGGAGGGCAACCAGGACATGGAAGGTTACAAGGCCAAGTTATTAAATGCAGATAAGTGCGGCCAGCAGATGTAGAGCCATTTGGGGATGGCCACGCAACAAGGAAAAAGAACAAATCTGAGTAGAAGATCACACACATCCCAACAAAGGTGCGGCCAGGAGGGAAGAGGCATCTCATCCTAGCAAAAAGGTCAAATCAAGATTGAGTTAAAGCTGACACAGAAACCATTAGGCGGCCCAAAAGTAAATTTACACTTTCTCCACCCAACAAGTTTGGCCGGATCAACAAAGAAAGAACAATAGGGAAGGACAAGGGCCAAAATTTTCTCCACGCCAAGCAAAGCATTATTACATATCCACAAAATGAAATAAATCTAATTAATCACAATTTCATTTTAAAATTTGGTTAGATCGACAGAATGACGGCAGTATACAACTGACAAGTCCAGGGAACCGACGAGATTCGCATATTTTAGTTGATGAAATTCTTCATAATTGAAAATGTGCAATCCTATTGGTCAGCGTATTTATCCGACAACATACATAATACATTTACGTGACCAAAAACGTCTTTTATTTATCTCTGCAAAGAAAACAATGTCTCCGCGCCAAGTATGAGGATAAATTAATGATAGAAATTTACCAGCTGGTGGATGAGACACCTCAACTAAACAATAACTCGCAGTAAGGCATGCGCACGGCCCGAAAAGGCTTAATTAATTCAAAAATGTACTTTTATCATCTATATACACATAAGAATAAAACTGATACCCGCTCCTTTACTATTCATTATTATTATGTTTTAAAATGCTGCGACACCTGACGGGGTTCGAAAAGTCGTTTAGGACCTAACACGATAGTGACAAATGAATAAAAATAATAATAATAATAATAATAATTTAATCGAGGGGTCGAGCACGAGAGTGATCAATACTACGGCAAAAATATATCTGCAAGCAATTAAACAACAATCAACAGGAGGTTTGATATAGCAAGAATAAGGTTTTCTTTTAATAGGATAATCGCGAGGGACGCTGCGGGCCAGCAACCAAAACATCGACACCGACGCAAGTAGGAAAGCTCAACAAGACGACGACACCAACGTTTCAAAGGGAACACAACGGCATTCAGCCCTTAGAAGCACGGTCGCCACAGAATAACAGAGCAATGATGAATGGGGCATTACACTCATCGAGAGAAAGCAATTAAACAAATTGCGGAAAATAAAATTTTAATTTTTTTGTTTTGCTTGTTTTAAAAATAAGATGAGATTTGTAAAAGATATAAATTGAATAAAATCTTTTCTTGTCTTTTGCGGGAAATTTGGAGACAGATACCCGTCACCACAAAAATTGTGTTTTATTTGATTTTTTCTTACTTCTACCTAATGATGTCAACATCAAATAAATCAACACTAAAGTATGAATTTCAAGGTGTCATTCCCTTATCTCGCATTTGTTTCGATTACAACAAAATCAAAGGTCATACATTGTTCTCACAACCCCCGTGTCGCATGGCTTGCACGCGTGCAGCGAGCAGCGTTTCCAATCTCTATTTAGTTTCTAGAACTCGTCATCACTTGTGTTGAGCACTATGATCCTGAGAAAAGAGGAGTTTTCAACCGTAATAATGAGCCCATCTTATTGGTTACACCCGAGCACATTGAAGAACTGCTTAGGATTCTATAATATGAAGAGAATGCTGAAATCACTAAAGAGTCTGCACAACAATATTGGGATGAAGACCCAAGTAAAAATGTTCTAAAGTGATGAATAAGAATTGGTTAGTCAACAAGGCGATCGCATGCTACCCGACTTCCTAAGGAATTTCCCCGCATTGAGTTTCGGGACGAGATTGGAGACATGATCACTTTGTTGAGTAGAGTATTTGGCATCACTTACGATGTTGCTTTCGACCGTGGATGTATAAGGTTAATATGTGTAACTCTAGATCGACGATTCATATAGACTAGGCTACCATCATCAATGATACCTTACACAAGAAATTAGTTGAAGTAAAGATGACTGGTCATTTTTACATGACCTCTTACCTAGTCTACGTGGTGGCACAAAGAAGGATTTTACTTGGTCTTGAAACTAGAGGCACCTCGTCAAAATAGTGTTTTTCACTATTATCCACAACTGAGAGGAAAACAAGTTCATATCACTTTCGTCATGTTAATGATGATTTTCTCTTCTATGTTATCAGGATGCTCACAAACAAACCATAGGAGAGATTCTCACAGCAGGTTAAGGAAATGATTTCACGATGGGGCTCGTGGTTCATTCAATTTCCCACTTTCTCATACATTTGAGTCGGTGGATTTAATGGAGTGCCTTATAAGCTTCCTAAATATGTGAGTGAAAAATGGGCTCTCATGGAACTTTCACGACAATTGGCATTAGTGAACCGCTTCTTGGGAGAAAAATATTGTCTGGTGCCTATTTCCCAATTTCAATTGATGTGTACAATTGTCCATCATTTCGCACAGCTTTGAATCAATGGATAAGGAAATGACCACTATGACTTTGCATCCATTTGTAAGAAGATGGGAATTTGATATTTGTGGGTTTACATAAAGAGTTCTAGGACCTAAATACAGACATCGTCCAGAAGTAGAGGACTTTCGAGAGATGAATTTGAAGTTCGGCATCGTGATTACTCCAAGATGACTTTAGATCAAATTATCTCATTCTAATTAAAGGAAGTCCCTCAAGGATTCACTGATAATGGTCTTGATATGATTGATCCTGAATATGATTCCATTGCATCATCTCCTCTTCCTAAAGTCAATTGGTCCAAAGCGGGATGACACATCACTTGATGAGAGAATCCAACAAGTGCTCAAGAGAAGTCTTTCTTGGTATGAAGAATCTTTAGCTCAATTCATTATAGAAAAGAAAAATGCACAAGAGGATCAAAGGCCAGGTCAATCAAAGCGAGAAGAGAATTGTGCAATCTACTCATTCATCCTCTCACCTCGCAACACATGCCTCATCATACACCCAAGCTAGTAAGAAACAATGGAGGTCTAAGTTATCTTAGGATCAGCCTTCAACAACAAAGAAACTTGAGCAACCAAAAGAAATTAAAGAAGGAAAAGAACGTGTTTCTGGAATATCATAGTCAAGTTATCATTCATCGACTCGCAATGATTTTCAAGGGTTGATTGAAAATACCACCTTGCAATTTGTGGTATCGGATCAGATGCAAGTTCCAATAATTCAGATCTCTAATTCACCTAAACCTCCTCTTCATAAAGGTACTCTGCAATCTTCTCCAATTCACCATGAAGACATTGCAACATCTCCTCCTCATCAATGTGAAGATGTTATGAGGGAACCTCCTGAATTTGAACCCTTTCTCCAATGCTCGAACAATTCCCATCAAATATGAGGATCCTTGGTGGAGAACTGCTTGAAGAAGTCCCCTCTTGGCAACCAATTACAATTGATCTTGAGGCCATTGCATCATTGACTAATTCCAGCACTCCCAAAAAAACCCAAAGTCATCACCAAGGTTGTGGTTAATGACTATGGAGTTCGATACGTGGATATAGCAATGCCTATTCTTTGATAAAGACAAAAGAGAAATGACTGTCGAAGACTATGAAGTCTCTAGAGTGATGCTTGCAAATCAACCATGGAAAATGATGCATCTCATGCTCATGAATTGGTTGATATGGTTCTACGGCGGATGGAGAAATACAAGCTTCAAACTATTCAGCTTAAAGAAGAAAATCAACAGTTAGTTGCATATGTCCAACATCTAATCAATCCAATCTCTTCCACTATTCAAATCCCTTAGTGGCAATGTTGAATCAAGAGGCCCTTGCACTATCAAAAGAGATAAATAATATGGGTCGAGAAACTAAAGTGTGGATCGACAATGTATTGATACAAGGTTTTCAAGTAATTGATGAAGCAATCAAAATATATGATAAGATACATGCCTATATGGATTTTATCCTATATTTTGAGGAGTCTCTAAAAGATAAAACAAGCATTCTCAACAAAATTGCTCAAGAGATTCAAGAACTCGCACAAATGGGTTTTTCATCATTTGTCAACGAGGGAATTATGTAATTCAATCAACGTGGTCTTCATATCGAGTGGCTTAAATTTTCCAAATACGAAAGATGGTGTTGATTGATGTTCAAGCTCAATTTGATGATATAAAAGACAAAGGAGAAACAATCATGTGTGTCATTCAAGAATTCATTGAGGAGATCCCTTGCAATTTTGTCAATGAACACAATCAAAGATCTCAGTGCAACTTTTAAAAGAGGAATTTTCCGATCTGATCAAAAATCAATATATTTCTTCGATAAGTTTTGGCCTTGATTCGCTTGATAAACTCATCAAACTCCAGAACTTATTTTTCAATATGGAAGAGAGAATGGTGCAATTTCATGAAGTTCCTTGCAAAATTTTTGAAATGCAAGTCATCTGTGAAACTTGTCTCACACCTCACATCTTTCCTGAAGAGCCAAAGTTGTTGGAATCACTCAAAAGTACAGAAAGTTCAAAATGGATAGATGTTTGGATCCAGGTTTCTCAAAATAATATTTTCAATGTTTTGTTCTGGTTTCCCTTGGTAACCAATGAGTTCATTTCTCCTACGAGTGAGATAGGTGAACTCTTGCCCAATGGGTAAGGCACTAATCCTAAGTGTCATAGTGAATCCATGTGTCAATATCTTATTTTGCCATGTCATTATCCAAGTGGGGTCCACATGTACCCACTTTATTATTGTAAATAATAGTTTTAATTAGGTCACTTATGTGATAAAATTGTGTTATTTTAATAAAGTCACTTTACTTTATTAAAATAAAGTTATAAATTATAATGTGACCTAATTGTGCCCTAAAGTGATGTCATGTAAACCCTAACTACCTTATAACCAACTTTTGGGTTATAAAAGCTAGTTAGAGCTCATTTGTAAAGGGACTTTTGGAGAGCAAGGAGAAATAATGTTTTGTAGAGAGATAGTAAGAAACTTTGTGTTCTTGTTTGAAGAGGAATAAAGGAGCATTTATGGAGAGCTTTGTATCTTATATGTGTTTCCTTTTCTTAAGCATTTGTTATTCTTATGTCTAATGAATGTGAAAACTCTCACTCTCTAAGGATATGATGTCTTCTTTCAATTGTCATTCACTATGTTTATTTCTGTGGTGTATATGAGTTTATGATCTGTGTTTGCTTAATCTTACATGCATTGTTCCTCACTCTCATTCATCCTCTCCTACATTCTATTCAACCCCTTTTCATTTTTTTCTTCATATCTACCTTTTTCCTCCATAAAACCCAAAACCCCCAAAAACACTATTTTGAATGTATAGTTGTAAATAAAATTTTGGTTTTCAATAAGGGAACCTCACCCATAATTGAGGAGGGACTTTGTCCCCTTTACACTGTTGACACATTTCGCATGCGTGCAAAATTATATGCCAACGAACAAAACCGAAAAGATGCAACAAGGTTTCCAAATGGCCACAAAAGGGACATTCCTTGTTGACCATTCCTAATTGCACAAGGCGGTTTCCAATTGGAAGTCGTTGGTTCATAATGTGCTAGAGAAAATAGCCAATTTTGGGCTCCAAACAAGCCAACCAAACAGTTTGAAATCTCCTACGCCACGTTGAGGTGGCGGAATGAATTCCCCAATGAGAGTTGAGTTTGTCCACCATGGGGAGGTGAGGCGAGAGCCACCCATAACCTTTGCTTGTCGTGTAGTTCTGGAGAGGGTATCCACATACCATTTCCAATCCTTCCACCATGGATAAGGAGAAAGAACCGCCACTTTATGCAACATGTGAACAAGAACCACCGAAATGATTTCATCAATGGTTTCTTTGTCCTTTTGGACCAGTTTAAAATTGGCTTTAAGGATGTGCCATGGCAACCAAGATTGAGATTTTTTTCCAGAAAATATCTTGGACAATTCATATCCCCTACCTAAAAGCGTGAACGTGGGGATCCATGGTACCTCACAAAATTGGAAATTTGAAATCTACTTAATTAAATTATTTAATGTTTAAATAGTACCCATACATTTTGATCTCGCAAGTAACCAACCTATAAACTAACCAAATCTTTTTATCTAAAATTTAAGTACTTACTTTGACTCTTTCGTCTAGACATCATATATTAAAGAGGTGGATAATACGTACTTTGGGGGAGTGTATTCCACAGTAGAGGCAATTCTGATCTAGAATTTAAAGGGGTAAAGTATGGCAACCCAAACACTTTAGGTGGATAATATTGTAATGGAATTTTTTTGCTAGCATGAGGCCCATTTCCGGTCTCTTTTTGGGAGGGCTCAATTCCATTACAATATAGCCTATCTGCTAAAACCAAAGTTGTCCACATGGCTATTGGCAGAGCTTCGATTCCTTGCCCTCTATTATATGTTTGCGTGTTTTTATTTATAAGACCCATTATGATATTTTTGCATACATCTTTTATAAGGGGCGATTATACTTTTTCAAGGGAGTTTCTTTTCCATATAAAGAATTCTTCTATCAAACCAATGACGGGGGGCATTTCATTTCAAACTTACAACAAGATTGCAGGTTTAAAAAAAGAAAAATGGTGCGCGGGGAAGGGTGACGAGGGTTAAGGCGCTAAAATACAACTTTTCTCAATTTCCGGGAGGGCCGGGAAGGGGAGCATTTTTTCTACACCACATCATTACTTATTTTACAACTATGTTGTGCTAATCTAATATTGCCATAAATCTACAAATCATTTTGCATAAACATAAACTAAAAAAATTTGAAGCAAAACTCACATCACGAGATCTTTGATCTCATCACAAGGTGAGTTAGTATAAACGGTGTCTTTGATTCACGCTTACAAATCATGTTATTGTGCTTGAACTACTACATCTAACATCTACTACTATAACAACACCTTTGGCATCATCTCTTTAAATCATTGAGAGAAATAAGGAGAGAAATTTTGAGTATAGGTAGACTTGTCGCCCAAGAACAAAGATCTCCCACTCTAAGAAAGTATCATTGATCGAAGGGTCTCTTTCATGTATTGTCTACATGCCATGTACCGAGTATGCTCTCACATGTGTTAATCCCTCTCACATACATGCACATATATCGAGAGGATGAGATTTTTCCACATACCGACAAGTCTATCAAAAGGACGTGTATATGGAGAAGTTTGGTATATTGGCCTGATAGTATATAGAAATAACGACCTTTTAGAGTGATAAAGCAAATCCACCTCCCATATTTCAATTCAATTTCTACACAATGGCAAATGGACCAAAGTTTGTTTTGTCAAATTCATAGCTCCAACGTGGAGATAATTATATTGTATAGAAAACCAAATTGAAAATATGGTTGGAATTTGAAGAATTATATTCAACTGTCAATGGCACTTTTGTCCAAGGTGCAAGTGATGTTGACCTACATAGAGAAAGCGGGACAAGGCAAATAAAAAAGCCATTCTCATCATCATGTTCGAGTCACCGATGAGGTCCAACCTCACATGCCAAATGTTGCTACAAACAAAGAAATGTGGGACAAGTCCACAAACTTTTTGAGACGAAGAATCAAAATAATATTCTCCACTTACAGAGTCAATTGCACAATTTGAAGCTCAAACCCTCCAAATCAATAGAAGCATTTTTGCGAAGAATTGCAACATTAAGGGCCTCCTTATTAGCTCTTGAAGAAGAAGTTCTGAGACAACTCTTGTGCCCATTGTCTTCAAAATTCTTCCGCCCTCATTCAGACATTCATGACCACACTCAATGTCACTAAACAAAAACCAAAATTCCAAAAATTGGTTAATCTATGACAATAAGAGGAGTCCATGCAACATGAAGCAAACAATGATGATGACCATGCACTTGCTTCTAACTACAAGGGGAAGAACAAACAAAAGTTCCACAAGAAGCAAGGTTCAAATCAAAACCAAAATGCCCAAGCATTTGGAAGCAAAGCAAACTACACAATATGCAATAAGGGTCATGAGACAAAGAATTGTTGGTATAATGGGTTGATGAACAACTCCAAAAATTTTAAGCCCAATCAACAAAAACAATCAAACAAGCAATCATCTAATCAACAATCATGTGGATGTAAAAAAACAATTGGAAGAAGCAACAACATCGCGGCAATATTGCCGATGAGGATGAAAATTCCAATAAAGAATTGTTAGTTGCACATATAGTGGAAGAAACATCTGCACAAAGTTCTATATGGTATGTAGACTCAAGGGTAACTAGACATATGATAGGGTGGCAATTAGTTCTCCATAATCACTACATCTCCCACCAAAAACTCAATTTCATTGGGGTATAACACTTCCTACAAGGTTCGTGTTCAAGGTATTGGAAACATCAAACTACCTCTTGACAGTAAGCATTGCACACTCACTAATGTCTTGAATGTACGGGACTAACAAAGAATCAAATATCCCTTATGGGATACTACTTAAAAATGCACAAAATATATGAAAATTGCAGCAAAGTAAAATATTGATTTATGTAGATTTTTACAAGTAAGGACAACAAACTAAATAAAATCAATATCTCCCAAGATATCCACTCAATCACTTGAAAATTTAAAGAGAGCTTGATATTATTATAGAGGACATAATAAAACTTTTTGGACTTTTACACAAATTAGACTACTGCCGCTAAAAAAGCACAACAGTGTCCTAGACAATCTGGAAAACTTCCGAGGTTCATTACTCTCTAAATACAAGAGCAAAATAAGGGTCTCTGAAATAACATTAACAGATATAGGAAATAATATTTCCACCTTCGATCTCTAAACAGTCGAGGAAAACCCCAAATAAAGGCTGCAAGTCACCTCGCTTGGAATGGGGTCGGAAAATGATGGAGGCGCCTTCAACGTGCCATGCCCAACCCAAATGGCTATCGTGAATCTGATCTGGAGCCCCTCTTGATTATCTTCCCCAAATGCCCCCAAAACCCTCAAAATCCTTCCTCTGAAACCTCTAATAATGTCTCTACCACACAACCCAGAAAAGTGGCTCCAAAATGACAGACTAGGGTAGATCTCTCACTACCGAAGAATGCCCTGCTAGCTAGGGACGGGTCTCTCACCACCGAAGCTAGGGTCCCTGGGATTTGACTCCACAAGTTGTAGATGCGCAACAGTATGCACGTGAAGGAGGCTAAAATGTATGCAAAAAAGTTCCTCTCCTTTCTCTCCCAGCTCCTTATATACATTCCAAGGCAAAAGAGCCCCAATAGACCTAGATGCATTTCATTCCACGGAGGGGTCAATAAAATAAAAGTAACTAAAGTTACTTTTTCCTGTTTAAGTCGCCAAGGTCCAAAGTGACCCCCAAACGCCAAACTTGAATATTAGCACCATGTGGCCCCTTCCCAAAAGCTCCCAACGTCCACAACCCTTGGGTATGACCACGGCTTGGACTCGACTTGACCCTTAGGCCTTTGGCATAAGAAAGGGGACATTACAGTCCTCCCTTCCCGAGAAATGCTTGACCCCAAGCATTATCTTGTCATGTTGCAGAAGTTGAATTCCACATCGTAAGTTTCTCCACCTCACCCTACAGTCAACTAATGATCGGTGTGATGCGAAGTAACCAAGACACCCCATGTAGTGATCATGCTCTCCATGTCGTGTAGAGAACAATGTTGCTCCTAAAGTAGTATGATGCCCACACCGACTCTCCACTGGTACCCACACCGAAATTTCCAATTTGTCCAATCCCTGCCAATGCAAGGCTATCATCATGTGATCACTCACTACCTCTCCAATCAACTCCTGGGTATGAAAGTTCACTCTGAATCTTGTAGAATCCCCTGAATCAACCTGTGAAACAACTTTTTATGCACAAATGGTGCTAACTCTCCCACATGACCTGCACTCATGTGAGAGCAAGGCTCCTCATATCAGTATCTCAATGTGTCCCGTGGAGGAAAAGTCCCAAGACTCTAGTAGACAGTCAACCGCAATATCAGCTCCACATAGTCCACCTCCTGCATTGAATGTGAACCTACTGAATAACCATGAGTCAATTTCGTCTCTCCACTGACTAACACGTGGGTGAAGTGCTCACCGGCATAGAAGCAACAAAATGCATAGGAGTGTTATCCCATGTCGATTCAAAAATGATGAACCCGTAAGCTCTGACTTGTCATAGTGACAAACCATATATGCTGTATATAAAGTTGAGGATATCCTCCCTCAACCTATGCCATATGAACCTCTCTGACATGAGCCTGTAGGTCTCATCGAAGCTCAAGTGCCCAGTCATGGAAGAACAATGCACATGTCGCAATATCTCCATCCTCAACCATGAATCTGACACAAGGCTCCATCTTCCCTGAGAGAAGATCATCTCATCCTCCAATCTGTAGTTGTCATCCTGTATGTGGCCATCCAGAATCTCACAAGTGTGTCGGTTCTTGGAGTACTCAACAAGCAAATGAGATCTCCAGTCTACCAAAACTTCAGATGACCAACATAATGATAAACTCGGATGATCTGAACTTGTAGTCCCAATCTCTGTAACTGTCTCATGTGCAACATTGCTGGTCACACCCACATCCATCATTCTCCACATCGATCCACAATAATAAAACTCCTCCCCATGCCGAACATCCTCTCCATCCCCTCAGTTGTAACCACCCTAGGTGCTCCTATAGATAATCCCCTCAAAATCACATTCCTGCCCTCGGACTTAAACTTCAGCTCTATCGTCTGAAAGTTAGTCCGAAACTCACCAAGAGAGTGAAGCCACTGCACTCCCAACACTATGTTGGTCACTCCCATACCAACAATGTAGAAATCATCAGTAACTATATAGTTACCCATCGTGATGCTCACTTGGGGACCCGTGTGTGCACCTCATAGACTCTCCATTGGCTACAACTCGTTGAAGCCCTCAAAATCCTCTGTCTATAATCCTCGCCTCTCAACCAATGAGGCATCAATACAGTTGGGGGTTGCCCCACTATCAATGAGTACCCCAACTCGTCGACCCTGCATAACTCCTCTAATCCTAAATGCCTTGTACATCAGAGCACTAGACAATGTGGCTATAATCCCCGAGGAAAAGCCTCCTCCTCCTGCCCCCGCATCAACACTATCCAACGCAACCCCATCTCCATCATCCATCTCACGAGTCTCTAACTCCTCACCTCTGTCACCCTCACTCTCCTCAAAGACCTCAATGAATTGGGCCTTCCCTCTACCTCTGCAATCATGTCCTGAACCCAAGGTGTGTGGCAATCGAAACATAGTTTCTTTCACCTCAACTCATCTCTGTCTTCACAGAAATGATTGGCTTTTTAACCACCTCCTGCCTCGGTGGAGGCTCCCTCTGCTGACGTTCGTCTGATCCAGATGGAGGTTCCCTTTGTTGAACACGAGGTGGAGCCCTCGACTTTGGAGTGGATAACTCCAAGTCTCGAGCTTTCCTAACAACCTCGTGCAAAGAAGAAGGTTCAAATGCCTTCACAAACCCAACGAAAGCATCTATCAAACCTACTATGAACAATGAAATCAACCTCATCTCCATGACATCAGGTACCATGACTGATAATCTCTAAAAATATGCGATGTACTTGATCCAGGGGACCGGTTTGTCTCAAATGAGTCCACTCCCTGAAATACCTGTCAGGGTCCCTCCTATCAAATCTGCTCACCAGCCTCTGCGTGAACTCTGCATAAGTAGTAATGTGTATGTGTCCCTATGTAATCAACCCATGATGCCACCAATCATGAGCGTCTCCCTCAAGATGCAAGATTGCAAACTTAATTGCATCTTCCTCATGTATAGGATTCAAGTTGGAGTATGTCTTCAACTTCTAGACCCAAGACAGTGCAGTACACTTCTTAGAACCATCAAGTGTGGAATGGAGATCTATCCCAATCTCCTCTGTAACTCTGGTACTTGTTTCTGATGATCTCTCTTGGGTCTACTGCCAATCTTCATTTTGCAATATTCCTAGAATGGCATGTTGTTACGAAAGCCCTCACTCAAGGTCTGGTTCCTCTCCCAACAAGACTCCTCATCCAAAATATCTACTGGTTGTTGTACCTGTGAAACTTTCGGATCCTTCAAGAAAGAAGGTTCGTGAAGCCCCAAAGGCCTGGACGAAAGAATGGGGAGGCCGCTGCCCTGAATGTCCACTCTCACCTCTTTGACCTTGTTGTCCCATATTGCTATTTTCTCCTCTCATTATGACTATTGTTATACACAGTCCAACAAGCTGAAGATGATTAAAAATATTCTCTTACCCTTTTTAGCAATCATAAAACCAACGCTAGTACCTTGAGAGGTACTCTCCCTTCTTGCACTGGAGTCTCCAATGAAGAAATCATGTTTGCCAACACTTGTAATCCCAAAAGACACATTTGAATTCCTTCTTTTGCTTATGAAATCAGTCACAAAGTTTTCAAAATCAAAATTGATAGTTTTGGATAATGGCCACATATTACCAGGATCCCATAGCTTATAATGCCCATGAGCCCTTGTATCTATTAAGTGAGCTAAAACTTGCCACCATATATCATCCACAAGATGCTCATATACACATAGTTGGAGCAATGGTCCAACAAACTCCATGATGAAGACTTCATCATCTACCATACCATGCATCTCATGATGGAAATAAATTGGAATAGGCAACAATAAATAAGACACATTAGTGTGCTCTTCATACCTTTCAAGGCCATCAATGTCCTCCGTGTGTTCAAGATAGACATATGTTGAGCTGCCCCCAACATTGTTGTCGAGTGCCTGTTGAAAGTATCTAAAAGCTGATCAAAAGTTGTTGGTTTGGAAATTACAACAGCCGCAATTTTACACAAGTGTCCATGTGAGGCTCCTCCTCATGTGTCAACTACTCCATAGAGTCTTCTTTCGTGGGTGTAGACTTCCTTGCATCAATTGCCCCCATCGTTTCCTTGAACTCTTGTATGTGTTGTCTTTCTTGAGTCGCTATCAACCTAGCAGCTCTAGCTCTACTATTCCATTCCTCACACTTTTTAAGAGTTTCCATTACATCCTCCTTGCTTGCATAAACAAATTTCTTCTCCTGAGCTGGAATAATTTCTCTAACAAGCAAAGTTTCACTAATGCAATTATTTTGCTCAATGGAAATCATACCCTTTTTTCTAGAAGCTTCTTCTACAAATGAGTTCTTTTGTAATTCAGTACCGATATATGATGATCTTGCTTGGGCTTGCTACCAATCTTCATCATGCAATAATCTGGAAATGACATATTATCTCTAAAACCCTTACTCAAAGATTGGTATTTCCTCCAACAAGAATCCTCATCAATCACCTCTATTGGCCGCCCTCTATCACTTGTTCTCACCATGTTCCTTATTGTCCCTAGATCTACTTTGATTCACATTCTAGTGAGCTGACTCAAATAAAGGTTAGTGGCTTCTTGTTGTTTCACCATGTTGGTGAACATTTCCTTCATAAAACCCACATTGAGATCTTTCCAAACTACCATATTTAACCCACACAAGCTGGAGGAACAACAACTCTAATACCACTGAAATATCCCTTATGGGATACTACTTAAAAATGCACAAAATATATGAAAATTGCAGCAAAATAAAATATTGATTTATGTAGATTTTTACAGTAAGGACAACAAACTAAATAAAATCAATATCTCCCAAGATATCCACTCGAATCACTTGAAAATTTAAAGAGAGCTTGATATTATTATAGAGGACATAATAAAACTATTTTTGGAATTTTACACAAATTAAACATACTTTGCAGAAAAAGCACAACATGCCCTAGACAATTGGAAAACTTCCAAGGTTCGTTACTCTCTAAATATAAGAGCAAAAATAAGGGTCTTTGGAAATAACATTGACAAATATAGGAAATAATATTTCCACCTTCAGATCTGACAACGACCAACTGGAAAACCCCCAAATAAAGGTTGCAAGTCGCCTCACTTGGAATGGGGTTGGAAAATGATGGAGGCGCCTTCAACATGCTACCACGCCCAGCCCAAATGGCTACCGTGAATCTGATTTGGAGCCCCTCTGATTATCTTCCCCAAATGCCCCCAAAACCCTCGAAATCCTTCCTCTGAAACCTTTGATAATGTCTCTACCACACACCCTGAAAGTGGCTCCAAAATGACAGACTAGGGTAGATCTCTCACTATCGAAGAATGCCCTACTAGCTAGGGACGGGTCTCTCACCACCGAAGCTAGGGTCCTGTGGGATTTGACTCCATAAGTTGTAGATGCAAACAACAGTTGCAAGTGAAGGAGGCTAAAATGTATGCAAAAAAAGTTCCTCTCCTTTCTCTCCCAGCTCCTTATATACATTCCAAGGCAAAAGAGCCCCAATAGACCTAGACGCGTTTCATTCCACGGAGGGGTCAATAAAATAAAAGTAACTAAAGTTACTTTTTCATGTTTAAGTCGTCAAGGTCCAAAGTGACCCCCAAATGCCAAACTTGAATATTAGCACCATGCGGCCCCTTCCCAAAATCTCCGGCGTCCACAAATTTTTCGGTATGACCACGGCTTGGACCCGACTTGACCCTAAGGTCTTTGACGTAAGAAAGGGGACATTACATAAGCTTATAGCAATCAACGAGTTGTTGGGTCACAATTTGAAAGTTGAGTTTGATTGCACAAGTGGGAAAAGATGTGCCTCGTAAGAAACAAAAATAGTCCAAGTCTATTGCGCAAACTTTTGGCATCAACAAGATGTTTCAGTTGGATTTCGTGTCACACACTCATTGCTAACGACACCACTCTAAAATTTTGGCAACAAAGATACATATATGTCAAGTTTGAGTTCTAGTATGGCTTAGCCAAAGAAAAATGGTTAGAGGTTTGCCACAATCGAAGAAGAACACGAATATATGCACCATTTTTCTAGCAAGGAAACAACATTGAGATCCTTGTCTAAAAAATCCAAATAGAGCCACAGGCAAGTTGAACCTAGTTCATACCGATCTTTGCGAAAATGTCATAAACCTATTCGGGTTATCGGTACTTCCAACTCTTTTTTATATGCTAGGAAAATGTGGGTTTACCTACTTAAGACAAAGGATTGAACTTTTCAAGCCTTCAAAGAGTTAAAGGCTCTTGTTGAGAAACAATTATTATCACATCAATGTCCTCCACTCATATCGCGGGGGGAATTCACCGAGAATGACTTCATACCATACCGAAAGAACATGGAATTTGTCATCAAATGACTGACCTTACTCTCCACGGCATAACAATGTTGGAGAATGGGGGGGAACCGCATAATCATGGAAATGATGTGGAATATGATTTATGATGCGGGGTTGAGTAACTCATATTGGGTAGAAGCGGCCAAAACCGCAATATATCTTCTCAACAATCACCAACATTTTTCTTGACGATATAACTCCATAGGAAGCATGGTCAGGGAAGAAACCATCAATAGCTCATCTTTGATTTTTCGTAAATAAAGGCCCATATGTTGGCCCCAAAGAAGAGAAACAAACTTGGACATGAAATCTACACCATACATCCTAGTCAGATATAGTGAAGATTCCATGGATAGAAGTTGATTGATCTAAAGACCAATAAAGCCTTCATCAACATGGATGTTTAGTTTGACTAGACAAGTGCTTCAAGTGAACCTTCCACAAACTCACACATAGAAATTTCACAGGAAAGTCTTATGATGATTGAAGAAAATGATGGAGATAGAGACTGTAACAATGAGAAAATTGGTGAAAACCCACAACCCATCACTCAATGTATGCCAAAATGGTGTACAAACGTGATTAGAGATGCCAAAATAGATGGAGTCCTAAACACATCTTCATCTAGACCAAGGACACGCAACAAAGCTCATGAAAAGGTAAACATGGTCTTGATGAGTCATGTTGTAAAATCTCTTAGACCAACAAAGGTCTAAGAAGCCCTGTTAGTGCAAAATCACAACACCCCCAAATGATTTCTATAGATCTATTTTTCTAAGGCAGAGTCATTTGGTGTGATCCGCATAACATTGAACTTTCCCCGAGGTGTGGGACCTTGCAAATGGAAAAGCTCTCCAGATTAAAGTTGGTTCCTTATTCCTCTATTTAGGTGCATACGTGAGAACTTGCAGAGGATCTATCTCTATATCTAATCTAAAATTTGCCAAGGAGATAGGGATGAAAGGGATATAAGAAATAAGAAATGACTAAACTACAAGGTGATGCACCAAAGGAATGATGAACACTGGTTTTGCTGATAGACACAAACCAACGAAATACATACAATAATCAAGCACAGATAACCAAATTTGTAATGAAAGACCAGATGCGAGCAAAAAGAGACAAAAAGGATCTAGAATTGATCACAAACGTGTTTTATTGCTCTACAGATTGATACAATGCATTACAAAAACAACCAAGGGGTGAGAAACATGATGCAATTTTAATGGAAGGCCTAAACTCCACGAATTCCTTTGCTTAGAAGGAAAGGGGAGCTTGCAAAACGAAGAATGTCCAACCCTTTACAATGAGTCCCGACCCTGTATTTATAGACTCAATCAGAGAGAAGAAAGAAAGAGAGAGAAGTGGGAAAAAACAGGTTGAAGCTCAACTACCACTATTAATGTCTCCTAGCAAAATCTACCCCAAATCTACCTTGACTGCATCAATCTCTAGGTTCGGCCTCTTTAAGGAGGAAACGGCAGAGCAAATCGAATCTGATCTAGTTGTTGGGGCAGATGGATCCGCATTAATGGCCTTGAAGACGTTTTCTCCATTTTCCTCTACCTAACCTCTCCAAACTTAAAGTTTCAAATCTCCATGGCGTGGACGAAGCCGAGATCTTTCCAACGGTGTCAGATTTGCAATATTTCAAGCCCTGAGTCAAAAGATATGCCCCTTTGAAGTTTGTATCGGGTCCATACAAAAGGGTGGGAAAACTAGTTTGAAAACGGGCCTCCTTTCGACCTCTAGGACATGTGGAGGGTTGGCGTGGTCTGAAGGCGGCCTCTATATTTTCTCTTGGAATGGCACGGGGTGACACGTGGCTTCCTCCGCCGGCCCGCTCAATTTCTTTGTTTCTCGGCTAAGTTCTTTGCTCGGCGGGATCGTATTCCTTGTCTGAGGACACGCGGCAACCTGGCGCTCGATTGGAAACCCTCTCTCTATTCGATCCTTGAGTTAGCGCCATTTGGACACTTGGCACTCTCCGCCGGCCTGCCACCATACATTGACTATTCAACCCGACTCTGGTTCCCTTTTGAGACTAGGGACGCGTGGAGGCCCTGCGCTTGCTTGAAAACCCGATCAAGAATTTGCCTTTGAAGGAGCGTCGGTTTGACACTTGGAAGCCTCCGCAGGTCTTTGGACTTTTCAATGACCTTTCCCCTCCTTTTCGGGCCTTGGGCTACGTGGCAAACTGGCGCAAGTTTGAGCCTCCGCTTTTGGATCTATCCTTGGGGAAGTGCCGCTTGGACACGTGGCAGTCTCCGCCCATACTTCTATACTTAGCCTTTTTGAGGCCCGCCCAATCTGCCTTTTGACCTTGTTGACCATTTGCTACGTGGAGGGTTGCCGACGCAAGTTTGAGCCTCCGCCTTGGATTCCCATTTTGGAATTACGCCAAGCCGACACGTGGCCCCTCCCACCGAGTCGAGACTTTTCAATGGTCGTGCTACTTTTGGGGCTCTGACGTGTGTGGAAGTTCGGCGCTCGTTTAAGCTTCCCCTTTTGGATTCAACTTTGGAGAAGCGCCATGCAGACACGTGGCTCTCTCCGTTGCCTCCTCCATACTTAGTCAATTTTGGACTCCTTTCTGAACTATTTCAAGCCCGAAAACCTCGAATCTTCACCTTTCTTTCCCCCTCTTGCTCCTAGCTTCTCTGTGGCACTGCCCCTTCTTTTCTAACCCTACTTATTCCATTGTTGAGTCTACCTGTAACTTAAAAATGGATTTAAGACATGGAAACGGCCCAACATAGTCGTTTCTTCTTGCATAGGGTCATTTAGTCCTCAGCCCCCACCACTCCATTGTTGAGTCCTTCTGCGACCTGTTTACAAGATCTGAATGAGATTTCTCAGGTTCCTTCTATGTGGGGTCGTGGTTGATTCAATATTTTGCCCGGGGGCAAAATATGGATAACAAGCCCTAGAGTCAGAACCTTGGAAACAAGCCAAGGAGGCTAGTATCAATCATCAATGAGAAACAAGATATGGCAGCTTGTAGACCTTCCACCAATTAAGAAGCCAATCAGACACAAATGGGTCTTCATAACCAAGTGTACTATAGATGGCAAAATAGACAAGCACAAGACACAACTCATGGCTAAAGGTTATGCTCAAAAGGAAGGAATAGACTATAAGGAGACATTTCCTCCCACTACCAAAATCAAGACAATAGGGATGAGTTTTTCCTAAACTTCTCAACTTGGTTGTAAAGTTCATCAAATGGACGTGAAATCCACCTTCCTAAATGGAAATTGAATGAAGAAGTCTACATTACTCAACCGGAAGGTTTTGTCACACCGAATGAAGAAGCAAAGGTGTGTTGGCTTGTGAAGTCACTATATGGACTCAAGCAGTGTCCTAGAGCATGGTACAATAGAGCATCCCATTCACGGTGGATTCAACAAGAACCCCTATGATCACAATCTTTAACTCAAAAAGCAAAAGCGAGATGGTGATCATAGTTGTCTATGTCGATGAACTAATAATAACAGACAATTCATTGCGGGTGATACAAAAAACAAAGAAAATCTAAAACATGCCTTCAACATGATAGATCTCGGGCCACTTCACTATTGTCTTGGATGGAAGTATGGCACAAACATAACCATGTCTTTTGCAATCGTGAGAAAATATGCCAAGACATTGCTCGAGAGATTTCAAATGATGGATTGCAATCCTATTGCTACACCCATAGAGACAAGGCTTTAGTTGTCTCAAACATATCCATCACCACAAGTAGATGCAACTCTCTATTGTCGGTTGATTGGGGGTCTTATTTACCTAACCTACACTAGACCCGACATAAGCTATTCAATGAGCTACCTATCAAGATTCATGCAAGTTCCAAAGTAAAGTCACTAAAGGGAAGCAAAGCACGTTCTCAAATATATCAAGGGTACCATGGACTTTGGCCTAAAGTACAAGAGGAACAATCATTTCTTTTTGGAAGGTTACATTGATTCAAATCATGTATGCAACATTGATGACAGGAGATCTACTAGTTTTATTTTTCATTAGGATTTAGACTTATATCATGGGGGAGCAAGAAACAAAGTGTTGTTTCACACTCTTCAAATGAATTAAAATATTGCGTTGCAAGAGTTGTCTAAGGAGTGATATGGCTATGTCGCATTCTGGACAGTTTGAGAGTTCCACAAAAGCAACCTACCATCATGCATTGTGACAACAATGTTGTGATAAAACTTGTTTGCAATCTTGTCTTTCATGAGAGGACCATACACATTGAGGTGCAAGTACATTTCATCTACAAGCACATCCAACGGCACCACATTCAGCTTCAATTTTCCCGACAAAGAACAACATGCATATTTCACAAAAGCATTTGCAAGGGACAAATTTGAGGCATTCAGATAATTCTTCTCCTTGTCACTAGAGCCAATGCAAAATTAAGGGGGAATGATAAAATTATTATTTTATATATTGATTTAGCATTTTATTTAAATAATGTTGTGGATAATTAAACACATGTTCAAGTGTTCTTATGACTAGTTTGTAACTAGGAGTTAGTATCAAGTCATTGTTGTGTCGTTTCAGTTAGATAATCTAATTACTTGTTCAGATAACTAGTTAGTTTCAATTATCTACATATGTTATGGAAGTCGAACATAAGTTGTAACTTGATGTAACACAGTTGTTCAATGCATGTACACGTTGCAGGTCTTTCATTAATCAAATGATCAGTTGTGAGCCTTGCATATGATTTATGGTTTCTAACAACCTTTCAAGCACATACCCAAACTTTGCCAAAATAAGACCTCAGGAACATATAAGAACATCCATGGAAGTATAATGGAAAAGATATTTCTGCTGCCTACAAACCATTTACATATTTGTCAATGGCGACAAATCACATCATCTCAATAACACTTTTCTCACACCCAACACTCGGGGTATGGATAGCATACACTCAATTTCAAAAATGTATTCCTTATAATGGTAGGTACTGCAGCTGTCACACAGCTCTTGTTAATGTGTTGTCTGTTTTGGTGTATTAGACATTGGTATAACCAAGCTAATTACGTGTCAATACAATCACAACGGATGTCATTCTTAATGATCAAGAACAAGCTTAGGAGCTTCCTTTCCGGATACAAGGATGCTAGCGATCTCCAATCCAAACTAATAAGCAAATCAGATTTTCTTGGTATCCTTTTTAATTTCCATGCCTCCCCCTTCTATAAATAAGGTTCATGGAATTTTAGATACACCAAAAGAATAATCTAGTGCAAATAATAGACAAGCCTGTATGCTAGAAGTCAAGCTTGCTACTAAATTGTAGTTGGCACTTGTTATGCTGACAGGCATATTCTACAATGGCAGCAGGGGTGGATGTAATGGAATGAGCATATTCAATTCTATTCGCGACCTTAAATATACATCCATTTGACCATCACCGGGTAATATCAACCTTACCTTTGACGAACATTTCACTATCACTTTGAAGTTTTTGTTTTCGTATTTTCTTGTAGAAGGCAATCGAAAAATCATGATATCTTAGCCATACAGTGGATTTTGGAGACCTTTTTTCCCAAATTTTTCAAGCCAGGCATAGTTATGCAGATAGATTGGTACGATTTGTCATCAGTCACTGGGAAAGTGTCAGAGAATGTAATTAAGTTATTAATCACATACAAGATAAAGACCTTGAGATTGATATCTAGGCATATTTCAAATAGATGTATTTCAGATATCCGTACTATTTTATTATTCTTGCTGGTCCCCTACCAAAAGGGCATACAATCAACTCAGCCAAGTTGCCTAAAGCCTTCATTTGATCCCTTGGAGAAGGGAAGGGGAAATTTTCTAAGATCAAATGAGATATTCAATTTTTCAATAAGGATAAGGAGAATATGGAAACATTGATATTTTAAGAAAGCCTGAAATGTATAAAACATGCTCTATACCAGTAGGCATAGTATTTTGCCACCAGTAATCATCACGGTTCAAAAGGAACCTGTTTTTTTGGTTCAAGTGGATAATTTGTCTGATTGATAATACTGTTCCAACCAAAAAAAAAAGTACCAAGAAACTTGTCTGTAATAGCCACATTAAACCTTGTTTCATCTGAGACTTTAGGATAATTTGTCCAATTGATGATATTGTTCCAACCAAAAAAATAATTACCAAGAAACATGTCTGTAATAACCACATTAAACCTTCATCTGAGACTTTCAGAATTAGGATTCATGTTTGCTTTTGGGATTAAGGCTTCTACTTTCCTTTCAATATTTGGGAGTATCGCAAGAAACATGACCACAATGGAGAGGTACATCATTTTTCATCCATAACATGATAATAAATTCATTATGAACAGCAATCAAAGCTTGATACTAATTTCAAATTTTAGCAACTGTTTATTCTACATAGGTATAATAGACACGGGTAAGAAACAAAACTATTTCCAAATGATAATATATTACAATTAGATGTTTTTGGATAAATGTAAGAAAATAAACAACCATAAAATTTCAATGATCTGAGTTACTTCTGTGTTAAAATTGTTAACTGTTCTGCACAGATTAGAACATATAAATAAATAAAGTGCAAGCTGTATTAAATTTAACGGAAATAAATTAATGCATATGTAAATCTACTTTATCGGTAATGTACATTGTTGACATCTTAAAATACATATCTTCCAAATTCAGATAGATGAGGACTTTCTGCCACTTGAACTACATTTGTCATATTGGCAAATTCATCAACAGCATTCAGGGTAACCTTAGCAATATCTTACAAGTCCATAAATTATGTGCCATATCTCTGATTCTTAGTAGAGAACTCATCCAATGCCTTGAGCAAGGAATTTAATGTCAGGGATTTGAGCATTCCCATATGACTGCATGCAGATAACAAGCCAAGTTAAAAAGTGAGATAAAGAGGGAGAAATAAATTCTATCTTGGTCTTTAGACACTTCACACCATTCAGACTTTAAGTGAATTTGGACCAAACTGTAAACATTGCTTCCTAAAGTTGGGAATCAAGAACATATCTAATTTTGGAGGACAGAGTGATGGATCAAATTTACAAATTGTAATTCAAATATAATACTTGGCCTTAAGGAGATCGAGGAAAACAAAAAGAAACTGAGCATGAGGAAAAAGTCAAAATTGTGCCAAAACTAAATGGAATCATAAGCTGTTTGGTAACACACACCTTTCTTCAGTTGATGTAAGGTCAAAATAACTTGAATACCTGCAAGCTTTCATTCATAACAATGACCTTTCTCCATATTTTGAACAAAAAGAATGGCAGATCATGGCCACTCTTTTGTCTCTTCAAAAAAAGGAATAATCCTACTGGACGCAGAAATTGAGACTGATTTGGATTTGGGTCTAGGAAGGAGATTCTGACACCAATATCTTCAACCCTATTCCTAATATTCGACTTCCTGGTGGCCATGTTGTTATCAATTGTGTTGAGGACATTGTCCCCACTGCCACCCATTTGTTCTTAATCTTTTTATATGAACCAACAGAGGATAGACTGATGCTACAGATCGTGTTCCCTCAAATATCCCTTTGATTCTTTTCCGAGGATAATGCTACTTCAGCCCAATCAATCACAAGACAAGATTTAAAGCAAGAGGTTTTTTTCTTTTTCCCGGAAGAAAGCCCCAGGACCTGATGGATTTCAGCCTCAAAATTTTCATTAATTTGAGGAGATTTACCAAAAACTACCAGCTGGAGATTGTTGAGGAGTCTTGTTGAAAAATGAGAATGTTAACATCTTTTAATATGACCATCCTGGTAATCCCAAAACTGGTACAGATTCACTTTTAGTTTTCTGACCAATATTGCTCTATAATATGTCATACAGAATCATCTCTAAAATCATGGCGAAGCACCTACAACATCTCCTTGGAAAAGGTCATCTCTAAAGTGCAGTTCACCCTTGTGATCGACAGGGAACTCACAGACAACATTGTTTCTGTGCAGGAAATTATATTCTTTACACCAATGGTGCAACCCTGGTATTTTATTACGATCAAAATGTTCAAGGCCTTGACTGCCAAAATTGAAGCTTTCTTCCCAACACCCTCAAATCTTTCAGTTTTGATACCAAACGAATTCAATGGATTGCTAGTAGTGACACTAAACCGACTTTATCTGTTGCTGTCAACAGGATAACAGGAAATATCTTCTCCCGGGTTTTGAGAAGGCAGCCCATTGTTTCAGTGTCTATTTATCATCAAGTGCAAAGGTCTGAACCAAATGCTTGAGGACTCTAACACCCACGACCAGAGATGTGGCATTTGATGTTCTGGGAGGGGCTCAATTCACCAACTCACAATTTGTTGATGACACTCTCTTACTCTCCTCTCTGATTCTACAATACCTTAAGTGTTTACAGGCCTGCTACATATTTTCAAAACACCTCGAGGCAATAAATCACAGTTACCTAAGCTTCTGGGACATGGGGACGAGTACGTAGAAATGGGATTTCCAGGACTGTAAAAAATTTCCCATATTTTGGGGATGGTGGGGAACGGTTATTAAAATAAGATACAAAATCATAAATATTTAAAATACACCAAAATGTTTTTAAAAAATTATTAATAGTATGTCTATGACAATCCACTGTCCACATTTGTGCTAAAAAACAATTATTTATATATCACTCTCGATTCTTATTATGTTTTTTCATACAATACAATTAGATGATGGGAAAACGTTTTGGTTTATGCCTTACTGCTTTTAACCTAAGTTACCGAAACGTTTTGGATACGGAAGCGGGAGCGGAGTATCCGATACGCGGAAACGGCAAAAAAATTTTGACCCTGGATACGGCGTAGGATACGGCAGTACAAAAACTATATAAAAATTAAAAAATATATAAATTTCAGCCTTCTAAATAAGAATTAACCACATGTTATGCATATGAAAAACAAAACAAGCTAAATAGCCACAACAAACTATTCATACATTCATAATTTCAATTGTCCCTATCATATCTAGTTGAGGTGTTTATTACATTTATGATTTATCTCATACATGCTATTTTTATCCATGTTTATGATGGCTTGTACTTGGTACTTTATGTAGAATAATGGTGTTGCGAAAACAGTAATTTCTGCTGTAATGATATATTAAATTTAAAATATGCCTTCTATAGAATAATGGTGCTGTGAAAACTGTAATTTCTGCTGTAATGATATATTAAATTTAAACTATACCTTCTGTAGAATAATGTTGCTGTGAAAACTGTAATTTCTGCTGTAATGATATATTAAATTTAAACCAGAATTAAAAAAGAACTTTCAAAAAAAAAAAAAAATTCAGTTTTGGGCCTGGAAACGGCAGGAAACGGCTGGGTACGGCTGCAGAAGTATCCAGCCGTATCCAGACCTGCCTGGCCGCTCCCAAGCCGCTCCCGCTCCCAAGCCGCTCCCGCTCCCGGACGCTCCCGCTCCCGCTCCTGCCGCCTAAACCGGCGTTTCCGGTAACCTAGCTTTTAACATCTACACAGCTTTTCTCTTCATACAAAATTATACATACCAGCTTTATTAAGTGATTGGAGCTTCCACTTTGTGAATTTAATTAGATTTATAAATAGCTTTTTTTCCAAATGGAAATGAGTGGCTTCCAAAAGCAATCTCAAACTAAAAGAGTGCATTAGGGCCTTCCCAAATTTATTTCACTTTATGCAATGGTGCAGCTAGATTGAGACCATCCATTACCTGACTTCAGAAAAATTGTAGAGAAGGTGATCGAGTTGTTAATCAATGTAGAACCTTTCAATAGGTGAAACTATGTGGCAAATTCAAGATAAGCAATTTGGGATTGATACATATTGGTGTTTTTCAAGAAAAGATATGTTTAAGGTATCGGGCGTCCCCAAAAAGGGGTATGTTTCGGAAGAATGTCCCCTCTTTTTCTTGCGTAGGAGGGTGCATGGGGGGTAGGTTTCGTCCGTCCCCAAAATGTCCCAGATGTCCAAGATGGCTGGGAAAGGGGGTGGGGTCCACGTCCCCACTTAACACTGAAGTAAATCAACTTTGTTAAAAAAAAATCTATTTCATTAACACATTTGGGCTTCACACGAGAGACGTCATCCGAATTCAGGATTTCAAAGCAGCACACCTCCCAACTATATATCTAAGCTTCACTCTTCAACAACATCCCCTTGTGGTTTCTATTTGGGGGATGTTCAGTGATAAAGCCAAGTCAAAACTCCATCACTGCACAAGCACATGACTTACACTAGCCAGAAATATACAAGTCATTCAAGCAGTTCTTCACGCCATGCATGTTTACTCGCAACAATGTTCTCACATAAAAAGGAAGGATGAGCTTTTCAACATCCTATGCAAAGTTTCTAAAAGTTTATGGGGTGTGGTTTGGAGGATTAAGTTTGAATATCCTCCTCTCTTGGGTCAAGATTATGAATCCCAAGGCATCAGGGCGCTCAATATAAAACATGTTATGCTATTCAACCAAGCCTACCTTTGAAATTAGACTAGCATCGTTATCAAGTTCCTCATCCTTCGGGTCAAATGCAAAGAGACAAATTCATTAATTATCACAAGGGTTCCAAACACCTTCATGAGTTTGTTGGCAGAAACACGTTCCACAATATGCAGGCATATTTGTAAAGTTGTGATATTTTTGACATTTTTAGGAAGACAACTAAGACAGTTTCAAGAAACTCTAAGATATTCTGAAGCTTGGGCATTCAATGGCTGACATGGTCACCCAACACCTCACTCAAGTCAAAGACTATATATCGTCTAACCCCACCTAGTTGCAAGCTACTTGGAATTGGAATGTCATTCAAAAAAATAGATGCGCTCCCAATTGGGGTCCCAATTAAAGACTGCCTTGGACCACACAACCCAAAGATTTCCAAAGTCAAACCTCACCAAAGCAAGATCCCAACACAATTAGTAAGAAACAACAATAGCTACTTCTATTAACATGAGAAAAAAAATTATAGAGTCGGGCACAATTACATTCCCATTGTGCCATAGTCTTGTGCCAGACTCACACAGAAATTCTTTAACAATTTCAATCATAGGACCTATCCTAGCTACGTTTGCAAACTTGGTAGAGCTTCTACAAAACCAGACTCAGCTCCTTGGGCAATGGAGGTTTACAATTGCCTCAGCTACTCTAATTTTTTCTTCCATAGGAACTTGCTTCTCACTTCTTATGGCTCAATCAGCTACTCTTAGCTTCCTTCGGCATGCTTCCTACGCCCATCGCTCCCTCTACTTATAGAATCTGGCATGAGAATTCAAGATACCTTTGCAAATAAAGATACCTTAACAAAGATGCCTCAATTCGATCAAATCACCATCAACTTGTAATTTCCCCATTTCCAGCGGATGACCTAGGAGGCTTTTCATCCATCTTAGCCTTGGTTACACCTAAGGGGCTAGTGGCGTTGATGGTTATTGGGTGTGGTTTGTACCTTCATTTCACTTATATGCTATGTTCCACCAAGTTTCCGGGACGGGATGGGGACGGAGGGACGGCTATTAATTTATTAAAAATAAAGGAAAATATAAAAAATATAGGAAATTTCAAATATTTATATGATAACATTGATAAATCATTCATCACACACAACAAAATTTCAAATATAGAACCTTAATACATAAAATTGGAGCTGAATTGAGATTTCACATAAGGTTGAAGTATTAATTACAATAATAATTACACTGAAATGCCCAAGGGCTGCAAGTCCCCGTCCCCGAGTTTCAAAACATCCCGTGCGAGGGACGACCCTAAAGGGCGGGGACGCGTCCCCATGGAACATAGCTTATATGTTATGTTTTGGAGTTGGACACGTACTTTGAGGTGACTTAAGTGAAATAAGGTTGTGAGATGCTCCCCTAAGGTACTTTATGTTATATTTAGTCGATGACTTAAGTGATGGGTGAATATATGGTACTTTATGTTCTAATTCTTCGTTGGGGTCACTTAAGTGGACCTTTTTGGCATAGGCGACATAAAGTCACTTTAAGTGATGATTACACACATGAAGACTCTCCATGTGGGGCGATTAGGGTTTTGGGCTTCTTTTTGGCAAAAGGAAATTATAAAAGGAGTCGCTTGGGGAGAGAAAGACACATTATGATATCTTCTACTTTTGTGTGGGCTGCTTGCTTTTGACCTTGCTTGTGGAGGTGAGATTCTATAGGAACCCTAGCTTCGGTGGTGAGAGATCCATCCCTAGCTAGCAGAGCATTCTTCGGTGGTGAAAGATCCATCCCTAGCTTGTTATTTTGGGGCTTCATTCAGATCAGATTTTCAGTTCAGGGTTGCAGAGATTTTCAGGGTGTTGATTCATATTTCTACAAACTTCTAGGTCAAAGCATTTCCGACATTGGAGATAGCAATAGCGAACTTCCAGGAGGAATTCTGTGGTGTTCTGGTTGTTCTCCTAGGGTGACATCACCTTTGGGAGTTTATAGGTTGTTTTTGTTAGGGTTTGGTGCCGTATTTTCGGGTTTTTCCAGGTTGGATCTATTTTATAAAATTTGTACTTATTGTTGTCCAAAATTCAGAAAATAATATGATCAATTTCAGTTTGTAAAAACTAGGGTTTTAAGGCAGTTTATGTATTTAAAATAAATAAATAAAATCATATCTGTGTGCTAAAAATTATTTCTCAATACTTTATTGTTCTCCATATTTTTCCAAGCCTTTTGAAGCTTCTGGGTATTTTTGTAAGTGGACATTTTGGAAGAAATAAAATATTCTATATTTTTGTACCTTGTTGTCCTGAAAATCAGAATTTCAGTTTGTTGAAAATTTATAAATTTGGAATTTTGAGTGATATCCTACAAGCGATATTTCACAACTCAATCCATTTGTTGTGTAGGTAATCACCGATAAATGAGTCTTCATCTCGATCAAATTTCACCAAGTCACTCGGTCATCCAATTAGCAAAGAAAGGGAATCAAGGCCCATGTGTTCAGGTCCAAACATGTTGATGTTGACAGAGTTAGGCAAAAGAATCACAAGCCTCATAAAAGTACAAACATGTATAATTTCCGCTAGTAGATACTAGACACACAAAAAAACACTCAAGACACAAGCTCTAAAACATCTGCAAGCACTGAGACCCTCAAAAGACTAAGTAAAACCATAAACTCCTCTTATTCCAAACAACACAAACTACACGATTGCACAAGGTCATGCAAAGCTACGTAGAATGGCGCAAACTGTTATTCTCCTAACTCTTTTTGCTGATGTCGGATTGCAAATGAACCCAGATGCTCCTACACTATACACCTGGGGTAAGAAGAAACATGAGCCCCAGCTCATGCAAGCTTCATAAGGTCTTCAATGGATCAGTCAAGTTTAGAACTTGAGACACATCCTCAACTCCTCTACCTTTCCACTTTACCAAATATTTTTTGTACTCCTTTCTACATGTTATCCTTATTATGTGTAACCAGTGTACTCAATTTCTTTGCTCTCTTGTTTTGGTAGTTGGTGCCTCTAATCTATTTTAGCACGGTCTACTTCATCACTTATCCGGCCTTAGAAGTATGGGTACAAATCTACAACATTGAAGATAGGTGAAATGTCTATCCCATCCAACAACTCTATCTCATACGTGTTCAATGCAAACTTCCTCGGGACTCTATATGGTCCAATTTTCTTCCACTTCAACTTATCATATGTTCCTCTTGGGAACCTCTCTTTGCACAAGTGTGCAAGAACCATGTCTCCTGCTTGAACTCCTACTTTCTTCTTCTCAAATTCATAGTCTCCTTATATAGTGCACTGCTCTTCTCTAACTACATGCACATTCTCTGGTGCACATGCTTCATGTACTTGTGCAAAGTGTTCACATTCTCTGCTTCTTCCCTTCTCTTGCAAAATGTCACACAATTCTACAAATCCTCTTGGACTTAATCCATAAACTATCTAGAAAGGTGACTTTCTAGTGCTCTTGTTTATAGAGTTATTATAAGCAAACTCCACCTATGAGAGGACTAAATCCCACATCCCTACCTTCTCTCGACCGGACATCTTAGCAAATTGTCAAGGCTTGCATTGACAACCTTTGTCAAGCCATTTGTTTACGGGTAATACACAACTACATTGCAACTTCATATTCAACTTCCTCCACGATGTGTACCAAAAATGGCCCACAAACTTGGCGTCTTTGTTAGACAAAATATTGTGGAATAGTCCATGAAGTCTCACAACTTCCCTCAAAAACAAGTTAGCTATATGTGTAACATCACTAGTCTTCTTACAAGTAATAAAAAGAGCAACAAAGAAAGATAGAACCATGACCCTTTTGTGTTCTAGAAAAACCCAAAACAAAATCATTACTCAACTCTCACATGGTTGTGCAAAGCTCCCACAATTTTGAAAATTGGTATTGGAAGATTGAATGGTTGAAATAACCCCTAAAATAGAAGTTTGCTATTTTGACTCTTCCCCTTTTCCAACCGGCAAATTCTGCATCTTTGTACATATCTACACACAAATGTCCCTTTTCCACCAGCCATCCATAGCCAATAATGTCTCTCTCACATGGTTGTGCAAAGGTCTTGTTACCATATTTTCCACGCAAAGAATTGCTAAAAATAGCACTTGGCCATTTTGGAAAATTGGCTATTTTTTGGAAGATTGGATATTTTTAGCTTTGCTAAAAATAGCGTTTGGCCTAAAATAGAAGTTTGCTAAAAATAGCAATTGAAGTGGAAGCGTTGCTAAAAATAGCGTGGCTAAAGATGGAGGTGCTAAAAATAGAAGTCCAGTTCTATTTTTAGGAGTGCATGAGTGGATGGATAAGATTGGTTTGATAAGTTTAGCATGTTGTTGTTCCAAAATAGCCATGCACCCAGGGATAAAGGAGGAACAAATATATATAAAAAAGCATGTTGTTGTTCCAAGTCAGATTGGCACCAAAGATAGGCATAATAAAATAAATAAAAGAGGTTGCATGGTTTTAAATTAAACAAATTAAAGTTAACTGTTGTCCCTCCTAAAAGTGACGCCAAGCATGAAGGAAGAGGCAAAAGACAAAAAGAAAAAGCAAGAAAAGACAAAAAAAGAAAAGGACAAAGCAAAAAGGGAAAAAGTGAACTGTTATTCCTTTTAAGTTGACGCAGCAGCATAGGGAATAAATAAAATGAAAGAACAGCGGTCCAAAAAAAAGCAACAGTCTGTCCTTGTTGGCGCAGCAGCCCATGCATGGAAAATAATGATTAAACAAAGAATTAGCAGCAGCAAACAGTCCCTTGCAACAACAGCCCATGCATGGAAATTAAATAAAATTAATAATAGAACAGCAGTCTATTATTAGCAGCAGCAGTCAGTTGGATAGAAAAAGGATTTTTGCATTGTAAAGAAAGATACTTGAGCGCTGATTTGCTCTGGCATCTTTAGCCATTGTACTTGCACCTTTGAATAAAATAAAGCTTCGTTTTTCCCTCTCATATCATTGTTTTCAGATTGTTCATCGTGTTTGATAGGATATTGTGTTGCTTTAGTGTGGAATTCAATCCCTCTACCACTGTCATTCTTCCTAAACCTTTGAATTTAATTTTGCAAAATAGTTTAGAGTTGTGCAAGTGTGTGAATCTTTAATTCTCTGTGTGCAGAGTTACATGCAAGTATCAAACTTTTGGTGTATCACCCTTATTTCCAGTTTCCCGCATTCTTTTTCCCCTTTTCCTTGTCAAATTTTATGTTCTTAAGTGATTCACAAGGGAATCAGCCCTCTCTAGAGGTTCACCTTAGTCATGGGTTACCCACAGCCTTGAGGTGTTCCAATTTTGTCAACAAGGAGAGAGAGTACACACACCATTCTCTATCAGGGTGCAACTTCAGGTGACAACAATTTCTAGCACGACTCGGTGGGACAAAGTATTAAAGATTGATGTTGGTTCAGCAGTTTGCAAAGCATAAAGTATTCAAAAATCAGCATTTGGCGACTCCACAGGTTTCTACAGACATATTGGTTGCAGACTAGTAAAAGCTAATGCCAAAAGTGACCACCAGGTCAAAAGCTAAAGGTATACCATTTGATTTTATTCAGCTACCTTTACATTCTTATAAAAGAAGCACATTTCATAGATCAAGTTTTGATTGCACAAGGGATGATTCCACAGATTTCAGCAGTTGAGGCTCCTCCTCAAGGGGATTCTAAAGAAGCACCAAAGCCACCAAGAGGCAAATTTGGTAAATTGGCTACTACTAAGGGTATACAAAAGAAGAGCAGGTGGAGAACCCAAGGAGGTAAATAATTTGCATGGTTCATCTTCTTTATTTCCTGATAATACTAATAAGGTTGTTGTTGTCCCTAATGAGGAAAAAGGACAAAAAAATCAGATTCAGAAGGGCAGCTTGGAAGCACAAAAGAATCAGAAAAAGAGGCTGAAAGTGTTCTAAAAGGTCAAGCAAAAGGGGCAGTTCTTCCCTTAACATCATAGATCGATGAAGTAAGCTCACATGAGCTTATCCATGTGGGATACGTTGACTACTCCGGGTCAAAAAGAGCTTGTTACAAGATGAGTTAGCCAAGTTATCGATTCTGAGAGATCATTCGAGATAGAGCTAATGCAGTCCATGCCAATACAAATCAGCCCTCTAAGGCTGCTTTTCAAGCAAAACGGGTTGGTAAGCCTCCTCCTTTCTACCTTTCTTTGATTATTGGTGATAATTTGGTCCATAATTGCATGGTTGACAGTGGTGCTAGCAGTACAGTTATGCCTAAGCAGATTGCAGATAAGTTGGGACTCAAATATGAGCCACATGACAAAGGGGTTTTGCAGTTGGATGGCACAACTACTAAAACAATTGGTATTGTAGACACACAATCACGCACTTTGGGTAATTATCTAGTCATGATTGCATACTACTATTCATATGATTCATAAGTAAGAAAAGTACTAATTAACTCATGTCTTTGGCCACCTTTCTTTATTTTTTGTTGCTACTTTCATTCTTGCACCCTTACTTGCTCAATCTGCCTTTTTACTCTTCGGCATTTGTCATCCTGACACTAGCACCCAACCAGCGCTCTCATCCCCTTTGGGCGCTCATGTCCCCTTTATACTTTACTCTCACTTTTTGGGTCCTTTATAGCCATTTGAACATCTTTTCTTTTGGTAGTCGGCCTTTTCGGGGTTAATAATTACGAAATTCAAGTGAAGGAATCATATAAATATAAAGTTATGTGATCATAATAAAGGACCAAGCACTAAGCACTATCTATCACCACCTAAGGTTGCATCCATCAAGGCATCTAAGAGCTCCATTGCATCCATCTAGCTCCATCACAAGGGACACAAGGGCTGGTTTTCTACATCACACTTCATAGGAGGGAAGTTCATTCTATTTCATGCACACATTTACTACATTCTACATCTAGCTACTTGTTTGTTATCCAAGTGTGACACGCACAAGAGCAACCTAGGGCACAATTCCGCACACACACACACGAACTACATTGGGTCTAAGATGTAGTGCAACACTCAGTCGTAAGTTCACCATTGTGATAGTTGAGGATAGTTTGACCCCTCATTTTGCATCTTTCTTTTTTAGGATTTGATATCTATTTGAGAATTTTACAGGTTCATTCTTCATTGTAGGTTTCAACGACCTCGGTGATCTTGGTGCGACTCAAAGGCGACTAAAGGCAAACACTTTGCGACACCTCAGAGGAGGTTTTTTTAGCATTTCTACAGAAAAAAGCGCCTAGAAACAGGTCTAGGGCGCCCACAGGCACCCTTGTCCCTCTCTAGGCACCTCAGTCCAGTCTATCTCCTCGGATCTGCATTTTTTTGTGCTCCAATGCAACGGTTTGTGCTTCGCATCTTCTAGTTTTCCAACTCTGTGCACTTTTCAGAACTCTACGAATCAGCTAAGGCTTCTTACCCTTTCTTTGCAATTAGGGTTTCATTATTTATTACTTAGTTGCTTAAGTATTCATTGTTATACTTAATTGTTGCGAATCAACTAAGGCTTCTTACCCTCTCTTTGCAATTAGGGTTTCATTATTTATTGCTTAGTTGCTTGAGTATTCATTGTTGTACTTAATTGTTATTCATTTATTGTTCTATATTATTAGGCTTTTATAAATTACATTTTAGCTTAATCATTTTGGTGAACCCATCTCATTCGAATACACTTGGATCCTCATCTTTCTTCTATCATGGGTCGTAAAGTTCCTCAAATTCCTTTGTCTAATTTACTTAAAATGCATCTCGATTGTCAGGTTGTTCTACAAAAATCCTTAGACTCCATGTGTCTTCCTAAAGATACACTGCCACATGAAATAAGTCCTATTTTCCATCGTCTATCTGACGACCCTAGCCTTCGTGATCCTCCATCCAATCAACCCATATTGGAGTCAATTCAAGCTTTGCATTCTTTATTTTATGACAAATTTCAGGCTATGGAATCCACGATTATATCTCTTAAATCTGAAATCCAACAACTTAAAGATGCTTCTCAAGCTCATGTTTGTTCTCCTTCTACATCTCATCTTCATTCTATGTCTTCTACATGTGATCATATTAGTGAACCTCAAATTTTGCCACTCCCCATTACCTCTCAAGTTTAATCTCAATGCTAAGCAACAAGATATTCTTCCGCAGCTCATAACTCATCAATTAATCAGCTTTCCATCTACTCATTGCTATCCTCCTTATTGGCTTGCAAAATATCAAGGTCACCCATATTGCAATTATCACCGGATCAATAGACATAACAATGATGATTGTTATGCTTTACAACGAAGAATCAAACATCTTGAGCGTCAAGGGTTTCTCTCATTCACTGCACAACATTTTGTTGCATGCCCATCTACAAATGTTGCACCCCCATGGGCTCCTAAATATGCTCCTTCGCATCTAATGAGCATCATACTATCACTTTTGAGGTGCCTTCTTCGGCCATTCAAGTGTTGCCTATTCAACCTCCTCTTAAGGATGGTCCCACTTCTCTTCCACTCAAGCTATCTGCGACATCACCAAGTCAAAGCAATCACCTCTCAAGATTCGTTCCCCATCACCTCCTCCTAAATTGTCTACAATATTACCAAGTCAATCTAAGCAACCTCCTTTACAGCTCAATTCAACCTGGCCTCCACTCAAGTCTTCTATAGCGCTATCAAATAAGCCACCACCGTGCACAGCTCTTAAAGCATCACCACTCCAACAACCAATCAATTTTGTCAAAGCAACCACTCCTACCGATGGTCAGGGCACATTTCAAACTTTGCCACCGTCACATGGTCCAAATGTTACTTCCACCGCTCCACGACCGCTTAATCTCTAGTGGGTGACTTTTCTCACCTCATTACCCTATGACGCACTCTTGTGCTATGGTTCACACTTGACTATTGAGGGCATCTTATACACATGAACCTCATCACACCTACATCATTCTACACTTTGATCTTCACAATCAATCAATTAATATTTTTATCGTATTATGCGACATTTTTAGCTATCATCTTATTTACACATATCGTGATATATGCTTTGTGCTACATCATCACGTTTTCTACCATTCCTTCCATACATTTAGTGATATATGCTTTGTGTTAAATCATCACACTCCCTAGCTTTCCTATTCCTTCAATTTGTGATATATGCTTTGTGCTACATCATCACATTTCCTAGCATTCTATCCATACATCTCGTGATATACGCTTTGTGATACATCATCACGTTTCCTACCACAAGATCACATTCATCTATTTCGTGATATACGCCTTGTGCTACATCATCACGCGTACTAACATCTTACTCACCCATCTAGTGATATACGCTTTAGGCTAAATCATCACACATTCTATCACCTCATTCTACAACACTCATACGTATGTCGCAATCAATATCATCTACACATCATCATTCTACAATCAACACTCTACGCTCAATTCATCAACTCTTTCTACATATGACACATCGCTCAGACCATTTCCCGATGACACACTCTCATTTACGATTCATTCTTGACTACTGAGGGGCATAAATAAATGAACCTCATTGCATACATACACATCCACTCGGGGGCACGCTGCCCCTATCATTCACACCGCTTTCCATTCTGCCTAGTCCATAGCATACTGCATATCTTGGTTGCATTTACTTTTGATTACTCATGCTTTTACATGTTCACTTTATTACACATAATAGATAGATATCTTGTATGTCATTATCTTTATCATATACACATGTGCGTTCACTTGCCTTTCTAGTTGTGATCGCAGATTACATAGATTTGTTACACGCAACATGGATGCTTGGCGCAAGATGTATTATTACCGAGTCCATAACGACTCTGGGGCATCCACTTTCATACATTACAGGTGTTATTGTTTCATTTTGTTTCATAGCACATCACTTTATCAGATTCTACACACCTTGACATACTTTTTATCTTTCTAACATGCTAACAGGTGCTTCATGTCCAACATTTGTTATGCAAGGCTATTTGCTTCCATGGTTGTCTATTACATTGTTTGCTTTTGCTTGTCATTGTTTGCGGGCTTTGCCCTATGTCTTGCTTGTTCTTTGATTGTTTTGCGGCCATTATGGCCTTGATTGTCTTACAACATCATGAGTGATGTCCCATGTTTACAACCCGCTTTTTGCGGTCTACATTGTCTTTTGCTTGCGTCTTAGCTTATACATTGTCTGCGTAGCTTACATTTCGTCTTTTACATGAGTGTTTGTCTTTGCTTGTACTAACACTTGTTTTCCCTAGCCACTTGTTTGTGTTTGCCTTGGTTTCTACCAAGCACATTCCCTTCCCCTACAAGGCACAATTTCAACACAACAGTCGGTCCTCCTTTGGGCCGCATACTCCATCAGCCGACGTCGCATGCACCCCAAACGAGGGGGGATCATTTGGGTGAATCGATCACCCCATACAACGTTATACACAACACGATACTGCATGCAACACAATTTTTCGGGCCAAGAGGGCTCAAAATCAAACTTGGGTCCTTAACACAACGGCCTTTCCTCGATGCCTGAAACCAGGAGCAATACAACAATGGCCTTTCTTGGATACCTGAGACTAGGGGGCAATTACACAACGATTGGTAGTTCAGCACAGTCTACAAAACTCCACACACAATAGCTTTTACAGGGCTCAAAATCATACTTGGGTCCTTAGCACATGTGTTTATACACACCATCTGCAATGGTGTTCTACACAGCGGGAAGCGAGCTTAAAAGTTGGTGGATGACACTGACAGACGCTTCTCCATACACTTCTTCCATTTCATTGGCATGAGATCGCCTGAAAATCACATGTCGACATCATCTACAGGATCCTTTTCTACACCCTTTCCTCATCACGGATCAAGTGCACATGTTCCTTTTTCAAGTTTCCAACATTTTTACATACTTACACACTTTTTACATATTTTGATCATATACATGTGTATTTGACTACTTGTCGGCTTCTCTTTTGCAAGTCCATCTCGTATGGGAAGCGGTGACCCTTTCCTCATCACGGATCGGGAGCACATGTTCCTTTTTCACATTTCCAACATTTTTACATACTTTCCTTACTTTTTACATATTTTGATCATATACATGTGTATTTGACTACTTGTCGGCTTTTCTTTTGCAAGTCCGTTCGTATGGGAAGCGGTATTCAACATCATCAACAACAACATCACACACATCGACATCAACAACAAGTACATTATGACATCTACACATGTGTTTCCGCCCTAGGTTCATTTTCATCATCACTTTTTACACTTCCTCATCCTTAGCATCCATGCTTCACATTTTTATCATTCCACGCTTTGTCTAGTCCCTCGGCATGCCTTTAATCATCGATCTACATGGTTATCAAGTTCACATCTCTATCTACTTTATGGACAGCCAACATAAAGTGGGGGCAAATCTGTGACACACAATCATGCACTTTGGGTAATTATCCATTTGATCGCATACTATTATTCATATGATTCCTATATTTACTCCTTTTAAGTAATCAATTTAAAATAATGCAAGACAATAATGACAATTGCACACAGATTGATTACGGAGTTCGGCGATTGCCTACGTCTCGGGTTCGTGGTCGAACCGTTCCACTAGTCAAAACTTGTAAGTTCTGATAGTACTTTCACAAGAAAACCTAATGGAAACTATTTAAACTTGCTTAGAAGAATAACCCAGACCTTGGACGACAAGGGTGAAAAATAGCACCCGACTTCCACCTTCTGGCGTATGATCTCCTTCGGCTTGATCGGCCTTCCCAGCCTTCTTCCATCGATGCTAATGCTGAGCTAGCACTCCGGTCGACAATCCAGGATTTGCAAGTAATTGGTGTGGCGCTATGGGCCGACTAGGTAGTTTGAATAACTCCTAGCCACAAATATTTAATTTATTATTGCCTAACAAATAATAGGTCAATAATAATAAAAAATAATAATGCCTAAATAATTTAGGTCTTCACACAACAATTTCTCATTCTCCTCTTGGCTCGGACTTCGCCTCCGAGCTCTAGGAATGAGCTTCTCTGTATTTTTGTGTGTGTCCCCACAATAAGCTTAACAAATAATAAGCTTGGGATGTGTGTGTCCATTACAATGAATTAGGTACCCTATTTATACAATTTTAGGGCCCTCAAAATATGCATTCCATATTATCCTTAGGCTAAAATACCTAGTACATATAGAAATTGGGATAAAATTTCCCAAATTGGCGGATTATTATTTAAATGGGATTAATACCCATTTTAGCGGATTTGCATTTTTAATGGGATAAAATCCCAAATGAGCGGCTTGGAGAAGTGGGCCCACATTTTTAGTTTTAAGTGGGATATCCCACATTTGGTGCCATTAATTTGGGTAAGGCTTTAAAAGCCTTACTCTCACCATTTTCACGTGGAACACCACCACGCATGGGCCTAACCCCCCCTCCACCGCTTCACCTTCCTCCTCCCACGTGGAAGCTTCCACGCATGACATTCATAATGCCTTCCACAACCGCCTTCCTACCACGTGGACATAACTTTGGCATATGCATTGGTTTATTATGTGTGGTGGTTGGTTTATATGGGGCTTTAATACTAATGTATAAACATTAATATATATATGGTGGTTGGCATATGTGTGTGTGGCATTTGGAAAGTGGACTTACCAAGTAAATATAATTTCGACCCATATGTAATGTGGTATAGAAATAATTAACTCGGTAAATAGCATATATTCCCACTTGTCATCTCCCGATAGGAAAATCGAGTGAATTCGACGAGTGGTGGCAAGCCACGTGGTGGCTTGTGGACCCACCACGTTGGCGATAATACCATAGTCCACACGGCGGTGGGCTCCCCTCCGTAATAAAAGTTGAGCCTCTTGTTCCCATGCACCATTTTTACGCTCGTCGAAGACCGGTGATCGAAAACCAACAAACAACTCCCTTTTGCCTTTTGCCACGTGTCGCAGTGCCATTGGTCCAATATTGACCAGTTGACCAGAGTTGACTTTCCCATTGTCTGAACTTTGACCAGAACATATCTAGAGCTCCCGATGTCCATTTTGTCACGTTCTCATAGTCGTTGGAAAGCTCTCGAGATGATCTTCTACACTGACACCATTTAGGGATGTTTAGGGAACTTTTGAAAATGATCCCCTGATCACACCTCCCCACTGAGAAAAGCTTTTTGTCCCAAAAAGCTTCCATATTGTCCTGAATCTGAAAAACTCTGCTGCCACCTCGGAAGTGCTGTTGTAGTAGACCCTTGGGTCTTCTCCTCCAACCTTCTCACTTTGAAAACTCTGCTCCGATCCTGGGACTTGTGGGTTATGGGCCCACGATGCTTCCATTGCTTGCGCCACTCTGATATCCGAAGAAGACCTCCACGCCTCCGCTTTATGGTGCTAAGTTTCTGAATGAAACCTCAACGCTCCTTACGTGCGGTGCTTAAGCTTCTTGATATCGGACAACAGGATCTTCTTTGACTCTATAACACATGAGCTCCACGGCTCCGAGTTGATTCCACAGAATCCAAACTGGTTTGAAGGAACTCCATGTTACGTAGAGCTTTGATTGATCCGATGTCGGTGATGGACAATGCCTTGTCCCTTTGAGACCTCACCTCAGCGCCTCCCTCCGATGCATGATCTTAAGCCTCTTTGAGACCTCGAGCCTCGATGCATGATCTCGAGTCTTTCTGAGACCTCAACGCCTCCGATGCATGATGCTAAGCCTCTTTGAGACCTCGAGCCTCCGATGCATGATGCTAAGTCTCTGTAGACCTCAGCCTCCGATGCATGATCTTAAGCCTCTTTGAGCCTCGAGCCTCCCGATGCACGATCGCCTCAACGCCTCCGATGCATGATCTTAAGCCTCTTTGAGACCTCGAGCCTCCGTGCATGATGCTAAGTCTCTTCTGAGACCTCAACGCCTCCATGCATGATGCTAAGCCTCTTTTAAGATCGAGCCTCACCATTCATGATGTGTGTTGATCTACCATTCGTATGTGTGTCGTATGATGCCTGACAGAATGACGTTCGAGCTAATCCTTTGAGAGCTCCTCTTGTTGACATACTAATATCAGGTACCATTCTGCTGCAGTCGGTCACAATGCCTCTACACAGAATGAAGTTCTGACCCGACGTCAATGCCAACAGTGATTCATTACCATTACTGCTTTGCACGGTCACAATGCCTCTACACAGAATGAAGTTCGAGCTGATCTCTGCGAACTCTATTATCTGCACAAATGGCAGATCAATCTCCAAGCTTTATATGAGTTAATTCCTGTATCCAAGTATGTAGGTACTCACAAGCTGATTAGGAGATATGTTTGGAGCATTAATCAAATTTTCTAAGTAAGAAAATCCATTGAGTATTGTAAACCTTTCTCTCAGCATTTTCTCACAATATCTGATCTCCAAACTTAATACTGCATACGATTCATCAATCTGAATTATGCAATATATAATTGAAAAATTGTTGACTTACCCATTTTAAAGGACTTTCACTTTCAGGTATTACCTAGTCCTAGGTTGACTTGTCATCTGGTGGTGGAGTAGAAACTTCTTTTGCCTTTGCAATAGGCCTCCATTCCATCTTTGGCTTGCCATTACTCTGATGGCGAGATGGATGCAGTTTCCAGCAATTTTCCACCTGATGCCCATTCCTCTGGCAATGAGCACAAAAATTCCTCTTAATCTCCTTCTTCTGGGATGAGGAACTCTTTCTGCCATTTCTCGACTCTGCATGACGAGATTGGTCTTTCTGATTTGCCTTGTTCCTGATGAATGGCATCAACTTCTTCATCAGTGTCCTTCTCTTCCAGCATCTGGCCACTGAATGATTATGCAATCCACAAAAAGTACATGGAAAAGAATTCCACATCTTCTAAAAATCATAACCATACTTCTTAAGCTGAAAAAGTGGATCAGAAGTTTTATTGTGCTTATGATTATGGTAAGAAACTGGAGGTGGAATCTCATTACCTCTTCGCTTGATTTCTCTTACCACATCTTTCCTGTGATGATGAAGCACAACTTTCCTGCTCAGAATCTTCTTGCAGGACTAGTGGGGTAATCACTTTGCTTTGGAAGCTTGTCTCCCATCAGCGTTCTTGGAGCATTCTCCAATTTCCATTCCCACACTAGGATAACCCAAACCTGCAAAACGAGGACGATCCTCGACCTGTATTGGGTTAGCAATACCTTGGCCATTTTTACCAAGGCCTCTTCCATCAAATCCCATTTTATCTAGTAACTTGGATCCAATGCCTCTAGTATGCTTTTCAAACAAACCAAAGACTTCATTACAAATCCGAAACCGAATGGGAGGAAGAAGAAGATTCCCGTGGTGAACAACTTACAGTGCAATCATCTGCCATGGCCTCTGCATCTGAAGTTGAAGGTATTTCCTTCCTCACGATCACCACACTTTGCACCTTGCCAGAGCTCATCCTTGGTTTGCGAGTTCGATTTCAAGCGAGCATTCTCCTCTTCGAGGAGTAATACATTGATCGCGGGAGGTTCTCTTCTGGATCTGGTGATTATAAGCTTGATTTCTTGAGCTTTGCTTTGTGTTTAGACATCTTGCCCATAGTGCACTTGTACCCTGTTCACACAAATTGAACCAACTGCACCAATCTTGAAGCAATCACTTTGTTAATCAGATTTACTGAAAAACAAATATGGAGCTAAACCAGCTCTGATACCAAACATGATCCGAAAATAATCAGATTATTACTACCTGATCTCGGACCCTTGTAGGCTTTAATTATTTGCCGATAATTTACTCCTTTTAAGTAATCAATTTAAAATAATGCAAGACAATAATGACAATTGCACACAGATTGATTACGGAGTTCGGCAATTGCCTACGTCTCCGGGTTCGTGGTCGAACCGTTCCACTAGTCAAAACTTGTAAGTTACAATAGTACTTTCACAAGAAAACCTAATGGAAACTATTTAAACTTGCTTAGAAGAATAACCAGACCTTCGGACGACAAGGGTGAAAAATAGCACCACTTCCACCTTCTGGCGTATGATCTCCTTGGCTTGGCTTTCTCGATCGGCCTTCCCAGAAGCGCTATGCTATCAATGCGATGCTAGCACTCCGGTCGACAATCCAGGATTTGCAAGTAATTGGTGTGGCGCTATGGGCCGACTAGGTAGTTTGAATAACTCCTAGCCACAAATATTTAATTTATTATTGCCTAACAAATAATAGGTCAATAATAATAAAAAATAATAATGCCTAAATAATTTAGGTCTTCACACAACAATTTCTCATTCTCCTCTTGGCTCGGACTTCGCCTCCAGCGCTCTAGGAATGAGCTTGTCTCGTATTTTGTGTGTGTCCCACAATAAGCTTAACAAATAATAAGCTTGGGATGTGTGTGTGTCCATTCTGATAATGAATGGGTACCCTATTTATACAAAATTTAGGGCCCTCAAATATGCATTCCATATAATCCTTAGGCTATTTTACCATAGCCCATAGCATAGAAATTGGGATAAAATTTCCAAATTGACGGATTGCATAGGAAATGGGATTAATACCCATTTTAGCCGATTTGCATTTTTTAATGGGATAAAATCCCAAATGAGCGGCTAAGGAGAAGTGGGCGGCATTGTTTAGTTAAGTGGGATATCCCACATTTGGCGCCATTAAATTTGGGTAAGGTTTTAATAACCCTTACTCTCACCATTTTTCACGTGGAACATTCCACGCATGGGCCTAGCCCCCCCACCACCGCTTCATTTCCTCCTCCACGTGGAAGCTTCCACGCATGACATTGCATGCCTTTACCCCGTGGACATAACCTTCATGTTGGCTTTCCATGTGTGTGGTTTTGGTTGTATGGCGGGCTTTAATACTAATGTATAAACATTAATATATATATGTGGTTTGGCATATATGTGTGTGCATTTGGAAAGTGGACTTACCAAGTAAATATAATTTCGACCCATGTAATGTGGTATGGAAATAATTAACTCGGTAAATAGCATATATCCACTTGTCGTCTCCCGATAGGAAAATCGAGTGAATTCGACGAGTGGTGGCAAGCCACGTGGTGGCTTGTGGACCCACCACATTGGCGATAATACCATAGTCCACACGGCGGTCGGGCTCCCCTCCGTAATAAAAGTTGAGCCTCTTGTTCCCGTGCACCATTTTTACGCTCGTCGAAGACCGGTGATCGAAAACCAACAAACAACTCCCTTTTGCCTTTTCGCCACGTGTCGCAGTGCCATTGGTCCAATGCCATTGGTCAATATTGACCGATTGACGAGTTGACTTTCCCTTGTCTCGAACTTTGACCGGACATATCTAGAGCTCCCGATGTCCGTTTGTCTCGCGTTCTCACGTCGTTGGAAAGCTCTCATAAATATAAAGTTATGTGATCATAATAAAGGACCAAACACTAAGCACTATCTATCACCACCTAAGGTTGCATCCATCAAGGCATCTAAGAGCTTCATTGCATCCATCTAGCTCCATCACAAGGGACACAAGGGCTGGTTTTCTACATCACTAGGAGGAAGTTCATTTTATTCCATGCACACATTTACTACATTCTACATCTAGCTACTTGTTCGCTATCCAAGTGCGACATGCACAAGAGCAACCTAGGGCACAATTCCGCGCACACACACAACTACATTGGGTATGAGATGCAGTGCAAATGGCGCTCGGTCGTAAGTTCACCATTGTGGCGGTAACAATGAGGACAATATGACCCCTCATTTTGTATCTTTCCTTTTTTGGATTTGATATCTATTTGAGGGTTTTATAGGTTCATTCTTCATTGCGGGTTTACAGCGACCTCGGCGATCTTGGTGCGACCTCGGAGTGACTAAAGGCAAACACCTTATGACACCTCAGAGGAGGTTTTCTAAGCACTTCCGCAGAAAAGAGTGCCCAGAAACAAGTCTAGGGCGCCCACGGGCGCCACTGTCCCTCTCCAAACGCCCCAATCCAGCCTATCTCCTCATATCTCGCATTTTCTCATGTGCTCTAGTGCGACAGTCTATGCTTCGCATCTTCCAGTTTTCCAACTCTATGCACTTTCCAAAACTCTGCGAATCAGCTAAGGCTTCTTACCCTCTCTTTGCAATTAGGGTTTCATTATTTATTGCTTAGTTGCTTGAGTATTCATTGTTGTACTTAATTGTTATTCATTTACTGCTACTATAGCATTCAGATTAGGCTTTTATAAATTACATTTTAGCTTAATCAGGTATAATCAGAGATCAGAAGCTAGGCTTGCATGCATGTCCAAGCCTTCCAATCTTACAGGATATCATGGTAGTAGATCTACCTCCATACTTCGTTTTGTGTTTATCTAGAGATTTTACAGCTAAGATTGGAGGTTATCTATCATCAGATTGGTCTTATCTATTTTTTAGAACAAGGTATGGCACAAAGGTAACAATTAATTCTGAGCCTCTTGCTAAGTTTCATATTGAGCCTTATGTACCTAATGCATGCAATGTAAATTGTATTGTTTTTTACCAAGGAGATCATCCAGTTGTTCATGATTCAGACACCCACTCGAGAGCATACCAGATTTATTATTGGATGAGTGGGGCTGACCATCATGGCTTTGATCCTTATAAATATCTTTGAAGAAACATACATTAGAGATGTTGGTTTGGGAATTTATTGCATGCACCAAGAGGATGTTTTTTACCATTGTTGGTCAAAACTGATGAGGTTGATACGGGTTATGGAGTTTATACTTTGATGGCTCTAGAAGCAAGAATGGATCAGGTGGAGGTAATGTTTTGATATCACCAGAGGGTCAAAGGTATTATTCTTCTATTCGATTTCAGTTTAGTTGTTCATGCAATGCAACTAATATGAGGCACTAATCCATGGTTTACAGTGGGCTAGAAAGAAAGGAATTAAGTACCTACAGGTATTTGGTGACAGTGAGTTGATCATAAATCAGGTAAGAAATTTGAACATTGCAAAGAATCCCTTGATGAAATCATATAGACAGAGTTTGGGATCTTGTAGAAGATTTTGATGCATTCAATGTTCAATCAATACCTAGATCCGAGAATAAACAAGCTAATAGATTAGCAGCTATAAGGGTTGTTTTGATGTTCCTAATGAAGTGAAAAGAAAAATAATCAACCTCATATAAAGGTGGTTATAAGGCCATCAATTCCCGATAACAATATTAATTGGCAAGTGTTTGAGAAAATCTTCAAATTAAATTGCCACAATCCCGTTATGCTCCCACCCCTTCCACAATCACCAACTAAGTTGCCACATTCGAATTTGTGTTCAAATACACCAAGGATTAAATCTGTGACAAATCGATGCTAAAAAACAACAATAAAATTTGTGATTAAATTTGACTATAAGAAATACGCATTTACATATAGATAACATAATAGTTAAGAAACAAACATTAAATAATTTTTTAAAATGCCTAAGTTTTAGTTTTAATAATCTTGGAGCTTTATGTTATCTATAGTTTAATTTAATACTTAATAAAATAGTTAATAATCTATAAAGTGGTAAACAAAGATTAGATAATAAATTATAAATGTGTAAGTTTTAGTTTTAATAAGCTTGGAGTCATCTTTGACCGCCGATTCTTTTGGACTGGCTTCAAGCATTGAACAACGATGGCGGCTATGGACTGTTTTGGTCCTTTAGATAGTCCTTCAGGTTACAGCAGCGATCTCTTACACAAGCTTTCCACAAAATTCTCCACCAATTCAACCCTATTTGATGATCCAAGCCTCAAAATTCACGCTAACCCAATTGATGAATGCAAAGTTGAGGTGGTAGAGAGCTTGTACTCTTAAATGGCGGCAAGGGTGAATATATACCAAAAAAACAACAAAAATGAAAACCTTATCAGCAGCTGAATCCTAAGCATGAATTTCTATGACTTTAACATGAATTTCAAGACGAATTTCAACTAAATCGCCAGTTATCATCTGAATAAATGCATGATTTCTGGCGATTTTTTTCCAGCACTTTGAGATTCATCGAATTTTGAATTTCAAGCTTGAAATTTGGCAAATGTGGTTACTAAGGTCACCAATATGTCGGAACTCTCCATCTTCAATTCGTGGCACGTCCATTGCCACTGTGCTCCCAAAAATGTTATCATTCCCCTAGAAGCAACATTAGTGAACCATGCCTTTTTAACTAGTACTTATTTTCAACAAAAGAACCAATAAAATTAAGCCAACTTCTTACTTTTTTTCAGGTGCACTTAAACTCCAAAGCATTCAAGGAGAAGCTAAGATTTTCTCTACTGGTCAGCTTCATCCAACATGTTGCAGAACTTTAAGTTACATTTCAGCAGCAACGGATTAAGAAGAAGCAACCAAAGACCAAGCATTCTCTTCTAGGTTTATGTAATAGTCTCATGTAACTATATCCAAATAAAGGAAGTAAAGGCGAGATAGAGGGAAGTTATATATAAATCTCACATAATCTCTGTAAAGTCGAAGCCTCCATGCAGGGAATCCCAGCAGGCACCGAGTAAATCCAAATACAAACAAAAGATCCGGCTCTGGCCCTGCACACCCTGAAATCCATATTTACAAGCAACTTACATGTTAGTCATTTTACATGAGATAATGTATTTAAAGAAAAAAGGATCTTGTTTTTCTAACTTTTAGATTCATAAGATTACACACATTTTAATTTACAATGATTTTCAATATTAAACTATTAAGTCACTCTGAAGGTACAAAAATCTGCATAATTTGTCACCCATATGATAGATGGAAAATACAATGTGCATCATTATGAAATATAAATTAAATTTAACATATGGAAAAAAGGAATCAACCAGTTGCTTCCAATCCTCTGTCAATATCAGCCTCCGTCAGCTTTAAATTTGCACGTTGTCCATTTAAATCAATTTTCTGCAGGGTATCCGAACAGAGATACCTGGCAGCCTTTGCAATGCCCTCTTTTCCATCACAGAAAGACAATAATTCTACTGTCATTGTAGTATGTTCCATACTTGGAGAATTGGAGGAATGTTTTCTATGTTCCTGCCATTCACATTATTCCTCAGACTTGAGTAAATAAAACACAAAAGAAACAATACAAGGACAGAGACCCGGGATTTCAATTACAAGCATATTACTAATCTTTACATTAGCATTGAATCAAGTGGAAAATTCAAATTAAGTGCTACTGTCCAGGAAATTTATTTTCATATAGAAGAGGTATCTGGGTTGAGAAAACCCTTTGTAATCATAAAACTCTAGCAATCCTTCTAAAAAGTAAAAGGGTGCAACTGCATACTTACCTCCCATGTGTTAATGAATTGTATCCCTTTGTTAAGGTTATCTAAAGTCTTCTCAGAACCCTCCTATGTTGTTTCAATACCCTGGAAATGGAAAAATTTCTGTGAATCAACTCATGATTACAACCATAACAACCCTGCTTTTTCAAATTGTTTAGCAGTAGGAAATATGAAAGCTTCAATAGAAACAATACAATTAGAAAAAAGAAACAGTACTAACAGTCAAGCCCATGCCTAGCATAAGAAGATAAATATGCAATCTTCGGTAAGCAATTTAATATTTATAAAGTTGAGATTCATAATAGAAATGAAATAGAACTGCACATAAACTATGACAGATTTATTTTTGTGTTTGCAGTTTCACAGTCTGAAACCATTTGGACAAGAAAATAAATAAACAATGAAATGACATGCTTCATTGTGCAACAAAAATTAAGTCAAGTTGGTGCCGCTGACTACTATAAAGTGAAACATGTGTACGAGACTTGTCTGAGAGCAAGGTTCCTGGCTCAAAGAATATTGTTTCCTACATTCCTCAGAGTATGGTAAATGACAACAATGCCAAGACGGCAAACAACTATGGCCCTTCCTAGTTCCCACAATAAAAATAAATTAAAAGGAAGAAGCTACCTTCGGAACATGGAAGTGGTAGTTCTTTCCAAAGAAACCTTGCTGAGCCAATTTCTACTTGTTCCAATCTAAAATGACCTTTATAACATAACTCCTCTCTTACAGATCCTCAGAAATACTTCCAAATGGTTTTTGCCCTTGGAATGTTGTATGTATATATTGATCTTTACCTGGTGAAATTTATCATAAGTATGAAATCATGCTCAGCATAAACCTCATCAAAGTAATTTATTGAGCAATTCCATAATTTTTTTCATTTGTTCAATATAACTTGTTTCGGTATTAAAGATCCACTAAAGCGCTGTTTTATTCAAGTAAAGCTGAATTGAAGTATTTAAGAAAGTAATTCTTGCTTGTTTCATACTAACAACAAGGACACCGTCTCACCATAGATTAAAAATCAAGCTCCAAGTAGCTAAATGATAGTCATCTTACTTTTACTAATTCTGTGAATAATTATGTTTCCAGAATACAGGGTTAAAACAGTTCAATTGATTCTAAACAGGCCTATTCAATTGCAGGGGACCATTGCAATTCAGTATATGGCAAATCCACATGACTTTAATATCTATGCTTATTTGTTTTCTTTCTAGCAAGAACACGGCAGATTACAGATTGAGAATCAACCAAACTTCCAACTGGGAATACAAATCACTTCCATGCAAAACCGATTCATAATCTTTGCTAAAATAAGACTAAAGATAATAAAAAATAATCATGCGAAAAGCCTATTCATAACCTCTGTAAATTACAAATAAGGCTAAAGATAATAGGAATTATTCTTACCTTCCATATCATAAAGGGACACATGTTTCACACCAACTTCAGATAGCCACAAAAGGAGGTCGCAAATTTTGGATGCTTCAGCTTCAGCTTCTTGGCTTTCTATCACCACGCCCACAATTTGAGGTTTCTTTCCTCGCAAAGCCCTGTATTTTTCCATAGTTACCTTGGAAAACATAAGGTACCATAACTTGTTGATTACAAATGAAACAAATACAACTATGGTGACTATAAAGTGAAGAATATGCCAGCATAAGCCGGCCATATAACTGCTGATGTCTCTCTTTGTTGAACTTGCTGGTGGACGCTGCAAAGTTCCCAAAGTAAAGTATCAAAAAAATGTGAACAGTAACTTGATATAGGGTGAATTTTCTATATGATTGATACTGAATTGTGTCATTAATAAAAATGGAAAAGAAATTTCCCATATTAACAAGACATTCCGGACAAAGATAGACCCTTTGTTCCAAATGCATCCCTTAGTAAGTTACAAAAAATATTTACATCTGCCTAAGCCCAGGCCAAAACAAAGCACAGGGGCTGTCAATATGACATAGAATGAGTGTTACAGTCCAAACCGGCAATAATAGGCAGAGTAAGAAAAAACTACACAGCTACACCATAAGATCTCAAGATAAAGAGCAATACATCTCAATAGTTATTCTTTGTTGCTTTCTTTTAGGCTCCATGCTGAAGTACAATCTCTTGCTAGAATACAAAATTTTCCCTCTAGACAGATGAACTATGGGTACAGAAGGGTAGCAGCCATAAAGAGTTGTTCTCAAATTGTTTCCCTCCTTGGAGATAGCCTTATCCATGTTGTCGGTCACAGTTGGCATTGCATGGACAGAAATCATGGCAGACGGTGGATAGACATGTGAGGGAGGCCAATTCCAAGCGGGAGGATGCATCAGTGGCTTCTGTATGACATGGGTCCATTCAGATCCTCTCATTGTAGCTTTGGCAGAACATTCCCTAGGCAGGGCTTGTGTTTTTCGAGTGGGCTGCTGGTCATGCTGGTGTTGTGGATGCTCCTAGAGCCTCCTTTTTGCATTATTAGCAGATCGGAGGTGCTCAATAGCCTCTACTCACCATCAGCTGGAAACAACACTCTTTCTGACTTTCACTACTTTTCCTCTGGTGCTTACAAAAGGTGACAAAATGAGCTATGCATCATTCGAGGTGAATGAAGTCCCTTTTCATCAATTTTTCAACCACTTTACTGGAATCTTCTTCAATTTTGGTGTGCGCCATTTGAAGATTATCAGTAGATTCCTGAATTGCCTTGATAATTTCTTACTCTATTTTAAGCTTATCATTCAATTCAGCAGGATGTTTGATTATGGATGGGACATCCAAGGACACATTACTTGGACGAAAAGGGGGAGATATGACAAAGCCATAGTATCAAGAATTGAAGCAGAGCTACTACAAGCTCTGTCAACATTCTAAGGAAAATTCATGGAAGGGGCAGAACTATTAGGAGATGGAAGGTAAAATGTATGATTAATTTGTCCATACCAAGGGATAAGAGTATTATTTTTGAGCTGAAAAATTGTGAAAATTTCAGCAGAAAAGTGTGCACTCTTGTAGTAGGACTGTGCCTAGAGGGAACATTAGGAACTGAAATCCTAGCAGTAAGATGATTGGGCTGAAATTCCACATTGCCTTTCCTCTGAACTGAAGCACACCTGGAGGCTGCAAATGCGGTGTTGACTCTGCAACAGAAACCTAAGGAGGGGGATTTTGTTCATCAACATCAATCGGTTGAATATACTTATAAGCTGAGCTAGGCCTCAAATTATGGAGTCGTGGATTATTACTGCCAGACATGAAATTCAAACTTTTCTGCCTCTTTTTCCCTTTGAAGTACAGTTTGAGAGGCTTTGTTGTAAAGTGGAGGTCCCAGGTTCAATTCTCAAGTCCAACCCTTGGAATCGGATTACGTAAATTCCAGATCTCAGTACAACACTGAAATCCCAGTTACTAAATAAAAAGTAAAACAGGAAGTGGCGGTAAAGGAGGAAGAAAGAAAAAATTTAGAGCATTATAGGAAATGGCATGAGGAAAAGTCGTATTGCATTTCTTGATCTGGCAAACCTAATAATAGTTTACAATGCAGTGTCCTAATGCAACCCTGAAAACAATGGAAGAACAGCAACAAACCTGAATTAGAACTGCGGAATGATCGATGTCTTTGACTTGCAAAGCCATGATGATGTTGTCACGCTATTTCTTCTTTCTTCTCCAGAAATACAAACTCTGAGTTTTCAGCTATGGCGACTTCATAAATATAGTTCCACAGAGGGTAGAAATCATAAAAATTTAGGTGGTGGTAGTTCCTGTATTATCTTAAATTCATAACTACTATAAAATTGGAGACCATTCACTATAATTTATCCCTCCGTCTCTTTTTGTACTATTTTTATAATAATAATTAATACTTTGGTACTTATGGACACCAAATTTTGTACGGTTTATCATTTTTAGATGGCACCGGAATAGTCAATAAATTCCTATGGTGCTAGTTTAATTTGCGTGTGGGTTTTGTTTTGCTTTTTTTTTTTGATAACGTTTTTCTCAAGTTATGAATTGAAGAGGTAATAAAGTTAGTGGGGCTCAACATCCATGGATTGAACATGTGTCCTCGTACTAAGTGGTTCACTCTATTAAGTGAGTCACAACATGCACACCTCTTAAAATGATGGTGATAGTGGAATATGGGAGTGGGCTTTGGGTTCTTAATGTCTCGAGTGATCTACATTTGGAGTGCTTTGTTGTGTTTTGTTTAGTCTACATAGAGAAGTGTGACCCCTCCTCAAGTCGTCTTCATGGCCATGTAACCACTATGCAACATGTAAATGCCCCACTTTGGGTGTTGCAGGTATTTTCGTGTTAATTATTATGAAGGTAGGTAATATAGTGTATAATGGGAATTGCTTATTCTCTATACAAAATTTGTGCACACCCTTAGAATATTTTTTGATAGTATTATGTAATTAATTGTGATTCGAACCCATTGCCTTCGCTTTCATAATCTAGAGCTTTAACCCAACCAACTACATGGTCAATGATGTAACCAATTGCGGTGCAAGTTCATTTTTATTTGAGAAGTATTATTTTAACTTTTACTTGACCCAACAATGCATGTTATACATGCATACATGATGGGATGGAACAATTTTTATAATGCATGGTGCATTTTGTATAGAGAGTAGTCATCGCCTCGCTAATGGGCCATGTTTCTTTTCTTTTTTTCTACTTTGAGAACAAAAATAAAACTTTTTATTTGGGATATAGTTTTTAAATTAGAACATGAAAAATACACAACTCAAAATGAAAAAATGTCACGTTAAGAACAAATGCTACATATAACCCATTTTAGTGAATACATTAAAAGACAAGCACTATGAAGTCATGCATGAGAAGCACCATCTTTAGGGGAGGTGGTAGATCATCCTTAGGGGGAAGCACACCCAAACCCGAGGGCTTTCTCGCGGAGGATTCGAGTAGACCACCTACCTTGCACTTGATAATTGTCTTCCATAACCAATAACATTATGATAGCCACCAAGGTGGCAAAGAACCAACCAATGTGACATTTGCTTATGTCGATGAAGGCCACCAAGTGGTATCAAAAGAGACTTGCCATAGGTGGCAAGATCTAGTCTCCCACTAAGATTCCACAAATGAGGAACCACGGACATATGACGAGAACCGACTACAATAATGCTTATACCTACATCTAGCATTAAGAGGTGGAGGGCCCAACTATGGCATATTCCGTTTGTACACAACGCATGTCACAATGAGTCCTCCTTAGTGATTTAATATCTCCTACAAATGTTGGAATTCTAATGCCACTTTCTAAGTGTATACTTATATCTATAGACAAATAGTAGATAAAACAACAAATTTATCACTAATATTAAAAAATTGCTAAGAAATGAAATCATTATTAAAGTTATCAATAGTTATAACTTTCTATAGCTGAAATGAAATAATTTCCCTAAAGTCCATTCAAAATCAATGTAAGTCGGTCACTAAGAGTTTTCCCCTAACAAATGCATTCTCCAATTGGCATGCTCGGGGTGAAGGGGTTAGAATAAAGAATGAATCCATGTCCAATCATCTCCGACATGAGACCAAGTCCAAAAAGATGTTTAAATGTTTTTATTTAACCTAAATTGGTTAATATCTCTATAGGGGTAGTAACTAATGGTAGATTATCCTAATCAATTAGTTTCCAAAGCTAATTGTAGCAATATCAAGAATAACCATATGAACAATACTAAACAATGATGAACATCAAATAGATAAAGCACTTGCAATGAGAGAGAGAAGATAACTTAGCTAATATCCTTCTCTCGTGATGATATAGGCTAGTTTGATGACTGAAACATGTTATAAATGACCTAATAGAGCCTCGTTGTCGAAATTGTATCATGAACTATTGCACGGACCAAAGCAGATGGCATGGGCCAAAGCACACCCCCATTATGGCCATTCTTGTATGCTCGTGTCCCTTCAAATCCTCTACTCCCGATATTTTTAGGTTTGTGTATTGTCTTCTAATCTTCTCATGTTTGGAATCTAGACCTTCAAAATTTTGTGATTCTCGTTATGTAACCGATTGATCCTTCAAAACCCTAGATAGCCAAAAAGTCATACAAAACAAACACTAGGTGGGTTGTGGGCACCCCCATGCACCAATGATGTTGTCACTAGTCCGAAGAGGGCTCAAACCTCATGATGTTCTCACCTAGCATGTGATCTCTACAATGTATGCAACCAAATAACTAACCATGATCTTACAATAATGAGCTTGTACTTGCACATTTTCCCTATGTTGACTTGGAATGATGATATGTTCTTTGTATTTGTATATATGAGTGAATGACTACCCTAAAATGGATATGTAGAGTATATGAAGCTCAAAGGAGTCTTGGAATGGCTTTGCTTATGATTTCTCTTAGTGTATGCTCATTAGGATATTTGGGTGTCAAGTGTGCATGATCTCCTCTTTGATAAGAGATGAATAAATAGCTTATATATGTGTTCTAGATCTAAAAATCTCATATAAGGCCAACCAAAAGCGTTCCAAAGGAATTTGAATTAATAAAAGTGTCGTTAGAGGGAAAGGGACTAAAGTGGGTGGGAAGGGCCATAACATACAAACATTATGGTCTTTTATGTGCACTTTAATTTGGGATTCATGTGTGAGTGCTTTGAAAATTGGGATTGTATTGTGTGAGGGTTTACCTTGATTTTATGGACTAATATGACCATTGTGTGAATAAATGAGCTATGTGTGCAAGAAAGAATGAATGGGATATAACTAGGGATAACATAATTGACCAAGTTGGACAAGTGTGGGCTAGTGCAAAAGTGTTATACAAGTTTTTTTCGTTGTAAGAAATGAATTACTAATATGAGTGTCTATAGTTTTAGGTTAGGAAAATGTAGGATATTTGGGGCTAAGAATTCCAGGATGGTTAAGTCATTCCCCAAGAGTGGGCTTAGTGGATTAAACACTAGAGAAAATGATCAATTTTGGGTTTGACCTTAGAAAATGAAAAAAATTGGGATTTGATACCCAACGTAAAGGGATGTAATTGTCATATGTTATGGGAGACCACCATAAGTTATGGTCATTTAAACATACACTAGTTCTTAATCCATAACTTACCACTTCAAATAAATTTTCAAGTTTTTGTAATATTTCCAAAGGATTTTAGCCACAAAATAACCTCTCATATTAATCACCACATAAGTAATCAATAGAGGTGAATCCCAATAGTTCTCTAGTATATTTTACCATAAGGGACACTAGCATAAATTCAATGCCTTGGAAAAAATTTCCAAGCTTTGTTGTCACTTATAGATCTAATTATACATTTAGCACATAAAGAAATTAATTTACTTGTGCACATCAACAATACCCATACTACATTTGTCTTGAGAAAGGAAACAAATGTCCTAGATGAATGAGTGAAAGCCTCTAGTTTACTTAGTGATGGCCCAAGAAAATCCCTAAGAACTTGGTAAGTATTTGATAAGATGGCTTAGAAGGAGCCCAATATAAAGAGTACCATGCATTCTTAGTGACAAGAATTTTGGTGCACACCTAGAACTTCCTAGCTAAATAGAGAGGTCAACTAATCCAAAAGAGATCATTTCAAATCTATCAAGAACATACTATCATAATTCAATTGTGTTATCAAAAGCATAGAGCATGAAAATAAATTTGAACTATTGTCTATGTTGAATCTAGTTTCAAGGATAAGTTTTTAGCCAATTCAACAGGAGCATGATACTCCATCTAAAAAAATCATGAAAAAATCATTTTGGCGACTACAAATTGGGTCTCAATGCTTTGCGAGATACATCAACAAATTGGAGCACTTTTATGAACAAGGCTTCATTTTGGGAAGCATAAAGAAGGAATCATCTGAAAATGACCATTAATGTGTTGATATGTTTGATCGGGAGCACAATGCCCCAAATCAATCCACATTTAGCTTGGTGTGCGAATATATCGAATGGATTCTCTTACAAGAACATAAATAATGGTCATTAGTAGAAAACCCTACTAAATAGAGTGAAAAATACAAATCATTATGATCTATGGTCATTGATAGCTGAAAAATCTAAGGCCTATGAGAAGAGAGTTTGTACAATCGAGAGGTATAAGTTTATGAATCCAAGAGCTTTTAACATGGTTAAAATAAAGTGCCATTTAATATGATCATGAGATTTCTCAAAGTCCAATTTCAAAAAAATGGTCTACTTGATGAAAATGTTGAGCCCATCCATACCTTCCTAAACAACTACATTATTATTGAGAACATATCTTCCTTTAGTAAAACAAGTTTGTTCGGTTTTGATAATAGCAAGAAGAATATAACACTAAAATTTAGGCATATAACACCAATTTGTGATTCAACAACACTAGTGTTAGTTGTGTGGTAGTTGTTGGATAACACCAAAATCCAACAACACCAAAATTGGTTATGACATATAACACCAAATTTGGTGTTATATATAGTGTTATATTTTTGGTGTTACTAATTTTGGTGTTAGATTTTAGTGTTACACAACAACCACCACACAACTAACACCAAAATTGATGTTTATGCTTGAATTTTAGTGTTTTTGTGTTAATTATTTAATGTAATTGATTTTGGTGTTTAATTTTGGTGTTTGATTGTAGTGTTAGATACAATATACTTTCATAGCCTCATTATTTTAATGTATCATCAATGGAACCAAAGTGAGCTTGTAATTAGTATTATAAAATAGTTTGGGCTTAATCTTGTGCCCACAAGTGTGTTCACAAGCATTTTATTAATATCAAAATGAGAAATAAATTAAAAGGGTGTCTAAATCTCGTTAAACCTTAATATAAAATGGTACAATAGATGGCCAAAACACACGATTCAATGACTATACTCCATAAAAGGTTAGCTACTAACTAATTGCATTATAATAACTCTTGTAAGCATCTAAAGCATTTAGATGATTGAGAACCAACTTATTATCTTGAACTCGATTAACTAAAATTGACTAATATGTAGTATGTGAGGATAGTTAATCTAAGCTATGAATAAATGTAAATAAACTAAATAAATGCAGTAAAGAAGTATAGAAAGTGACCAAACAACTATGAATATGGGAATGTTAACCTAATATGTAAGAGAAGAGGAAAGATCTCAAGAATAAAATATGCTCACGGACTATGTCACAGAGGTGACAAGAAAATCAAGAAGTAGGAATGACTGTGTAAAAGTCTTGAAAAGGATGGATCTGGAGGATCCAGTGGAGTGAGGTGCTGGAGAGGGACTAGGGCACTGCAGGCGCTCTAGTCTGATCTTGCACCCCCGATTTGTGTAAAAGCTCTAAAACTAATCTTCACAAGGTTGAGAGCTGATCTAGAACCTTTGTTGTGTGTCGTATTAGATTTTCATGCTCCTTCAGATGTCACCAATAATCCAAGATGAAAGAAAGACCTACAAGACCCCAAAACAAGCATCAAACCTAAAAAGAAAAATGCATATGAAGGGGTCGGACTGACCTCAGCTACCACAATGGTGGACTTACTAATGAGTGTTGCACTACATCTCAAACCCGATGTAGTTCTATGTACAAGTGTGTGTGAATATACCCTAGGTTGCTCTGGTGTGTCGGATCTTTGTGAAATAGCGAGCAATAACTATGTGTAGAAAATGTAATAGAATGTGTGCATGAAATATAATAAAATCCCTCCCCTATTTAATGTGATGCGAGATATCCTATCCTTGTGCCTTGATGATGGAGCTATTTGGATGTAAGTGATATGTAATTCAATAGATGGATGCGACTCTAGATGAGTGATAATAGTTAATGATGCTAGGCACTCATTATGGTCTCATAACTTTATATTTATAGGGTTCTCTTGATCTATTTTCGTAATTAACCTCAAACATTGACTACCACAAGAAATATAAAGATCTAAAATGGATAGAAAGAGCCCAAAAAGTGGTGACAAAGTGCAAAGGGACCGGGCGCCCTTGGTGGAACCGGGGCACCCACGGCGCCCAGTACTAATCTGGTGCCTCGTCGTGGATAAAATAATGCGGGATGACAAAAGTCGCTAGGCATATGGGTGCAAGAGGTCGGTAATGACGGTAATGATGAAATAAAATAAAACAAGATGGCCAAAGGATGGGGGTTAATTAGTACTTTCTTCACTCAAGAACCTTCTAAATAGTAGTATGAGACCGAGACTAAATAATGTTTAAAGTGCATAATTTTGTGTCTACAAACTCAAACATCATGGCCAAAGAATGTGAAGCCTCGTGTAACTACATGTACATCAAGAATTAGAATATTATTCAACTTCATGATATGTAAAAAAGAGAACATTATCTCAGCTTCATGATATGTAAAAAAATACTACCCAAATGAAACATAACAGTTCATAGGTGCATTTTAAAAAAATACTACCCAGACCATTTTAAACATCAAAGGCATCTTTAATTTTAAACAATTTTTAATTATTAATTTTATTTTTATTATTAAGTTACTTTGAAATACAATATCAACTTTATATTTATATCCAATATAAAATTGTTTGCATATTTATTGGTCACATTCACTTGATTTTATAACCTAGTGAATTCGGTCATAATTACCATAATTTTCACCCGCGTGAGATGGTTTAATTGTCGTATTTATTCCTATTGCATTATTAAACTTAGGGGAAAAAATTAAATCTCCCCATTTGTTTTTTTCATTTCACACAGACCTTGACACTCAAGTTCCTCCATTGCTAGCTAGTATTACCTTTTAGGGAACCCTTATCTTGGCAAGTCCCTCCATATCTCTCCATATCTCTACGCAATCCACTCCATATCTTTACAAGTCCCTTTGGAAGTTGCAATTTTTCTGGGGTTTTGGAGCCAAAAATTAAAAAAAAAATCAAGTCTGAATATGAAGGACTTGAGGAACTATTAAGAATGCGAAAGTTGTGTCCATATGCGGGGAAGGCAATTTGGATGAGCTTCTTTCTGAAAATAGGGATTTGATAGAGATATTATAGAAGATTTTGTGACTAATCTTGAAGAATTCCACACCAAGGTCAAAAATGTGAAGATTTCAGTGACTCCTAAAATAATAAGTGAACTGGCTTAAAATCCCAAATACATGTATGATAATTCAAGCTAGACCTACTTATACTGATATTTTGCAAATATTTCATGTAGAGGGTGAAAAAAATACCTTCTTTGTCTGTAAATACTAAAAATGAAATCAAGGGCATAATTAGAAATACCCTACCTGAGCCATGGAATATTGTAGCCTATTAGATAATGAAGTATATCACTTGTGAGGGGAATATAGTCTTGTTCTAAGGGAAAATGAGAATGGTAAACCATTTGAGACACTCAACCAGTAAACTTGAGTGAAAAATAAATCTGTCTAGGTATTTATATGACTCAATCCAAATAATGGCCAATAGGTTTTTTTAGGGAATTAGATCATTAAAACACCATGGCCTAATGTACCTTATTTTCCAACACCATTTTCTTAAATAGTCCCAAGGGAAGAATTATGGTAGAATTTTTTAAACAAGAAAATAGGGAAGAAGAAAGTAAAACATATTGGGAAATAAGCCCTTCCCTAATATAGATAAGTCAAAGAAAAAGGTCACTAAGGGTTAGGCTCAAATTGGTACTTCTCTTGAGACCTTGGCTTCCAACACTAGTGAGGGGGAAAACTATAAGAAAATAGTAGGGAATCCTAAAAACCCTATAAGAAAAATGCAATGTATGAGTGTGATGGAATGGTATGCAATGTTTGAATGTGATAGGAGTAGTGTGCCCCCCAATAGATGTGTATGAGATGAGGTTCATTTATAAAATACCCCTCAACAATCAAGAATGAACCATAAAACAAGATTGCGTCATTGGGAAATGGTTTGATAATGTGCACTAGAAATATAGATCATGAAGCATAGATCATGAACAATGAATGTGGTGAGGTTCATTTTAGATTTAAACCCTCACCAGTCGAATATGAACCGTGGAACTAGAGTGCATCATAGGTTAATGATGATCTGATGCATGTATCAAATGTGTAAAGTCTTGAAAAGAGTAAGTTTGAAGCACAAAGCATGATAATAGATTTGATAGACAACATATGGTGTTACAACGGGAAAGAAAATGTGATGCCCCTAAGTGTAAGAAGGATAGAAGGCTATCTAATGATAGTGAAGGGCAAGGGCCCTCCACTGATATCTGAGGAGATAAAGGCACGTGACGATGCTTTAAGATCAGTGGAGTATGTGAGTAGTGTCATGCATGTAAAGGAGACTTGTGTGATGATGGCGGTGGTGACCACCTATGTGAAGGGGACATCCGAGTAAGGGAATTAAGTTGACGAGGTGTACTGGTGGACCGATTTGGACGATACTGTCGTGAAGTAGGATGTGTGCGAATAGGAGAACTAGGTGCTTAATGTGCCTTAGATTTGAGATGCTATATAGGCTAGATTCGTAGTTGGTGGAAGGATATCATCAAGACTAGGTTTATGAAATGGTGTGCATGGTGGAATGCCTTTAATAGTGATAACCATGGAGGGAATAACTTGAGCGATGGGAGCGAAGCCAAGGAAGACCTAAGAGCATGTCACAACCTTTGATTGAAGATGCCACAACGAATGAAAAAAACATGGTAAGAGGCCCAATTGTAATGGGTAGCCTAATGTAGCCAAAATAATTAGGAACTGGATATGTGATATTAGATATTGGACATTTGATAGCCATAAGAAGTGTAATTGAGCACACACTAATAGGAGTCATTGGATAGATCATGGTGTTATTGATTTATGTAATAAATGATAGAAGCATTGATGTGTAATGAATTAGAAGAGAATTTTGCATGATAATCATGATATGAGAATGAAATGAGTGGTGGTGATGCATCAACAGAAGATATAAGGAATTCAAGGGGACATTATGAGGAAGGGGCACAACTTGATATGTATGATTAGCAAAAGAATCACGATCTTGTGTTTCGTGCTTAAGCAAAGGGTCGTTAAATATTTTTAACTTTTTCTTATCGTTGACTAGCATAGAAGAATATGGATCAGGGAGCTCAAGTTAATTATTGTCAATAATATCTTGAATGAGATTCCTGAGTTTGAAATAATGATCGGTGAAATTCCCAATGCATTGATGAGAGTCACATTTAGCATTTTCATCATAATTGTGGCCACGGGGCAAGATGGATCAAGATTAAGTGGTGGTGGAAGAGTGATTAAATTGATTTCAAGGAGTGAGGCAATAGAAATTGGGGCACATATGGTAATTTGGTGAAAGTACAATTTGGAGGTTGTCATTGAATATTTTTAGGAGGATAAACGACATTAATAGTTGACTTTTCTTCAATGGGCTTAGGAGATGGCTTTAATGTTAATTTAACTTGAAACCTATTAGAAGACGATGAAGAAGTATATTGATAATTGAGTTTACCCATAGATATAAGTTTTAATTTTCACATTTTAAGCGTATGTCATGATTGATCAAATGAAGGAGAGGTCTCAAAGATAACACTTTCCTGAAGTGGTGGTAAGAGGATTTGAACAAAAAGATATTGCAATTACAATCGAGAAAGTGAATTGGTCATATTAGCTAGATTGTTTTTATATCACAAAACATAGTCAAACTAGATGCTCATTAGATCTTTGTTTTATTTGAGCGAGTTGCGCATAAGATATATTAGTGCCGATATTGATTGAAAAGTGAGAAAGAAAAACATTGGATAGATGTGTAAAATAAGTTATCGAATGAATAGGTAGATCATAAAACCAACACATGGTGTAATCTTGAAGACTCTAGGAAATATATTAGCTAGTAATGTATGATCATCCACATAATCGAGACATGCCACATGAAAAGATCTGAGATGCTCTTGAGGTCACCATGGCCATTGAAGGTGGGAAACTTAGGGGTGAAAAAGTTTAGAGGAAGTGAATAAGAAGAAATGGAGGGTGCAAAAGGAGTATGAAGAAGTAAGGAGGAATCAAGATATGGAGAGGAACGTGAAGTAGCTTGTTGTAACTAATGGATTTGAACTTGTAGGTCATGATATAAAGAAGTAAGGTCTTGAGTTCCAGAAGAAGATACTTTTCAAGTGTGAGAAATAAGAGGTGAAGTGAAATGGTTGGTAGGAGTAGGAACAAACATGAGAATAATAGAAGTAGGTGGAAGGGTAGAAGAGTGAGGCTTTGTTGTAATAAAAATGGAAGTAGTATTATAGGTGGGAGGGTTAAGCTTAGCTAGATTAGTTGCCTCCATCGTGAGATTTGTATAAAAGAAGATATAGGTCTTGCAGATTTTTAGCAAGGTGGGCATAGAGATCATGGAGGTCTTCATCAATAAAGGGTGGATACATTTCAGCCATGTTAAAAAGATGATAAAATGCATAGAAGCTAGGTTGGGTTCGAGGATGGGTTCACCAAAATATTTGATTTAATTTGAATTAAGTATAAATATTGTAGAGTCACTATTAAATAAATGATATATAAATATTGAGATATAGAAATGACATAAGTAAATTAAGATATAAATATGAAACCCTAAGTACAAGAGATAGATGAAGATACTTAGATAATTTCCACATAATCTAGAGATGATCTCGGGTGGGGAGAAGTGACAAATAGGATGTAAGTAGTGTTCTTTATTAATCCCCATGTAAATTATGCAACTCACGAACAAGTCTGGACAAGGGGCCCCTAATAGGACGAGGGGTGCACAGACGTTGACGACTGGATCTGGGCACCTATGAATGTTAAAAATCTAAGGATCTAGTATTTTTGTGTTGTAAGAGTATCACATTTGTTCCTAGTTGATCACTTTGATATTCACACTTGGATCATCGAAGGTACTTGAAACCTACAAAAGAAGAGATCACCTGCACAAGCCCACAAACCACATCAAACCTAAAAATGAAAATGAATAATAGGGAGTCAAATTGACCCCGATGGTCACCCTAAGAGTGAACTTACAACTGAGCACTACACTACATCTCAAACTCCTAGTATGCCGGTAGTGTGTGTAAAATTATTCCCTAGAATGCCCTTGTGCAAGTTGCACTGATAGCGGGTTGTAGCTAGAATGTAGAAATGTACAACATGTGTGAATGGAATAGAATGTTTTCCCCCTTCTATATAATGTATGCAAAGTTGATGCAACGCCGTGTCCCTTGAATGGATGACTTTGAGTGATTTAGGTGCCTTTTGAATGTAATCTTAGGTGATTCTAGTAATGCTCAGTGTTTGGTCCTTGATTTTGAACACATAACTATGTATTTATATGATTCCTTTGTTTGAATTTTGTAATTGACAACTAGAAGGCCGACCCATAAGTAAAAAAGATGCCCAAAAGATAAAAGAGACCCAAAAGAGTGAGTAAAGTGGAAAATTGTTAGGGGCACCTAGAGGGGACATGAGCGCATGGGCACCGGTGTCTAAAGTCATGAAAGATAAATAAGTGAAATTTTGACTAGGTTGTAGGGTGTGTAAGACAAAATAGAAAACAATAAATAAAGAAAAGAGGCCAAATATAGTTGTCAATCACTAGTTTTATTACTTAGGAATCATATGAATGCTAGTATGCTTTTAGACCTAGAAATGTACCCAAGTGCGTGATTTTGTGTCTACACCTCTAAATCTCTCAATCTTGGACTTTCATGACATGATTTGATAACAAAACTTACAAAAATCTTTTTAAAACTCCTCATACTTTTGCACACACTTTCAGCTCGATTTTATGCCCTTGAACCACATGCACTCTCTCAACTCGCTCACACTTTTCCCTCTCTATAAAATAATTCAAATTTGAACCAAAACACTAACTTTATATGTTTATCATTTAAAAACATAACATACGTAGGTACACACCAAGGAAACCAACCAATAAAACATAAAAACATAACAAACTCATAAAAATTCATAAAATGGACCCATGTAGGTCGGCCATGCACCAAGACAACCAAACAAGCCAAAATAGGCTCAAAACCCCATCACCTAGCTCATCAAAGACCTCCAACCACATAACCATGCTTTTTCAAGCCTCAAAAGTCCTCACAAATATAAAATACATCATCCATGCTCATACATTACCTTGCACCAATCATTTTCTTCATAACTCTATCAAGTAGGACCATTTCCTACTCAAAACAATCAGTTTCCAGGAACCGGTCTTCACCTAACATGCTCAATATCACACAAGAACACCTCAACTATGCCATGTAGCCAATAATTATAAATAAATTGACCTATATAATACGTACATGCTTGCTAGACCTCATGAAACATCCATTAATGAAAACCACACCTAGTTCCGCTTCACCAAACCGAACTTCCTGAAAGTAGTTTTTAGAAACTCAACTAATTTTCACCCTTTCTATCACTTTCAAGACTTCTAAATGCCTTAAATAGGAATAAAATTCATCCCTATTCACTCTCTAATGGACAACAAACATCAGCTAATCCAAAACACGATACATCTACATAAATATTCTAGCCAAAGTCATTCTGTCATGAAATAATCAAACTTAGTCTTAAAAAAATGACATGGTTCACTATAAAAACACCTCATCAATAGAAAAACCATATATAATTAGAAATTTCTCTGAATCTAATTTCCATAACATCTTACATTTCCTTCTAACTCTAAGTGGAAGACCTTTCACCAGTCAATATTTCGACTTCTCAAAACTTCCTTTTCAACCTCAAAGACCAGTCCTCAAATATAGGAAAAAAATTACCCTCTATGACTTCAACCATGATCTAAACTATCATATACATATTAAAACTCCCGAGATTCAATCAATGTTGATTTATTCATTGTGTTCAATGGAATACTTTGCCACAAACGAAACTCTTCGAAACTTACTTATTTGAGCGGTGTCCACATATTGTCACAAGCTTTATCATACCTTTATGTAAATATGGAGGAGTCCTATACAACCTTTAATCATCAAATTTACAAAAAGAATAAAAAATGGCTCAGTATAATCAATTTCCTCCAAGTCGCTTTGAGCTAGGGTTTAACTAGGGTTTTAAACCACTTTACCTTCTTAATGATTGTTCATAAAAACCAGATGATCAAATGACCTAATTATTTTTGAAAAAATTCTTAGCTCAATGGAAAAAAATCCCCAAAACCTCTCGGGTCACATGAAAAGTATACAATACACAACAAGCATTTGAAGTTCACAATTCGAGTTAGTTTTTCTTTCTTCTCAACCATGTTTTACTAAAAATGATATATCTTGAATTTTTTTTTCACTTTGACTTGAAAATTGTCATGAAGCATCATGAAAACATTCTCTAACTGCTCAAACTCACAATCTAGCTCAAATATTCCTAAAACTCTCCAACCACAATGACTTACCTATGTTATCTTGCTTTGTCTTCACTTTCTTGTTTTCCAAGGACCATGAAACACTATCAATCCTCGGAAAAAATGACCTGAAATGCATCACACATGTCATGTAAACTATCACCATGTTTTTACCATGTTCCAAAAAGATTAATCAACTCCAAAACACATACCTCTAACTTATTCTGCATGTTCTAAGCCTAGGAATAGGCATATAATGACTGTTATAACCCATAACAACACATGAACTAACATTGATGGCTAAATGTAGACTCATTTACACCTATAACACACCATATGGATCATTTTTGACCTTATGAAAATCTTCAAATGACTTAGGAAAGCTCAAACTATGACTATGTCTACTAAACCATGCTCTAGAACACCATAGGACTTCACCAAAACATGACACTACCAATCAACCTTCATGTTTGGCCTTTGACTAACACCTCATGGAGACTCATATGACCTCTACACTCCCTTTGCCATCAATGGATTTGACATCAACAAACACACTAAGATACAATGGCCAACAAGTAGTGGTGACATAAAGGTTTTATTTCTTGAAGTAGATTTGTGGGTGGTGATAATGCTCCATACCTCATTTTTGTTACCCACTAGAGAATTTTGAGTTGGTGGTTTGATAGAAGCTTTGTATTAAACTATGAGGGGAATCAAAGATTATGTGGTTAGGTGATTGATACTAAAAGAGTGTGTTAAAGAGGTTAATGTAAATAATCTTAATTGAAAAATGGATGTCATTGGCTTAGAAATCGATGAAATATTTAAGTCTTGGGAGAGGTCAACCTTAATGTAGACCTGTTTATGACATTCCCAATGTGACGAAAACTAGCCATCACATATGTACAATGCAATGTGAACACTGAACAATATATGTTATTTGTTTTAGATGGATAGTTATTACTTTTTAGTTGATGTTGATAAGGGGTGTGATTAATTTTGTAAGTGTAGAAATATATATGAACCACTTCATTTAAAGGTTCTATCTCTACATTTAAAACTTGTTACAAATTCGTACATATTCATTTGCAAATCTTATATCAATGAGTGGTAGCATTTTGCAGAGTATTTTATTTAAACTAAACATGAATACATGAAGATTTTTGTACATGTGCAGATTTTATATCATGAGTGGTAGTGTTTTGTGGCCAATGTTTTTGCACTAAACACAATATATTTGATACCATTTTGGATAGTTAAGTACTTTTGTATTTGATGTGATTTGTAATTATTTTAGTGAAATTGTGTTAGTGTTACATCATTTATTTGGTTGGTTTCTTCTAGTTTCAAAATAAACTATAGTTAGAGATCACCCAATATATCGAGATAACTATACATACAATATCAACAATCGAAAATAAACTTCATTTTTTTCATTTAATGTTTATGCCGAATAAATGTGAAAGTAGAGTCAAATTTGAGGGACAACTTCAAATTACCAGAGATCTTATTTTATTATTATCGGCAAGTGGAAAAGGAACAAAATGCCCAAAAGCCAATTTTATCCCTTCAAAAAGAAATTTGGGAACACTTTTATCTGTTTTAAGGGTTCCCAGTGGATTGAATTAATATGAAAAAAATTGGGCTATTAAAAGTTAAATGTGGTCATTGTTTATCATGCGAGGAGTCGGTTAGGATCCTCTGTTTTCTACAACCAAAAATTGTATTAAACATACAGAGAAGACCTTAACAACAATTCAGTCAAAACTCTACAAATCAAGGGCAATTCAATCCTCATTTATATTAACATGTAAAAAACCCAGCATAACATGAATGCCTATTTTGTATATAGAACCATTTTGAATTGAAGGAGGGATTTTTACATGACATCAAATATTGTGTGCAACATTAATGGTAGAGGCCTAATAAGTTTTCATCATATACAACACATTACAAAAACTTTGTAGGTATTCTTCAAATTGAAGAAATTAATTTACAATAATGGCCCAATATTTATCCATAAAAAATCTACTCTTGATTTGTCATGAAAGATTGTCACAATCTCAAACATAACCCAATAAACACAATGAGGATAAAAAATAGTTCAATCCATGATTCAAAATAATCCAAAGAGTCCATAAAGAAAAAAATTAAAAAGAAGCAAAGACGGAGAAGGGTTGGACTCTTCCCGAATCCTAATGCGAACCTACCCTTTTGGAAGTAGATTATAGAATCACGTACTATAGTAAGAGACTTGCAACAAGAGAACAATGAATTGAAACACTAGGAATGGAAGAATAGTGACTACCTCACTAGAAGAGTTGAAAAACATAGGACACGTGGGAATAAATCTCAAATAAATAAGGGAAAAGATTGTAATTTGTGAAAATGATAAATTCAAGGTAGACATAAACAGACTTATGATAAGTTGTAATTTCCAAGTTTTTCATTTCAGATTTCCTCAATTTTGCTAGAACCTTTTTTACCAAATGAAAATTCATGCATCATATCATCTTAGTGTTGATCATTTAGTTTTCTAGTTGAAGGGCCCATGCAGTTACACCTAGCAATGGTGTGGAAAGTGAAAAATTAACCCCAATAAAAACCTTTGGACCCACAAAACCCAAAAACCCTATTTTCAAACAAAGAACTAACCTTGATAATTAATGAAGAGATAATATCCAATGGGAGATCTGCATCTGTGTGTTTTCCTTCAAAGTAGATCGACTATATATTTCCCAAAAACTATTAGATGTCCTCCAAATTTGACCCAATCTCTAAGCTTTCCTTTCATTAGTAATTGATGTGGTTTGCAATTATTTCAGAGTAATTGTGTTAGTGTTGCATCGGTTGTTTGGTTGGTCTTTTGTTGACAAAAACTCTGGAGAAGTGTGGAAGGTTTGTAATTTTGGATTAATTTCTGCATGAAGACTTTTTTTATAGAAAGAAACTGTATACAAGCAAACTCGTTGAGGGACATGTTACTTAGAGAGAAATGGTAGGCCATTTAGGGAGGAAAAAGACTTTAAGCAACAATAACAAAATGATATTATTGGCCAGACAAAGGAAAGATAATAACATAAGAGGAAAGGGTGAAGAATTGGCCGGGTGGTAAAGGGCGGAAGTCGGGGAGCAATCAAAACATGCAACTGGAGTTCACTCTGCTAAAAATCGTGGCCAACCACAATTGGTGTGAGATCACCCAAAAACACGGCCTTCTAAAACATCTTTAGAATCCTTTCTACACCCTTTTTTCTCATCACAGATCAAGTGCACATGTTCCTTTTTAACATTTTCAGCATTTTTACATACTTTTTACACATATACATGTGTATTTGACTACTTGTTCATTATTCTCTTTTGTAGGTTCTTCCGTATGGGAAACGGTAGTCAACATCATCAACATTTTCACAATATCGAAAACAACATCAACATCAACAACAGACACATCGTGACATCTACATATGTGTTTCCACCCTAGGTTCATTTTCATCATCATTTTTACACTTTCTCCTCCTTAGCATCCATATTTCACATTTTTATCACTCCACGCTTTGTCTAGTCCCTCAATATGCTTTCATCATCGATCTACATGGTTATCAGGTATGCATATCTATCTACTTTATGTTACCAATATTTCCACTCACCAACATAAAGTGGGGAAAATGTAGACACAAAATCACGCACTTTGAGTAATTATCTAATCCTGATTACATATTATTATTCATATGATTCCTAAGTAAGAAAAGTATTAATTAACCCATGTGTTTTGCCATCTTTCTTTGTTTATCTTGGTCTTACACCTTTTCTTGCTCAATCTACCTTTTTATACTCGAATTTTATCATCTTGGACACTAGCGCCTAGCTAGGATGCCAATCTTAAGTGCCCTTGTCCCCTCTCTGGGTATCCGACCCCTATGTAATTTTCTCACATTTTTGGGTCCTTTCTATCTATTTGAACATATTATCCTTTTGGTAGTGGGACTTTTCGAGGTTAATTACAAAATTCAAGCAAAGGAATCATATAAATATAAAGTTATGTCATCATAATAAGGGACTAAACACTAAGCATTAGCTATCACCACCTAAGGTTGCATCCATCAAGCATTTAATATCTCCATTACGTCCATCTAGAACCATCCGAGGGACATAAGGGCTGGTTGCTCTACACAAACACTTCATAGGAGGGAAGTTCATTTTATTCCATGAACACATCTATTACATTTTTTACATTTATCTTAATTTGTTGCTAGTAAGTGTGAATCGTGCAAGAGCCACCTAGGGAATGATTCCACACACACATATAACTACATTGGGTCTGAGATGTAGTGTAATGCTTAGTTGTAAGTTCACCATTGTGACAAATGAGGACAGTCTGACCCCTCATTTTTCATCTTTCTTTTTAGGATTTGATGTCTATTTGAGGGTTTTGTAGTGAATATTTCATTATAGGTTTCAAAGACCTTAGAAATCTTGGTGTGACCTCAGAGTGACCAAAGAAGACTAACAATGACACCTTCAACCACTTGGAGGAGTTTTCTTGAGATTTTCCACAAATCTAGGTAACTAAAAACATGCCTAAGGCACCCACGGACGCCCCTGCCCCTCTCCAGTGCCCTAGTCTAGCCTATCTCTCTAGATATACATTTTTCTAGGTCTCTGTGTGACACTCCTATTGCTCTTATTCACCTGGTTAGCACTTTGGTACACTCCATATTTTATTGTGAATTAGCTAAGTACCTCTTTCTCCTCCTTGCAATTAGGGTTTCATAATTTATTGCTTAGTTTCTTGGGTGTATTTTCTGTAATTAATTACATATTTATTTTACTGCTATAATAACATCGATTAGGCTCATAAATCCACATTTTTGCTTAATCAAAGAAAAAAAAAGTTTTTCTTTCTCGGTATGACATCCGTAGTGAATGGATGTAGAAGGCTAAAGAATGTCTTCTTCTCACTTGGAACATGTCCTTGAAGTTTTGGTAGACGATAATAGATGTTATGACCAATAAATTATACAAATTACAAGTCTCGTTTGTTGACAATAAGTGGATACTTAGTTTTCTAAGCATATTTCATGAATATTAGTTGCAATATCATATCTTCCTGGTTAATAAAAGTGTCTCAATGATTCCAAGTCAATATTCCCAAGCCATGAATCTTGTCCTTTTTTCTTTTCAAGCTCATGATAGTGCATAAATTGTAGCAGTGCTCTTAAATGCATAACAGTGACTTCATGTTTCATAGTCATGCTCAATGTTATACCATTTCTTCCTCTCTTCAAATGCCTTCAATTCAATGTAAAAATCATCATAACATTTTCTCTCAACATCAATGATAAAATCCCCTTTATTTAAGCTTTATTATAGTTATTCAAGGTGGTAACAATGATCTTCGATTATAAAGTGAAGCGGGAGCTAAAATGGCAGGAATGATCCTTGTTCAAGGGTTATAAGGGAGCTTATAAGTTGCTTGTAACATTTCATTAGACTGTTACACTTGCAAGAACCTAATTTAAGCAAGAAGACAAACTATATTAATTGAAGAACATGATAAGAGGTCAAAGAAACATTTCAAATTAGGGATAAAAGTTAGAAATGAGGTTTTTCAGCTAAGAGTAATGTGTGGAGGAAAATCAAAAGCCTTCATGTGTCATTTTTAATCATACGTGTATCTTGAATATTGTTGCAGAAACCTTGAGAATATGAAACAAATCGACAAAGGATATTATGTCATCTTAAGACAGCTTACACAAAAATTCCTTTCAACTCCTTTCATGAGCTATCATGTGAGAAAATGTAAAGAGTTACAAAATATGAAGGTGAAAAGCTAGGTAAGGAGATTAAAATTATCTACAAAAAGGAATTTCCAAAACTTGTAATTATTGTTGAAATTCATGAAAGTTAGTGTATGTCTATGAGAAGAAAAGAGTGCAAATATATTGAAACTATGTCAAATTAGGAGAGGATATAAGAGAGCATATGTGCAAATTTAGGATCACAATTTGTTGTTTTTAGCAACCTAATGAAGTGAGTGATCAAAATTGAAGCAAAGTCTAAGTTGAAGCTCATCAAACTTTGAAAGTTGATTCTTTCCGTAGAAATTTGTTGCTTACAACCAGTAAAGTTAGTGCTTGATGTTTGAAGTTGATGCTTCATGTTGAGTTGTAGCTCAACTAATTTGTAACCTTTGTGAGCATAGTCCATTGGTTCAGTGGGTTTTCTCCCAGTTTGGGTTTCCCACTTAAAATTTTTTGTCTCTATGTGTGTGTGCTTCTTGATTGCATGTGAATTGTGTTATTACAATCTCATTTTAAGGCTAAATAATCTGATTGGAGCTGAATTAAAGTACAAAGGTTGAATTGACATCTAATTCACCCCCTCTTAGTGTCAAAATTTATAACATTGATTCGTTTATATAACCATCTTTAAAGGATCGGTGTGGGCCAAGCATGTGTGGTGCTAGATAGTTGGCATGTTGAATTGTCTTTTGGGGCCAAATTCACAATTGACACCTATGTAGAGAGTTGTGTACTTGATTTGGGTGTGTTCTCCACTACCTTAGACCTATGTGTGTTACCTTTAGGATCCTATGAGGTTGTTTTGGGCATGGATTGGCTTGAGTCTCATCGGGTCAAAGTGGACTATAGGAATAAGATCATTGAGTTTCAGGATGACCTTAGGAATCTAGATACAATTACTAAAATGCAGAGGCATATCTCTTTTCATATGATCTCTTCTAATAAACTCAAGTGGATCATGCAAAATATTTTTTGTGTGTTTATAATTATGATTAGTGATCAATCAAAAGGAACTCCATATTTTTCACCACTAGATAAGAATTATGTGTTGAGAGAGTTTCGGATGTGTTTCTGAGTAAGCTTCCTAGATTAACACCATGTAGAGAGGTGTATTTCACTATAGACTTAGTACTTAGGGGCAACACTAGTTTCTTGGGAACTTATCGATGATGACTCTAGAGCTCAAGATTTAGTTAGAAGAGTTATTGGAGAAGGGTCTTGTCCACCCTAGTGTGTCTCCTTGGGGGCACCAATGATTTTTGTGAATAAGAAGGATGGATCCCATTGAACTTTGTGTTTATTTCATTTAGATTAATAAGGTAATGGTGAAGAGTTGTTATCTAATTCTGGGATAGATGACTTATTTGATCAGATGAGGGGAGCCAGAGTGTTCTCCAAGATTGATCTTAAGTCAGGATACCAAAAGTTACGTATTGCGGATGTAGACATTCACATATTAACTTTCACACTTGATATGGGCACTATGAGTTCATCGTAGTTCCTATTAGTTTGACCAATGCTCTAATAGTTTTCATGAGCCTCATGAATGGGGTTTTTAGGACCTTATTGGACCACTTTTTCTTAGTGTTTCTTGATGACATATTAGTTTAATCTTATTCCAGGAGAGAACACGAGGAACACTTTATACATGTGCCATAGGTTTTAAAAGAGAAGATACTTTTGGAAACCTAGAAAAGTGTAATTTATTTTAGTCAGAGATTCAGTACTTGGGACACATCATTTCTATTAAGGGTATCTTAGTAGATCCCTTAAAGGTACATGTCATTCTAGATTGTCCAACACCTACTTTAGTGATAGAGGTGAGGAGTTTCATGGGATTGGTAGGCTATGCTCGTAGATTCATATAGGATTTCTCTAGGATTGCTCCTCCTATCACTTCTCTTTAGTGTAAAGGAAGAAATTTGTGTGGTCGGAAAAATGTGAACAAGATTTTCAGTTACTCAAGGAGGGATTGGTGACATCACCTATTTTAGTAGTTCCTGATCTAAAAGGAGAGTTTTTAGTGTGTACCAATGCTTCCTTAGAGGTACTTAGAGCATATTAATGTAGGAGTGGCGTGTCATTACATTTGAGTCACTTAAGTTTAAGAAATATGAGTTTAATTACCCCACCCATGACCTTGAGCTTGCAACAAGGTGGTTCACGCCTATTTCATTGGAGGCATTTTCTTCTGGTAGGCCATTTTTCTTGAGGACCAATCATCAAATCTTACATCATATCTTCTCATAGTTGAATCTTAACGCCCATCAATCAGGCGTTGGATGGAATTCTTGTGCAAGTATGAGGTGGATATTCTTATAAATTTAGGAAAAGGAGAATGTTATCATAGATGGGTTGAGTAAAAGAGGAAATATAATTCCCGATATGACTCTATAATCAAATATTTAGGAAAGGTACATGAGAACCTTCCAAGTGGAGAATTTTATTAGGGTGCCAAATAGATGTCTAAGTATCAAGGTTCTTTAGAGGGTAGGTATGTAGGATGCATCTTATAGAAGATGGTCTTTGACATTTTTCGAGGCATGAGATATGTGCCTAAGGCATGAGATCTTCACGCTTTATTCTTTTTGAGGCTTTTTGAGCCCCATATCCAGCCCTTCCCAGAGTGAAGAAGATGCACACTGATCTTAGGGAGTTGTACTATTGGCCAGGACTATGCCTATATATAGAATACTTTTTAGCTCGTTGCCTTAAATGCCAAAGGGTAAAGACAAAACATCCTCATCCTACATGAATTTTTATCCCCATAATATTCTTGATGGAAATGGGATGTCATATATATGGATTTCGTTTTTGGTCTTCCCATGTCATCATTATGACACTATAATCACCATAGTGGACAAGTTGACCAAGGTTACTCATTTATCACCAACCAAGGTCACTTACAATGTAGTCACCATTGCTAGGGTATTTCTTAAAGATATTGTGAGGTTACACAGATTTCAAAGACTATCATTAATGACCAAGGTAATATTTATACTTTATATTTATGGACTTTTTCAACCGCTCTTGGAACTTAGATCAATTTCAGTTCAGCTTACCACCCAGAGATAGATGATCATAGACTAAGAGAGTTAATCAAGTGCTAGAGGATATGTGGAGGATGTATGTGATGGATCAACATAATAAGTGGGAGGATTATTTGTATCTCGTTGGGTTTTCCTATAACAATAGTTATCACAACTCTATTGGTATGGATCCTTACTAGGCCTTGTATGGGCGACCTTATAGGGCACCATTGAGTTGGGACAAATTAGAAAACAAGGTTATTCTTGGGCCAAATTTCCTTCAGGATATGGAGCAACATGTCATTCTGATTAGGTAAACGTCTTAAACAGGAAGGAGCATGCCAGAAAGTGTATACAGATACTAAGAGAACCGAACATCACTTTATAGTTTGTTAAAAGGTATTCTTGAGAGTACGGACACACAAGAGCCTAAGCTATTATAGAGAGGGTTCTAAGATTTCACCTTGATTTGTGGGGTTATTCAATATGTTGGAGGTCATTGGTTCTTTTTCTTATTGTTTAGCCTTTCCTCCACGCCTAGCCTAGGCCCAGGATGTATTTCATGTTTTAGTTTTGCATAAGTATGCACCATATGTTTCTCATGTATTAAATTGGTTGGCATTTAATGTGGAGGATGAAAGATAATAAAGACTAGAGCCCATGCATATCCTAGAGCATAGGATATTGGTCCTTCATGGGTGAGAAATGGACCAAGTTAGAGTCTAGTGGGACCAATATGATGAGGCAAAATCTACTTGGGAGGATGCAAAATCCATTTTGGGCTAAATACCCCTACCTCTTCAAGTGAATTCTAGGAGGAAGTCTAATACTAGGGAGGGGGATCTAGATCCTACTAAATTTTTATCTCTTCCTAGGATTTTTTGAATCATCTACGTAGTTTGATTATTGCATATGAGACAATTTTGTTTACTTTTGGTAGATTTTGATTTACGCTTACTATGATTATCATCCTATGGTATATGACATTCTCATTTGACAGGACACTTTTGAGACACTATATGATATTCATGACATTGGTTATTTCATTTTGATTAGAGATGATGATATTATGATGTTTTAGATTTGATGGATTATGTTGCTATATGGTATCCACTGATGATCGTGATTTTGAGTTATACATTGTGGATGTTGGATCATGCTTATATATATCATTGGTAGAATAAATGTGGTGAAATTTTATTTAGCTGATATTGTATAGTCGTATTTCATTTTGATTTATATGGATATTTTATCATGTCGAGAAGATTTGAGGTTTTCCTTGAGTGTGTAGGATTTGCAAATTACACCACTTGGCGAACGTTGGCCTCAAAGGGGTAGCACTATAAAAGATGCCTAAGTCATCTTATCGAACCCTTTTATCTCACCTTGTTTCATTTTGGCCATTGTTTGTAATTGGGAAATTTGGTTGATTCTTGCATGTGATTTGATTTATTTATTTTGTTATATTTCCTAACCTTGAGCACCATGGTAAAATTTAATTTACTTCATTGCTCACCTAATTTGGTTTCCCTGTGCTAATAAGGTCATTTTGGATGATTTGTGTTATGGGGTGTTTTAGTGTCTTGAGTTTGTTTGGGGATGCCTTGGGAGTTGATAAGAAAGTTTTGGGTACCATTACTAACCATGATTCTCTCATTCAACCCCAAATCCAAAATTTAACCTTTAAGGGAATTTTTGAAGGCTTGTATTAAAAGTTAAAGGTATTCTTTACCTTAAAAATGGTCCATCAAACCTAACATTTCGGTGGGGAAGCTTTTTGTGAACCTAAAAAGCCTCTTCCTTACTCCACCCTCTTACAAGTCACTATCTTAATCTCTTTTCCTTTTCTCATCTCGTGACCTTGGGATTTTGTGTGGGCTTTTGAGGCTAAGTTGGATTTTTCCCTTTTGCATTTATTGTTTTGGGAGACATGGAAAGTGACTTGGGTGACATGAAGGATTTTATTGGTTGGAATGGTGACACATGTCACCCTCCCATGGGTTTTGGGATATAGATATTTCCTATATATTATTTGAATTTTGATATTTGGGGAATTTTTGGTGGAGAACTTTGGTGGGGAGCTTTGGGAGCTTGAGGAGACAAAGAACTAGGAGCTTGTGGATTTTATCTTGGAGTGTGAGGTATGTATCACACCTCATTGTATTTAGATTTAGATAAATTTATTGTATGTGTGTGGATGTATGATTTGTTATGGTTTCAATTTTGGGTTAGATTTCAAAATTTTTGTTGTTTTGAATTCTTGCTTTGTGTTTAAAATTTTATTTTAGTTTTATTTCCTCCTCCACTCCATTTGGATGTGGATTTGGAGTGGGAATTGGGAATGGGAGGGGTCTCTCATCTTCATGGATTCTTAGGGAAGCCATGAGTTTTTTCTTATCACTCCCTTCCTTGGTGGAAGTAGGAGGGATTCCCATTTAGTTTGGGAATCCAATTTTATCCTTTCCAAGGAAGCTTGCAAGGCTTGAAAATCCTTGGCAAGGAGGAGACAAAGGAGGTATAAGGATTGGGGGTTTGTGATGATTCTTGGAGATACTCTTGGAGGATGTTTTGAGAAATCTTGATATCATATATTTTGGCACTATATGAATCTTTCCCCCTCTTCCCATTCCCATTTATTCTGTGTTTTTGGTGGCTTTGGATGTTGGTAAGTTGCCTTTTGTTTTCTCTCGGCGCCATCCTTACTTTAGTGCTTTGAAGACCTTATTTCCTTGGAATATTTTATAGCATGATAAACATCTTTCCCATGGGCTTGGGGAGGATAGCATGCTCTTCCTTTGGGAAGAAGGCATATGATGATGCATGTAGGTTGGGAGGCATATCAAGCCTTTGTCTTGTGGTGCTTGGAGTATGATACTTTGTGAAGATTGGAGCTATTTGTGGACTTCATTTGGAGGGTTGTCTAGTTGGAAAGTTACCCAAAAATTTGGGCATGTTGTTCCCTTATTTGGGAGGCTTGTTATACTTGCATTTTATTTGTTGATTTTTATTGATAAGTGGATATGTAAATATCTCTTGAGAGGAAGGTTGTAAGATTGTAAACTACGGGGTTTTGGAGTTGTTATTATTTTGTATTGTATTGGAGACTTAAGATATTTCTCTTCATTATCTTATGGTTTTTCCTAAGAATGTTTCTTCCGTTTTGAACTATTAAAAAATGAAAATTAAAGTTTATTTAGAATTGTAATAGAATTATTACTTTTAGTGTATTGAAATAATTTCTTGTAAACTAAAGTAAGAGAAACAATTTTATTCAAGCTTCCATTTCCTTATTCAATGATAATTATTATTTTATCGTTATGGAAAATAAAGAAAGAAATTTGTTGTTGCATTGTCTTAATGGTTAACATTAAATATGAAAATGAAAATTAGAAATTTTTAGTTTTGGTAATAGCTTAAAAAGGCCATTTCAAAATTATGATATGTACTATTTTTCCTCTTTTATGCAATAAGTTTTTGTAAAATCATTTAGGTGAGAAACTTCCATTATTTTGACATTTATAAGTCATGAGGGTTGAGTTATATATGCTTGCCCTCCTATAATGTGTGTACTGAGATGTGATCTGACCCTTGTCTCTTGTATGAGTGCTATATGGATGCCTTTAATTCTCATGTGCCTTTGAATGCAAGCTTAGGTGGTAGTATGTAATGCTTAGTGCTTGGTCCTTTATTTTGAAAACATAACTGTGTATTTATATGATTCCCTTGTTTGAATTTCGTAATTGACAATTGAAAGGCCAACCTAAAGTAGTAAAAAGTAATTAAGAAGCCAAAGGGGTCCAAAAGGGTAAGAAAGAGGTAAAGAGGGGCTAGAGTGACAAGGAGGACATGAGTGCCTGGCACTAGTGATTTGATTGGGTGCTAGTTTCTGAGGCCATATAAATATTAAAAAAATTAAACAAGAGTGTAAGATGTATAAAACCAATAAAAGTGCAGAAGATCAAGTAAAATTCTAAAGGGAGATGTCAGTTACTAGTTTTCTTACTTAGGAATCATATAAATGTTAGCATGTTGTTAGGACTTAGAAATGTACCCAAGTGCATAGATTTTTGTCCACACATTCTTCTGACTATATTATTTTGTGACCAAACCAGATTTACATTTGTGTGTGTGTGTGTGTGTGTGTGTGTGTGTGTAGATCAATATCTGTGTACATGTGTCAAATTTTTATGGAAAACAAGTGTATAAAATTCCTAAGTGATAGGAAAATAACTTAGTTTTAAGTCTCATATATATATATATATATATATATATGTAGATCAATATCTATGTACATGCGAACCTCAATTTTTAATGGAAAACAAGATAAAATTCCTAAGTGATAGGAAAATAACTTAGTTTTAAGTCTCATATATATGTTTATATATATATATATATATATATAACATATATATGAACTAAAACTAAGTTATTTTCCTATCACTTAGGAATTTTATACTGTTTTCCATTAAAAATTGAGGTTTGCATGTACATAGATATTGATCTACATAACAACACACACACACACACACACACACACACACACACACACACACACACACACACACAAATGTAAATCGGTTTGGTCACAAAATAATATAGTCAGGAAGAATGTGTGGACAAAAAATCTATGCACTTGGGTACATTTCTAAGTCCTAACAACATGCTAACATTTATATGATTCCTAAGTAAGAAAACTAGTAACCGACATCCCCCTTTAGAATTTTACTTGATCTTCGCACTTTTATTGGTTTTATACATCTTACACTCTTGTTTAATTTTTTTAATATTTATATGGCCTCGTAAACTAGCACCCAGTCAAACACTAGTGCCAGTGCTCATGTCCTCCTTGTCACTTTAGCCCCTCTTTACCTCTTTCTTACCATTTTGGACCCCTTTGGCTTCTTAATTACTTTTGACTACTTTAGGCCAGCCTTTCAATTTCAATTATGAAATTCAAACAAGGGAATCATAGAAATACACACTTATGTTTTCAAAATAAAGGACCAAGCACTAAGCATTACATACTACTACCTAAGCTTGCATTCAAAGGCACATGAGAATTAAAGGCATCCATATAACACTCATACAAGAGACAAGGGTTGTATCACATCTCGTATATACATTATAGGAGGGCAAGCATATTTTATTCCATCCCACACATTAGATACATTTGCTACATTCTAGATCTAGCCCATTCTCAATGTGAAACTTGCACAAGGGAATCCTAGGTCCTCCTTTCTACACACACAAGAAATACATGGAGTTTGAGATGTAGTGCATCTCTCGATCATAAGATCACTTTTCGGGTGACTACTAGGGTTAGTCCAACTCCCCATTCTACATTTTCCTATTTAGGTTTGATGTGGTTTGTGGGTATGTATAGGTGAACTTATTTCTTACAGGTTACAAGTACATTCGCATATTAGACAACGAATCTAGAGAAATAAACAAAGACCAATAATGAAGCTTATCCGGCCCCCGAAAGATCTAGATCTAAACATCTCCTAGATACCAACACCCGATCTAGACACCGGTCTGGGATCTCTGTCTTCTCTCCCAAGTGCCCCGATCAAGACAGCTTAAGATCTCATAATCTCCAGGTTATAGTGACGATGTTTTTAAAAGTATGTTTTAGTATTTCATATGCCCAGATCACTTCTTGTTCACTCAGACATCAACAAAGTACCCATATCTCTCCTTTTTTCTTAGGATTTCATATTGCACATGCTTTATTGCTCGAGTCTTACTATATATTAGCATTTGTACATAATTTATTACATTAATTATAATGAAATTAATATTTAATTACATTTAATTTAAATCATTTTGTGAACCCCAATGCTCGAACACTACCTTCCTTCTAGGAATTCTTTTAATTCTTATCGCATGGGTGAGACTTATAAACCCTTTACCAAAAATATCTTTTTGCGACCTCTGGCCCATATTGCTAAAAATCCTCAAGACTTGGATCTCTCATTATTCTCTTCCCACGAGGAAGCCACTAATATATTTAAGCTAAACATGTTATCACCAAATCATAGCACCCTTATGTTTACACAAGTGCATATACTTGAATTCACGGTGTGATTGGATAACATGGGTACTATCTCCAAGTTGTGGGACTTGCTACTTGAGATAGACCTCCAGAGAAAGTTGGTTCTTGCTCCTAAACTACCTACCACAATCTACTCTAATGTAGGTAAAACTATCTTTCCTAATCTAACTTTCCAAGGGACCAAGGAGAGAGAATGCATGAAAATGAAAGCCTACACTAAAGTGGTGATACACCAGAAAAGGAGGGGTGTGAGAGTAGTCTTCCAATGTGTGAAAAATAGAAGTAAAATGCATACTAGAAGGGGTGATAACAATTCTCCACAATCTAGAAAATGCATTCACAACAATATTTCATACATGCACAATAATAATGAGTCCTTGCAAGAGCATAAAAATAGACACAATATTCTTGTAATGAAGGTTGAAAGGGCAAGAAGAGTGCAAACAAACACAACAGGGGAAGATGCATCCACAAACTTGTATTTTATTGCTTCATGATATGCACAATTCAATCTATTACAAGATAAGGGCCTAGATCACCATGCAAGGAGTCCACTACAAGGGCCTGCAACACATTGGCTTCACAAAGCAATTTTGATAGAGCTTTGCTACAACAAAACTCACTTTTTTACAATGAGCCTAACACTCCAATTTATAGAAAAATGAGAAGAGAGAGAGAAGGGAAAAATGGAAATCCCAAAATCTATCCTTTAACCACTTGTAAGAGGCATTAAATGGAGTGAAATGATTGTATGTTACTTGTAAAAGGCTCCCCATACTGTCCCAGGTGCTGCAACAAAGAAAGAATGATGACCATGCCTCTTAATTGCACTCCCAACTACCAAATAAAACACTGTCATGAACCTAGCCATGTTTTATGAAAAATCTCCATTTATTTCTCATCAAATCCCAAATTTCTTGATTGTTGTACGTTGGTCTTGGAGCCATAATTCCAATGATACCAATTTTGTGTGATTCTATTGAGAAATGCAAAAGTTATGGCCATCCGAGTGTGAACAACTATTTTGAGTTTACTGCATTTTCTCATTTGATGGGAATGAGCATTAATTGATTAGAGATGAATATGTTTCTTTTATTTTAATATATCTACCCTCATGAAAATTAAGAAATCCAATTTTTGTGATGTAGAGGATGTCATGATCATTCCGTAAAGTCCAATTTTATGAAAATCGAGCTTGGAGTCAAAAGTAATGTTTGAAGTTCGGGGTCAAATGTTGACTTTTCTCTTCATTACGACTATTTCAGAAAAATCAGGTCTACATGTCCTGCATAAAACCTCATCACCTGATTCGGGCTCCCTTGTCCCTACGTGTCCTCCGTTGATTGGGCCGTGAGGGCCGTCGACCTCCGCATTCACCACAATGTATGCTTCCTTTTGCGACTTTTTTCACCTTTGCACGCCCCGTGCGTACTTTTGTCCCGACTATCCCAGACACATTTCTCCACGCCACCCATAATGCATTGACTTGCAGAAAAATTAGATTTTCACGTCCCGTGTACGTGTGTTCCGATGTCCATGGATCGCAAGGACTAAACTTCGCTTTTTCTATTTTTACTGTGGTCATTTTAGCTTTGCGCACCCTACGTGTCCCTATTGAACTTGTGTGGTCTGGGACATAGAAAGCTGATTTAGCCAATTCCTTTATATTTTGGCTCCAAACTTGGTATGATGAACCTTGGTACGATCCGCACCTCAAGACCTGCAATGCATTAAAACAAGTCCGAGTCTTCAATATTTGGATTTTTCAAATTTTTCTAACTCGTTGGATTTTTTCCTCGGATGGGGAGTTAGGGAGAAGCCAAAAGGACCCCCAAAACATGATTTTGGGTCTTGAATAAATTATTTCTCGGACTAAGAATTTGATGCATGTTATCAAATTTTACCTCGAGGGGTGAATTTTGGATAACAAAACCCTCCCATTTGCAATACTACTTGTTTGCCTCTTACAACCAAACCTTATCATTCTACCCTTCCACCTATATCCATCATTCCTATTTCCATGCCTACACCTACTAATCATTTCACTTAGCCTATTACCTCTCATATAAGACAAGTCTCCTCTTCGAGCACTCAAGATATGGCTTCTTTATTTCAAGATCTAAAAATTCAAAATATGTCAATTATAACAAGCTACTTCACATTCCTCTTCATCTCTTGATTCCTCACTTCTCCTTCACATCCCTTTTGCACCTGCCATATATTATCATCCACTACCTTCTTATTTTTTTGCACCTAAGCTTCTAATCTTCAATGTACATGAAAACCCTTAGGAGCATCTTCGATCTTTCTATGCGGCATGTCTTGATTATGTAAATGCTTTTACATTACTAGCTAAAATATTTCCTATAAGCTTCGCAATATTACGCTATGTGTTTTTTTATGATCTACCTTATCATTTGGTAAGTTATTTTACACACTTAGCCAATGATTTCCTTGCACAATTTTATATCAATATCGGTACTAAAATATCCTATGCCCAATTAGCTCAAATAAGACAAGGATCCAATGAGAATCTTGCAAACTATGTTTTACAAAGAACAACCTTTCCAAGATGACTAATGTTCTCTCTAATTCCAAATTTCTAGATCTTTGTTTAAAGTATCTTGCCTCGACTTCAAGAGAGTTTCATATTTGAGACCTCTCCATAATTTGATCTATTATGCCATACACTCAAGATGCATGAAGCCAAGTTTTTATCCATGGGAAAATTAAACTATCATGATACTTCTTTATCCTCCAATACTTTTTAACCCAGATATGCATTCAAGCCATCTCCTAAGCCTAATGAAGCTAAAGTCACTTTATCAATGTTGTTTCTCCATCTACAAAAATTCAAGTGCAAGCTTTGACACACATTTACTAAGTTACCTTCCTATCCTCGATTCCTCCCATCAGTAACTTATCGAAAGAAATCTTATTACTCTTCCACCACTACTCAATCTAAACCCTTCCCGCCATGTGGCCAAAAATATGATGAAAATACAAACTATGATTACCATAAGTGCATTGGGAATCCTACTAATTGCTTACTTGAAAAGTAGGCATCTAATTCAAGATCTTATTGATAAAAACTCCATCAAGCTTCCTATGCCATCTACTTCTAAGCTAATCAATGATAATAAAAAGATAAAAATATTCAAAGACCCTTTACTAAACCATGAAAAACAAGTTAAAAATTATTTTTTAAATAATATTTATCGTGTTGTGCCTCCTCCTTCATCATGGCCTCTTGATTTCCTCGTTCCTTATACTGATGTGCCACCGTTAGCCATTACATTCTCAGATCATGATTATCACATTACATTTTCTTCTGATTCATTACATATTAATGCTTCTGTTGAACATATGATATCAATAATACTATGGTCTATCCATTAGATCTTACCAATGCATGCTCTGTTGCACTTCTTGTAGCTATTAAATGCCCAACATCATTAATTACATTTCCAATTCCTAATTCTTATGGTCGTGTCATTCTTCCCATCATAGTTGGGTCTCTTACCATCTTTACACCATTCCTTATTACCTCTAAAATAGTCAACTGTCACATACTATTAGGTCTTTCTTGCTCCACACCACACAAGATATCCCTTCCATGCATCACTTGTGTCTCAAATTCCTCCATAACAAACAAGTTGTCACCATCAAAGGTATTCCACCTCGCACACCATTTCCTTGACCCACTCATGATGATATTTATGCATCAGCCAAGACGTTTCATCCTGCTACATGGATCACATCCTAGTCTACTCCTACACCTACCTCTCCTCATCATATGTGGCCTTATGTGCATTATAATTCCAAATCTAATTTTGCACCTAGTTCTCCTATTCACGCATGACCTGATAACACTCGAAACTTTACAAAGAAAATAGTATGACTAACTAGGGAAGGCTAACACCATTTCCACCAATAGTCAAGCTCTAAGTCTAGGAATGTAACATCAATGATCAAAGCTTAAAATCATGTTATGAATGTAAACTAAATGGAATTAAACATAATCTACAAAGCATCCTTACTATGTATTGAATTTCTAAACTAACAAAGACCTAAATAGATCTAAGAGGGAAATCAAATTGGGTTTGTTGCTACTCCAAAGAAGGTGAAATGGTTTCTCCAAATGACTACAAGATAATATTGATACCCATATACTAACCCCATCAAGACTTTAGGCAAGGATTGAGCTTGGCTATAATCATATTTCTTATATGAGATGAAAATCAAAGCATGGTGTAAAGTTTAAGGGTAGATACTTAGTCTTTTTATAGTTTTTTCCTTTGAGGAAAACTAGCATCTTAGTGCATGTGGGATTAAAAGAAAAAAATTAGATTAAGGATTTTTAATCATGATTAATATTTATTGATCACAATTAGTGAATTAAAAGTGATTAGGATGTGAGGAGCCTTAATCAACAACTTGAGGTCAATTAGAGACTAGGATAAGATTTTGAAGCTTGTTGAGATGTCAGTGAAGAGAAATGGGGTGATTTTGAGTGGTTGGAAGAGGGTTTGAGCCAATAATAGGGTATATTGACCAAAACAAGGGTAAAATAGGATTAATTAGCTAATAGTCACTAATTACCTATTTGAAGAGGATTTTGACTTACGATTCATCAGAAAGGGGCATCTTGAATGCGAAAGAGGATAGGTAATCAAAAAGCACCGCTGATTGACCAAAATGGTAAGAAAGGTTAGTTAATTATCAAAAATCACTAATTATAACGTAAATGGTAAGAATGAGGGTGATTTGTGTGCTTTTAGCAACAAGATTGCAAAAGTGGAATTTAGGTGTCTACATTTGGCCTGTTTGAGGTGAAGTAAGTAACTTCTCTTAAAATATAGTAGACAAGCATAAACAAGATTTTTTTGAAGAAAAATTAGTAGAATGAAGGATGCCCCCTCGAGTGTTGATGGGGTGATAGAAGAAGTCAATTGACGATTGAAAATATGATTGAAATGGATAGAAGAAATAAGGATAGGGATAAACATGGTTGTTTATTTCCCCAAGTGATTTGGAAGAAAAATTAGTAGTGATAATAAATGATAATGGAGAAGAAATGATAATAGAGAATATAGGAAAATCCCAATCTTTGCATCCAATCTTTCAATAAACAACTTTGTTGTATCATTTTGCCCCTAGATCTACATCATCGGCCTTTATTGAAATAAACAAAAGTGTAAGATAACATGAAAAGCTAAATTACTAATATTTGTTTATTGCAAAAAATACAAAACTCCATGCAACATATGTAATGCAATGCAATATGAGAAAGTAAAATGATTCTTAACTCAATGCAACATACATAATGTAATGCAATATGAGAAATTAAACCAACCAACCCAATAGAGAAACCAGTACAATCACACATACTCAAACAAACAATGATCTAGCATAAATGCACCAATGTTTTATTATCAAGCTTTAGTTCTTAAATGTTTGTGTTGTAATGAAAGGGTTAAAAATGATGCCCAAAGAAAGGATACATGCAAGGGGAATAACGGAGGACACAAGTAGTCCCATGGAAAACATTCATGCACTATGACAATCTCTGAGAACTCATTGTTGCACGGGAGTACCACCATATTAAGCAAACCAACTTTGTTAATGGAGGTAGATCATGATGATCTGCAAGTCGCTTGAGACAACAACAAGAAATAACCTAAGAAATATGTTTTTGTAGGAAATTTTTTGATGTTCGAGGACAATGCATTTGATATAGGTTTCAGTTGCATGTATGTCGTTTACCAATTTTTGAATTTTTTGAATTTTTTGCCATTTTTTGGATTTTTAATGATTTTACCATTTTTTTGGGTTTTTGAAAAAAATTTTTTTATACTATTTTAAATTTTGGAATTTTTAGGAAGAATATATTTTAGAAGAAGTAAAGAATCATGAGACATCGTTAAAAGTCACCATAAGGAAAAAATATGCCCTAGGTAGTAAAAAAGGTCGTCAGGAGCAAAACATGCCTGGGTGCATGAAATAATTATTTATTAAAAATAATCATCATGACAAGTTGTAGAAGAATGTAGAAGAACCAAGACGGCTCCAGGGTGCCTCGGGGGTGAGAAACATGCCATGGAGGGGGTAAAAATGGGTATATAAGCCATCACGGCCAATTCATTTACCACATTCACTTACCATTTCACTGCTGATTTGAGCTCTAATTTATGAGAGAAAATGGTGAGGGTGTAGAACCGGAGACACCATGTGGATCACATGAGAGACTACAATAGACTTCAAGTGGATGTCCCATAGGTACACGAAACTAGAATCTTTACCCTTATCAATTAAAAGCATTTAATTTTGGTAAAAATTACATTTAATTAGGGTTTTAGGGTAGAAAAATGCATAGGTGTGGCCCTTGGGGTGTGCTTGTGCTCATAGGAGTGGTGCTTAGGCATTTTTATTAGTTGAGCATGGGCGGGGACATGCTAGTGCCAACAGAGGGGCAACTATGCAAAGTGTTTTAGGTGAACATGAGCGCGAATGTGCTAGTGCATGAGGAAGGGCACCTGTGCATGAAGAGGTTTAAATGGAATAAAATGGAGTGCGCCTATGCATGGTGGGGTGCGTTGGTGCCTTTATGCACTATAGACACTTTTAGAATGTTTTTAAAGAAATGGAGGTTTTAGGAAACCCTAGGTAATTAAAATAGATGGATTAGATAATATATAATAATTTGATGATAGACTAGAAAAATTAGATGGTAGAATAGAAGAAAAAGAAAAAGATCATAATAAATGACCTGATTAACCCTGCAAGAGACTTAGAGGTATTAGAGATGCGGGAGCAACATGGGCATATATGAGCCTACGAGGTGACATTCGACACACTGGGACTAGATTTTTTTAGAGATCACACTAGAGGTGACTAGTTTAGCACACATGGCCCACATGCCACATATTACTTTAGATCACATCATACTCAAAGATTTATCTCGAGAGATGACAAAGTGAGATTCGGACATTCCATCTTCCTACCGGTGAGATGAACATCACTTTAGATGACATGTGGTGGAGCTCACGAGTTCCTATTTATGGTCTCTTGATCACATATGATGGTCGCCATGAATGCATTGAACGATGTATGGCTGAGCTATTTGGAGTGGTAGACATACCCTGTTGGGGTATGACTACTAACATTAGGAGGTGTATGGCCGATTAGTGGCTGGGATGAATCCCTGTATTCTTGTTAGCTCTTGCCAAAGGAATTTTATTACTTGACAAGACTAGTGCTCAATTTCCACTTGATCTTATTGGAGTGATTCACGACCTTCTCGTAGGGAGAATTTATTGTTGGGGTCGAGTGTATATGCTCATTTATATGAATATTTTCACTTGATAGCTTACCATGGACATAAATCTGTGGATCTTTCCACTTTGCTACGAGATATGGGTCTAGGATCATATTGAGATTGGATGCACTACCGGAGCATTGAGAGCTCGAGCTATTGGAGAGCCTTTCATCATGAGCTGGGTTCCATACGGAGATGATATCTGTAGTCACATGGGAGATACATATTATTATAGGAAATCATTTGATGAGGTATAACCTCACATGATCACATGTCGGCTCTATAGGTTGTACACGGTGGCTTCAAGCTTGATCAAGTTGAGAACTGTTGTAATGAATCATTTTATTCTTAGGAGTAGGAGCCATATCATGGAGTGGTATAGAGTAGAAAAGTCCAACATTAGTTTGGTCTCATCCAGGGGATTCCTAGTGATGAGATGTGGTATGCATGTAGATATAGAGAGGCCTTCCATATGGGGCCCCAAATTAGACTAGGCCGAGCTCATACTAGCTTATTACAGGTGGCTCCACATCCTTGGGTACAATGGGCACAAATAGTGAATCCGGGTATGACTCCAGATTATGCAGCGTGGTATGTGATAGTGTTACCACGGAGATTGACCATACCATAAGAGGTATTGATGCAAAAAATAGGGGGACATGCTAGATCCTAGGGCACAAGCACACACACAGCACATGTACATGCACGGTAGGTCCACGGGTAGGAGTGCCAACACATCAAAGTGCTTAGTCTAGTAACAAGTCTATTACAACCATAGGTATTGGCACCATGGATGCCCTTCAGTTCCCCATTATTGGCACCATTGCAGAACCCCCATCACCCCTCACGTGATTCCATGACACACCACTAGGAGGTGGAGGAGATGGCGGGGTGGTGAGGATATGGAGGAGGATGTTCAGGGCACATAAGCTGGTGGGTAGGTGGCTTCCTTGTTGTAGAAGCTACAACAAGTGACAACTCTACAACTCTAGGTTATAGCTGCGATGGACCTGAGTCATTTCTCTTAAAGACCATGTTATTACACATGAGAGACTAGGCTATCACAGAGGGGATCAACTTGTGATAGAACGAGATCAGGAAATTGTAGATAGTTTACAACTATAGGCGAGAGAGGATCATGATGTAGCAGAGAGGGATAAGGTTATAGTAGACAGAGCCCGGGCTTGTGGATAGAGTTAGCCAAAGTAAGAAGAGAGTGTGATACGCTTTAGCAAGAAGACGCCGCTTAGGGGTACAGTTATTGATTAGTCATAGTTCCTCCCTAACAACCAAGGCTACATAATAAAGATGTAGTATCACGTAGCTATCTCTATTGAGAGAACCGAGTAGAGATCTCATGAGTATAGTCAGATAGTTGGTAGCATGTCTCGATCTAGATCACATAGGCCATCAAGATTAACACGATATGTACATGATCCTCAGAGATAGCATGCTTTAGAGAAGCATGGTTATCATAATAGGATGTGACCCCTTCCACTCGTCCAACACCTCGGATGCCCCACCTAGTGGTGGACCTAGACCAGCAAGATCAACCGAGGGTGAGAGTCTCTTATCGATGTATCGGATGTATATTCTTGGTGTATCACCTCCATATGATGACATACTTTTGTACGGATGTATATGTATTATTTTTTATCATGCCTCGTGATGAAAGCACACTTTTGTACAAATGTAGATATATATTGTTTTTTATTATGCCTCGTGATGAAGGCACAATTTTTGTATAGACACCCATGATGGCTCATCGTATCAAATGTACTTTTGAGACATACTATTTTGTACATGAACATTTATATTTATGATGATGTATGATGATTTGATGGATTACTGATGTATCACATTTTTCTTATGAGATATCATGTTTAATCTATATGTTTTATGTTTGTATCACATGTTTTTTAGATTATGAGATAGCCTTAGCTGATGTCATATTGCATGTTTAATGAGATACTTTGAGTAAAACATGTTTATATTTTTGATATTGGTGTGGGGGATAGATTTTTGATCATGCGCAACCCCTCTTGCCCCATTGATGATACGGTATTTGATGATTAGCTTTAACATACATGTGTGATGTAGACTTAACATTTATTGATATATGATGTATAGATGTGATGGTTTATTTTGATATGGTGATGAAATGGTAACAAAATGTACAAGTAAAATAAAAAGCACAACATAAACAAATCTAATCAAAGCAACACAATTATCTACACATATGCAAGATAAAATGAACTCAATGTATTGCACCATAAATTAAAGTAACATTCAATCTAAGTAAGCAAGTGAATCCAACTTAAAGAATACAATATGAAAAAAGAAATGCAACCAAAACTATACAAACCAACAACTAAAAGTAAGCAAACTACTACTTTGTTTTTGTGGGACATTTTTGGGATGTTGTTGGGTAGTATCTCGAGACAATTTTCTATTGTTTTGGAGTTTTCTACAAAATGTATTTGAATGTTTTGATTTTTCCATGGAACATATCTATATGTTTTGGGGTTTTCAACAAGTTATACGAATGTTTTTGACATTTTCTAAAATGTTTCCCAATGCGAATGTGCAAGGAAATGAAGAAACATGGATGCTTCCAGCGTTAGATGGGATGTACAAGGGTAGAATGCCACATTTTATGTGTAGGAAGTGACAATGTAAAGACTCCCCAACATGAGATGGGTTCATTCAAAGTCAAAATCTCCGCATTCAAAGGTAGAATCATCCGGATCAGGGCAAAGAGGAACAAGCTCACAAGGGGACTCGAGAAAAGGCAAAGACCAACTTAGACAAAGTCTGTCATACTCCGAACATGAAATGTTTATGAACAACAAACCCTTTAATGACGCCATAAACTAGTTTTCACCAAATGAGTTGTCCAAAGTGCCACCATTGCGTGGTTTTCATTATTAGACACACCTATTTATTTCTCTTTTTCTTTTTCTATTTTTAGACTTTTTAGTTTTCTTGATATTTTAGAGACCCCACACTTAAGCATAAAAACAATTAAGATGCATTGCGTTCATGGGTTCTTGAAGCTCTTGGCCATCTCAATGGGTAAGCTTATATGCAGCACCTAATCTTAACTTGACAACCACAACATATGGTCATAACCAATTGGGTTAAAATTTACCTTTCTTTTCATGGTATTTATTGGTGTTTTTCTGATTCTTTTTTAACACCAAGTCTCCTACATCAAATTGGAGAGGTATTACTCTTTTATTATAGCTTCGTTACACTCAATCCTGATACACTTTAAGGTGATTGAGGTTCTAAGTATTTTCTAGTGTAAAATCTCCGACTCTACCACCAAGCTCTATGTAGTCTTCCTCTTCATTTAGGTAATCCCTTAGCTCAATACGCAAAGAATGGATCTCGATCTCTAGAGGTAGTATGGCTTCCATGCCGAATACTAAGGAGTATGTAGTGGCACATGTAGGGGTGTAGATAGAAGTTTTGAATGCCCAAAGGGCCGGGTGAATTTGTAGATTCTAGTCACGGCCTATTTTATTCACCATCTTCTCCATAATGCAAATTAGGGTTTTATTGGAAGCTTCAGCTTTCCCATTACCTTGAGGGTAATAGGGGGTCAAAAACTTGAGGGAGATTTGAAAGCGTTTGTAGAGTTCTTTCACAGTTTTATTCTTAAATATCTTACAATTATCAGTGATAATAGCAGAAGGGATACTGTATCGACATATGATATGGTTCATCATAAATTTAGAGATATGGGAACCTTCAACATAGGTGAGAGGAAAAACTCTACCCATTTTAAAAGTATCTAGTTGTAGTAATGATGAACTTATGACCATCAGAGGAGACATGGTTGAGTTTTTCTATTAGATTGAGACCCCACTTTGAGAATGGCCAAGGTGTTATGACAAGGTGCAAGGATTCCACCAACACATATATCAAGTTTCCATACTTATGAAAATCCATGCACTTTTTCACATGGTTACAACAATCATGCTCCATGGTGGGCAAATAGTAGCCTACTCTAAGTATTTTCTTTATAAGTATGATCCCCACATATGCTTTTGTGCACATCTTTGATTTCTTGGATGGAATCATATGAATTAAAAAATGCAAAATATTCCCATCATAGCCTCGGTGGAAGAGGGTACACCTACCTCTCCTCATCATATGTGGCCTTATGTGCCTTCTAAGTCCAAATATAATTATGCACCTAGTTCTCCTATTCGTGCACATGACCTATATCTACCTTCTCGTCCTCATTGGTCCATTAGTCCACCTTGTCGAGATAAGTCCCCTACATGGGTAACCATTTATCATATATGTTATACACCTCATTATTCACATTAGTCTCATTTACATGCACATACTCACTCTCGTACACCACTAACCTTAGATCATTGTCATGTGGTTTTGCTCCTTATATATTGGGTAGGGAGCCTTTTCCCTTTACTATCATTGGATAATATTCTATCCTTGCACACTTGGGGTCATCACACATTCTCCTCCCCTTATAGCATTATAAATTGTCCCTCATGTCTATAACTACATTATATGCTCCTTGCTTTATGTCTAGTCTTTCTCAATACTCTCACATTTTCGGTACACACATTGTACCATCATTACCCAATGACACATTCTTGTCCTACAATTCACACTTAACTATTGAGGGAACAATACATTAATGAACCTCACATTACACACTTCACTCTCTATGCTCCATGAAATATATTTTCTAGCATCTACTCGAACGTGAAAACCCATTTCCGATGATGCACTCTTATTTATATGGTTTATTCTTGAGTGTTGACAGGGGCATTTATAAATGAACCTCATTTCATGAACATCTCGCTTGGGACGATGAAGCTTCTTCCATTTTCATATCTTGCATACCATGCCATCACACCATTACAAAATTTTAATATCTTGTTTGCATCTACTCCTTTTCACCTATACTATTTACATGTTGAAATTTTCTTACTATGATATCCAAATTCTTAGTATGTTAATATATATTTTTATATACACATACATGTTCACTTGGCATCTATAAGTAAATGTAGATATCTTACATCTCCTTACATGATGCATGATTCTTGACACTTGAATCACTTGTCATTACCGCTAAGGCTCTTGGGGACATCAACCTCTACTACTCTCGCTAATGACAGGTTCTATTGTTTCATCATTTACTACTTCTCATTACAGTCACTTTAATTTTTACTGATATATAGATTCTTAGACATACTAATTATCTTTATAACATGCTAATGGGTGCTTCATGTGTAGCATTTTCCTTATAGGAATATATGCAACCATGGTTATTTGACACATTTTTCTTGATCTTGTTTGATATTGTATGCTATTGTTTGCAGGTTATGCCCTATGTCTTATGTGATCATTATACGCTTTTGGCCGCTTCGGCCCCGATGATTGTGTAGTGACATTATGAGTGATGTCCCATGTTTGAAACCCACTTTTTGTGGTCCATCTTGTTTTCACACTTGCTTGTTACATTTTCTTCTCTTGTATGCTAGAAAATTTAACTAACTCTTGTTAATATCCTACTTTTATGGCATGTGCCTTTGTTTTTACCATGCACATCACCTACCCCCTATAGGTATCTCTAATTCAATATGCATATATATCTCTAGTTCTATCCTTTGGGATGAATTCTCCAACATTTGTCTCATGCATCCTAAACAAGTGGGGATACATTCGGTGAGCAAATCACCCCTACAAAAGTTTAGATATACAATTTAAATTAGCACAATATAGAAACAACAAAGGAGGAATAGTCTCAAAACAATCCGAGAATTAGACTTGGATGTCACAAACAAAGCAGAACCTAATTATCGAAAAAGTAGCACTGGTGCTTGTGTCCTCCACAGGTGCTAATGTCCTAGGAAGAAACAATAAATTTCTCGAGATCGAAACAATCTCCAACATTCTTTATTATATTTCTCCGATGTGAGATACTTACCTTGAAGTACAAAATGTATTATATCTCCTGGAATAAGCTACAAAATGGAACAACACGAGAAAAACATAGGATGTACCATTTGTAGTGGTTCTCATTTGGGAAACAGATCATGGAAGGAGAGTAAAATTAGATCTCTCTCCCCAAAACTATTCTCCAATGGCATGAGATCACCAAAAACTCACTTTTGGCATGAGATGACCCAAATACTCACACTTGGTGTGAGGTATCCCAAAAACTCACCCTTCACAACATTTCAGGACATATTTCTATCCTTTACACTCTTATACATTAGGTGCACACTTTCCTTTATTACTACCTTTTCACACTTTTACATACTTATACATACTTTACTCAGATTTTTCATATACAAGACTTTGACTACTCTCTCGCTCTTCTTTTATAGGTCCATCCTTAATACACAACAAGAAGTAACCTACATCAGAAAATACAAGCACAAAAATAGGTACAAGATACACATACACTTCACCCCTAGGGTCCACTTCCCTTTTTCTTAGTCTCCATGCTCCATTTTCAACCCCTTCACGCTTCACTTGTCCATTCGACACATTATTCTCTACATTCTCTATAAGATCATAAGGTATGCATCTCTATCTACTTTTTGCTATTGAGTATTCACTCAAAGATGTAAGAAAAATAAACTAATCTAATGGAGGTGATGCACCAAGAGGAATGTTGAACACCTAATTTGCATGGAGATGAAAACCAATAAGTTTGAAGGGGATGAATACACACCACAAGTCAACCAATTGTTATGAATTCATTCACCATTAAACACAGACCATTAAATATGCAACACAATTTAACATGCACAGTTAACCAAAATTGCAATGAGAGATCAGGAGAATGCAATGAACACAAGAGAGGGTTGAACTTCATCCACAAACTTATATTATTGCTCCACATATTTGATACAGTGCATTACAATGGCCAAGAGGCACTAATTTGCATTACATCTTGAATGGGAGGTTTGAACTCCACAAATTCACTTACAGACAAGAGAAGAAGGGAGGGTGCAAAGAAAGATTATCCAACCTTTTGAAATGAGCCCCTCCTTACAATATATAGGAAGAATGAGAGAAGGAGAGAGAGAGGAATTCAAAATCTTGCTTCAACCACCCAAAAATGCATTAAAATCACCTGCAACAATGATGGGTGCCACTACAAAACCCATGCCTCCATGTACTTTTCCTTGTTGGGAAGAAAGGAAGCCCATACCTCATCATTTTGGTAGGTGAGAAATATGGAAACACCCTCTAAAATGGTGGACTATATTTCCTCATTTTTAAATACTTAGTCTCACTAAAATTAAGAAAACTAGTCGTAGTTGTGTAGAGGACACTGAGAGCTTTCCAAAAGTCTATTTTGTGCAAATCCGAGCTCCCAGTCAAAAGTTATGGCCATCTAAAGATGAGGGTGTCATTCTGCAATAAATGCCAATGGTTATCTCTACCTTTTTGGACTCTAAACTTGCATCGCACCTCTGAAATCTGAAATTTTGAACTTTTGGGATTTAGAACTTTGGGCTTTTCCACTTTTGGAGATTGGGTTCATTGTTCTTTAATCATTCAAGTTGGCTCGAGAGTTCCAAAATGCCGAACCTCCGAAGTCCAAAAATTCAAACTTTAGAGTTTGGACTCAAAACCATGTCATGTGACATTGTTCATCCTTTGAGCCAAAAGTTCCAAAATTCTAAAACCCCAAAGTCAAAATTCAGACTTTGGGTTTCGGGTTTTGACTTTGACTTTTTAGGTTTGGGACTTTGGGTTTCGGGTTTGGGACTTTGGGTTTCATCCGTTTTGGGACTTTAAACCTCCGAAATCCTTTTAAAGCCCAACTGGGGTTCGAAGGGGTTCAAAGGATTTTGAAGTTTTGGGTTTTCATTTTTCTTTCTGACCTTTCCCATTTGAAACGTCTTGAATTTTGTTCAACTTTGAAATCCCAAAGTCCAAATTTGGACTTTCTTTTTTCAGACTTTTTTTCCCCATTTTTCACATGACTTTAACTTCATTAATTTCCCCTTTTAAAATGAGCTTGAACCCCCCCAACTTTGAAACTTTTGAACCCAAAACCCCTCACCTTGAAGAAGTTGAACTTCAGACTTTGAGTTTCGAACTTTTGAACTCCTTTTTCTTTTCTCCAATGCTCCTCCCCAAATTTTGCGTCTTCTACTCCCTAAAGTTGACCAAAATCCAAAATGTGATCTCCCCTGGCTGAATCGATCCCTCATTTTCTCTCTATGGGGTCTTGTTTGTCCAATTTCGCCTGAGGGGCCAAATAGGATAACAATTTGGTGACTCACGAGGATCACTACCTGCTAGGTGAAAGATCAGTTGCCTCGAAGTATCCATTGGGCATGGAGTTATAAATGATATCCTGATATTGATCTTGCTAATGAAAAACTTGCTCCCAATCAGGCCGAGAGTAAACTTATCCTGAACTTGAACTTCCGCTCTCTTGCGCACTCTCAATTTTATAAGAAAATCTTTAAAATGAGGTTTGTGAGAGTAGAAAATTGTCTTGACCTGAGTTTTCACCTGTTCTTGAAATGGACTATCCCAAAACCTGATTTTAGTTTCTTTGCATTTTTTCCTTTGGAATTAGATAATTGTTTCCCCTACACATGGAATTCTTCCTGTTACTGACATTCATCTGGAGGCACACTTTACTGCATAGTGATACAACCTGGGAGCAATAAAACCTGTGCCAAGGCACTTAGGGAAATTGAAACCTAAACTACAACAAGACAATGTGCATATGCACTTAGAGGAATTAAAATCCTAGGCTAATATTTACAAGGGTGAAACCTTTCCTTTTCAATAGCAATGTTTAAGATAGATCCTGTTTCACCAGAATCAAAGTTCTTCTCCATCCAAAGTAGATAATTGGAAGGCATTTCTATTTTTACATCCTGTGACCATGTAGGGGCCACTCCAAATGGCATCAAACTTGGAATGCCTTCCCGGTTTTTTCCGATCTGCATCCCATTTTAGAACTAAGTCCCCTTCTTGGAAGGTCCTTGCTTTTGCTTTCTTATCAAACCATCTTTTGACTAAGGCATGATATTTCTCCATTATCTTGCATTGCATGTTCTTTTATTTCTTCCAATTCCATCAACTCTGCATACCTAGCCTCCATTGGTTCAAATTCTGACAACTCCAACTACCTCATGAACTCCAATGCGGGTAGCTCCAATGATATAGGTAGCACTGCTTCTTTTCCATAGACCAAATTTGTAGGGAGAGCTACCTATTGACCTCTTTGGTGTTATCTTGTCATCCCACAAGGATGATTTGAGCTTGGTATGCCATGTTCTTTGATTTTCATCTAGAGTCCTCTTGATGATCTTCAACAAGTTCTTGTTCGTGGACTCTGCTTTGTCCATTACCCTATGGGGTAATAGTTAGAAGAGGTGCTCAAATAGATTTTGTTCCTAACATCCCATTCTGTGATCTTAGAACCTAGGAATGCCAATGCATTGTCTGATATTATAGTGGTCGTGCACCCCAAACCTTGTCACTATTCCTTCATAGAAGTCTAGTATGCTAGACTCATTAGCTTCTTCCTTGAGTGCTACCGCCTCGGTCCACTTGGTGAAATAGTCTGTTCTTTGTGAGAATCCACTTGTGACCTTGGCTTGAATTTGGATTGATGACCCCATGAAGTCCAATCCCCATTGCATGAATGGTTGATCAACTGAAATCGGATGCAATGGAAGTGTTGCTAACCTTTCCTTTCCTGTGAAGAATGCACACTTTTTACACTTTTTTATCCAAGTATAGCATCATTGAACACCATGGGCCAATAGTACCCCCTTCATTATTTTGAGAGTTGTTACCCATGGAGAAAAATGACCTCCGGCCTCTCCATCATGAAACTCCTATAACACCTTCTCAATTTGATTCATTCAATACACCTCAATAGAATGCCATTGATGTCTTTCTTGAACAAAACACCATCAACAAGCACATATGGAATGGCTTGTAATCTGAAGTATCTCCTCTTTGCTTTGCTCATTTATGGAGGGCATAGTCTTGTTTGTAGGAAGTGTATCATATCTTGAGTCCAACAAGGAGTGGGCACATTATCATTTGCTTGCTCTTGATATCCTGTAGTACCAAAACAACTTCTTTTCCATCACTTGCTTCATCTTGTTGACTTAAGGCTAGTTGTTCACATAATCCTTTTCCATGGACCAGCTTAGTGACTTTAATTTCAATGTCATACTCCATGACATGAGTGATCCATCCTACACATTTCTCATTTAAATCCTTGTTCAAAAGGAAGTCCTTGACTCCCACATGGGAAACTAGCAGTTGGATCTTGTTGTTTGAGACTAGGTGTTTGAACTTCTTTAAACTCCTGATTACTATGAGAACATGCTTCTCGATGAAGGAGTACCTCACTTCATAGTCCTCCAAACTTTGATTAAGAAGGCAACTATTTTTGGATCCTTCTTTATTTTGTTGCACTAGGATTGCAGAAATCGTGTCCCCACCACCAAAGGCATAGAGCATGAAATCTTTGGAGAAAGTCTAGATTGATGAGAGTTGGGGCTTGAGATATAGCCTCTTTGATAGCCTCAAACTTACTTTACCCTCAATTGTCCACTTAAATGCCATGCTCTTCTTCAACATCAACGTTATTGGTTTGACAAGAGCGGAAAAGTTTGGTACAAACCTGCGAAAAAAATTGATCCTTCCTAAGAAGCTTTGAAGAGCCTTCTTATGACTTGCAATGGCAATGCTTGAATTGCTTCAACTCTTTCTAGGTCAATTGTCAATCCTTCCTTTGACACAATATGGCCTAGGAGCTTGCCTTTGTGAGCCAAGAATATGCATTTTTTGGGATTCAATGATACCCCAAATCTCCTACACCTTTGAAAGACATGTCTTAGATGAAAGAGGTGATTTGCATTTTTTTGGAGAACACGGTGATATCATCGTCAAGATATACTAGCACTATTTTGTTGATCAACCCCTTGAATGCCATATCCATTTCCCTTTGGAAAGTGGCTCCAGCATTTGATAGTCCAAATGGCATCTTCTTGTAGGCATAGGTGCCCCACTTAGTGGTGAAATCCATTTTGAACTGATCATCTTCTTTCACCATTATCTGATTATACCCCAAGTAGCCATCCAGGAGAGAAAATATTTCCGAACCAGGCTACCACCTGTAAGATTTGCTCCATTGAAGGGAGTGGATAGTGGTCTTTGAGAGATGCCTTGTTCAAGTCTCGAAAGTCCACGCACAACCGGATTTCCCCATTCTTTTTTTGACCAGGCACTAAGTTTTGCAACCCAACTTGAGTGCTTGATTGGAAATATAATACTTGCCTCTATCATCTTGTTTAGCTCTTTCTTCATTAGAGGCTCAATGTGTGGGTTAACTGGTCTTTGTTTTTTCCTGATGGGTTTAGCATCCGGATCTAGTTCTATTGTATGTTGTGCCAACTTTGGATTGAATCCTCTCAGGTCTTCATAGCTCCAGGAAAAAACATCCAAAAACTCTTGGAAAAGTTGTATAAATATCTCATTTTCTCTTGTTGAGTGCTTACTTTTCCAATTTGGAGTGTTTTACCTTCCCCAACAAAAATTAGTTCTGAATCCTCTCCTTTGACTTATATGTTGGATTTCTCTTTACGAAATTGATCATTCGGGTTGAAGATGGACTCCAACGTCACCAAAAACTTTGGGAAGCTTGTTTTTCCGCAGCTACACTACTACTTGATCCCCCCTATTACTTTGCTCTCTAATTTATCTGATTCCTAGCTGAGAATTCAGCCTCTTCTTGCAAGAAATTGATGATCTGTTGATCATTCTCAAACACTTACCAGCTTGTGTTGTTATCTGGAACTACTTGGTCTTACAATCACATGGATATGTGGTTGTGTTTTGTCTCTTTTGATACTATCAACCACATCAAATGTTTCTCCAATGGATGCAAGTCTATCTGCATAGCTTCATTCTTCTTCCTAGGTATGGACTCATGTTGAATGCTTCAAAGTCCTCCATGAGATCCCATACCCTATTTTTTTGTAGCTCTTGAGTAGGTCATTCTTTGCAACATGTTGTCCCCTAACTTGATTCACAATTAGCTCACTATCCCCAAACATTTGCAAATTCTTTATGCCTCTTTTCCTGGCCCAATGAAGTCCATGAATCAAAGCCTCATATTCAATTGTGTTTGTTTGAACATGAAAACTAAAATCTGAAAGTGAATAATACTTGATGTTTTGTGGTGAAACCAACATTGCACCCCCTCCAACACCTTGTTTTCTTCTCAAACCATCAAAAAATAGTTTCCATACTTCATTGTCATCCTTATTTTTCGGCTTAGTGATGTTAGGAATGGGTGAATTTTCTTCGTGTACACAATATACACCTAATTCATTCTTCCATTTCTTTTTCCCAGTAAGGATCAAAAAAAGCATGTCTTTTGTTTTTTTTTGCCATTCATCGAGAGTTAAATCTTGGAATACCCTCAACCTTAGTACTTTTCTAGATCATTTGAACACTCTTCTTGATCAAAGGCTAAGCAATTTGCATTGATGACTTGGCACATGAGGCTCAATGTGAAAGTTTGCAATTGGTTCTGACTTGATTGTTGCTTTGGCTCCATACCTTGTCTCTGAAAAGCATGTGTGACCAATCTCGATGATAGATATCCACCAATTTTGGTAGTGAAGTCTCTTGATAAACATAGTGCAAAGAGTGGTGGTAAGTCAATTACGAAACATCCTACAAGACTATGACATTTGGACATGCATGTAGTGTTAGGCTTAACCCTTTGATGATCCCAACTGTTCCTACTATTGTTCCATCTAGCTGCACACCCTCTTTTCAGATTGAGCTCGCTCATACTTTAGACCCAATTGATCTATATTTTTCTTTTGGCATTACATCAGAGCTACTTGCCCTTGAATCGATCGATCATGCAATTGTGTACCAAGTGGTTCCCAAATAATCAATGACACATAGAATGGTGGAGGCTTCAAATTATTTCTTGGTTGACCCCCATCTTGTTGCACTGCATTAGTGAGAACTTTCTCCTCTTTGGTTTGATCCATTTGAGGCAGACCAATTGGCCATTGTAGCTTGCAAACAAATCTCATTGTCTCTGGGATTTCCAGTGACTCCCACATGGAAATGCTCACATGTGTTTTCTTCATCTGATCTATGATGTTGAAAGGGGATGGATTATCCTTTTTTTCCCCTTACTTGGCACAACTTTTTCTGGAGCCTGAATAGGCACATGTGTTGTTGTAATAGGTGTCCTTAGGTTGATTTGATACATTTGGAGCTGTATTTGGTCTACTAACTCCTTGTTGTGTAGGAGTGGGTGAGAAAAAAATGGATTAGATGGTTGCCCCTCTTCTATGTTCCTCTTCTTTGATGCCATGTGTATTGTAGCCACACCACCTAAAGGAGGTTGATTAACTCCACAAAAAGTCTTCTGTTTTTTCCAATTGACCAATGTGGTTTCCATTGGAGGTGCCTCTTGTTGGGTTTCTTGCTTTGATTTCCTTCTTGACTTGGTTCTTGGGACACACCGATGGTCTGCACCATTAGAGCCTAATTTAGTGCACCATTGAAACATGTTGATTGATTGTGAGGTAGATTGCAGGGTAACACCATTCATACTCCTGTGCCATGTTGTTTTGAGTTGGAACCAAGGCTCTTGATGTTGAAACTATGTTTGGATCATATGGTCGGAATGGCCTTGGAAGCTTGAGGTTGTCCTTGGTTCGGATTTTGATTTGCAGCCTGAGTTGGTGGTCTATTTTGCTGATATGGGGGCCTGGATTGATACTTGCTGAGGCTGATATGGTCTAGAACTTTGAGCTTGTTGTCTTTTGATAGTCACTAGCTCATTTCCTAGGTTATGTAGTTGCTTTCATAACCTCCTGCAATTCTTTAGAAGTGCTTGAAGAAGTTGATGCCTCATTGTTGCTTTGATTTCTAGGAGTGGAATGGGATTCAACTCAGGTGTTTGACTTGTTGTAGGAGTTCCCATGTCCGGATAGAGAGGCATTGGTGGCCTTGGTGCTAAGCTTACCAACTTGAATCAAATAATTTTCCACTCGATAATTGCTATGTCGTAGGCCCCTAGCAATGTTGTTCCTCCCATTGATTGGATCATCATAGCTATGTCGAATTTATAGCCTTTAAGAAGTAAAGGAATGCTCCTTCGGCAGTTGGTCTGACAACTATCAGAATCCTATCCCATGTCCGTTGAAAACGGAAATTAAAATCTGCCATTTTCTCATTAGGAGCCCTTTTGATTGTTGTCAATTGTTCTAATAAAGACAAATTTTTGCCCTCTCTCCAAATTGGTTGCAAAAGAGCTGAACACAATTGATTCCAATTCTAAATAGACCCTGTTGTTAGGCTCCTAAACCATTATAAGGCCTTACCTTTGAAAGATGAAGCCAACAATTTGACCACAACATCCATTTCATTAATTTCATGAATCGCACAAACATTTGTAATGTCTTGGATGTGGTCAATAGGAGTAGTATGATTTTCTCCTGTGAAATAGGGAATATTCTTTAATGCTACAACCGGATTGGATTTTGAGCATTTAGGGCAAGTGGACTACTTCCCGTGAAGTTGACAAAGGGATTAGGTGGTCCTGAGGTGGTTGTTGTTGTAGATGTGCCATTATGATTGGCCTAGAACCTGGTTGATTGGAGAAAAGGTCTACTAGGTGGAGGTGTAGACAAAGTCCTATTAGGTGGAGATGGTGATCTTTGTGGTCTTCTTCCTCTCCTTCCTCTTCCTGGTGATAATTGTAGGTAGACAAATAGTCCCTCTTCTCTAGTATCAGACCTAGTTCAAATTCTTCTCATGTACTTGGGAAACCTATGTGTTGCTACACCACTAAATTCTATCCCTTTGGAGTCACCATGTGTTGGGAAATTACCTCAAAAGACTAGGGTTTTCCAAGTCACACACCAAACTCAAAAAATTAAATGAAAACTTTGAAGGACCTGTATATTTGATATTTAGAGGTTGAAATTTGTTTTGAAATGACAGTCCCAAAAACCTAAAAATGCAAGACTTCCAATGTCTGAAACCCCAAAATCCAAGTTTGGAGAACTCCAAATCCCAAAAACCCAAAATTCCAAAATCCCGAGATGTCAAAATCCCAAAATTGAAACCCAAATTTAAAAAAAAATCCAAAATTTCAAAAATCAAAATTTCAAAAAACTAAAAATACCCTTTTGAAGATTAGCCTCGATCTATCTACTGGTGAAATTTGGACTTGTTTTGACCAAGTTAAGCCCTTGAAAATTGATTTCAGAGTTCAGTCAGAGGTGAAAAGTCCAAAATTGGAAATATAGTTTTCTAAGTCCAAATTTCTTGAAAATGCCTTCAAAGCTCATGGAATGACTTCTTGGTCCCACTGGCAGGCGTGCCAAAACTATTGATGCGTAATCACAACACCCTTGATTGTTTGCAACTCGATAGATTGAAACTGTCAGTGTGATTACATAACATGGAGCTTTTCCCAAAGTGTGGGACTTTGCAATTGGGAAAGCTCTCTCTGGATGAAGGCAGTTCCTATTCCTCTATTTTGATACACACTCAAATTGTAGAGGATCTATCCTAAAATCTACTCTAACTTGCCAAGGAGACAGGGTTGAAAAGATTACAAGAAATTAAACCTAATCTAATGGAGGTGATGCACCAAGAGGAATGTTGAACACCTACTTTGCATGGAGATGAAAACCAATAAGTTTGGGGATGAATACACACCACAAGTCAACCAATTTTATGAATTCATTCACCATTAAACACAACCATTAAATATGCAACACAATTTAACATGCATAGTTAACCAAAATTGCAATGAGAGATCAAGAGAATGCAATGAACACAAGAGAGGGTTGAACTTCATCCACATACTTATATTATTGCTCCATAGATTTGATACAGTGCATTACAATGGCCAAGAGGCACTAATTTGCATTACAGCTTGAATGGGAGGTTTGAACTCCACAAATTCACTTACAGACAAGAGAAGAAGGGAGGGTGCAAAGCAAGATTATCCAACCTTTTGAAATGAGCCCCTCCTTACAATATATAGGAAGAATGAGAAGGGAGAGAGAGGAATTTGAAAATCTTGCTTCAACCACCCAAAAATGCATTAAAATCACTTGCAAATAATGATGGGTGCCACTACAAAACCCATGCCTCCATGTACTTTGCCTTGTTGGAGAAGAAAGGAAACCCATACCTCATCATTTTGGTTTAAAACCAAAATCGAAGTTCAAAATTTGACTTCGTGTTTTAGACCTTTGTCATTTCGGGTTTGGTTTTGGGATTCGGGACTTCGGGTTTGAGTTTTGGGACTTTGGGTTTCGAGGTTTTGGGACTTCGTAATTCAGTGTTTTGGGGTTTTAGTACTTCGGGTTTTGGGATTCTCGGACTTCTTGTTTGGGGTTTCGGGACTTCGGGTTTGGGGTTTTTTATCCACTTGGCACATGAAACCTCTAAAACATTGAAAGCCCAAAGTCCAAATTTTGGACTTCAGGTTTCAAACTTTCTTCTTCCCATGTGGCACTATTCATTGTGAGCTCTTGAAACCTCCGAAACTCCTCAAACACCAAGCCCAAATTTTAGACTTTAGGTTTCGGAATTCCTACTCCTTTTTCATGCTTCTTTGCACCGAGTCCTCAAATTTCTCTTCATCCTACCTAACCTGTTCATCCAATCCCAAAGTGTGATCTCCCCTGGATGAATCGATCCCTCATTTTTTCTCTGTGGGGTCATGTTTTCCAATTTTTCCCGAGGGAAAAATTGGATAACAATTCCTAAGTAAGAAAAGTAATAATTGACAACTCCTTTAGAATTTTACTTGGTCTTCGACACTTTTATTGGCTTTATACATCTTACACTCTTTCCGACATTTTACTATTTTATCTTTCTATGGCCTCAGACACTAGTGACCATAGGGGACACTAGTGCCAAAGCGCTCCTATCCTCCCCGAGTGCTCCTATACCTCTTTACATTTTTCTTACCCTTTTGTACCCCTTTCGCTTCTTAATTAATTTTTTACTACTTTGGGTTGACCTTTTAGTTGTCAATTATAAAATTTAAATAAGGGAATCATATAAATACATAGTTATGTTTTCAAAATAAAGGACCAAGCACTAAGCATTACATACTACCACCTAAGTTTGCATTCAAAGGCACAAGAGCATCAAAGACATCCATCTAGCACTCATACAAGGGACAAGGGTTGCATCACATCTGCATACATAACATAGGAGGGGAAGTTTATTCTATTCCATCCCACACATTTTATACATTTTCTAAATTCTAGATCTAGCCCGCTATTACTGTGCAACTTACACAAGGACATCTTAGGGAATCATTTCTATACACACACACAAGAACTACATGGAGTCTAAGATGTAGTGCAATGCTTGGTCATAAGTTCACTCTTTGGGTGACCATCGGGGTTATTTTGAATCCCCATTATGTATTTTCCTTTTTAGGTTTGATGTTATTTATGGGTATGTGCAGGTGAACTACTTTCTTGCAGTTAAAGGTACAATCGCAAATCGACACCGAATTGAGAGTGAAGAAAAGAGACCAACAAAAAAGTTGATAAGACCCCGAAAGATCTAGATCCACAACATCACCTTGGACACCAGCACCAAAATCTAGACACCAACACCAAGCGCTCTTATCCTCTCCCAAGCATTCCTATCTCGGCATAGTTCTAGATCTCATAACTCCCAGCTTTACAATGACGATGTTGTTTAAAGTTTGTTTTAGTATTTCATATTCCCAATCACTTCCTACTCACTCGAACATCAACTAACTCCCCTTATCTCTCCTTCTTGCTTAGGGTTTTATATTGCACACATTTTATTTATTGAGTCTTATTTTATATTAGCATTTTTACATCATTTATTATAGTAGTTAGTCAAAAATAAGATTTAATTCCATTTGATTTAAATCAAAATGTTATTTTAACCTCCATTGTATCTAATATACATATGTGTGTGTGTGATTTTTTTATTATATAAAAAAAATAAGCAACATTAGATTAAAACCCTACTGGTGGGAGGGGTCGGGCATGGACGCGCACCCTCCCGAACCAATACTCCTTGCCATGGGTAGCGTGGGCACAATCCACCCTACCATGGCCGAACCTTCTCTTTCCACTAAAGCACGGTTGCCTTCCCTACCCTTCCATGCCTTCTCCCTCTTTAACACACAATCACTTTCCTCCTTCATAATATGCCCTAATCTATGTAAATTTTCCATTTTTATAAGTGGAAAATCTTGTAATATATCTTCCCATTCATGTCCATGTAATTTAGTATTTAGGTGGAAAATAAAAAGATCCATTAAAAACACCACAATATTCTCCTCCATTTAAACCCTACTCCTTCTCCCCATGGAATACCATTACCTAGGGTATAAAAGGGAAAGGAAAAAATAACATAAATAAAATAAACAAAATGTGGATTTAGAAGAAATTTAGGGATTTTAGGTTAAACCTTGATCTTAATTCCAAGATCCATTTAATCCTATGAGATCAGGCTAATTACCATATAATTTTTAATGAAAATTTAGGTGGAAAATTATGGCTGAAGTATAGAAAAATAAATTCATTAGAAACCTCATGTAAGACTTTAATAATAGTTAATGTTTATGGTTATAATTTCCATTGAAAGGGGTGGGCATGTGATTCATTTTCTTGGTTGGGCCAAATGGAATACCATTACCCTTTAGCTCACAATGGTATTTAAAAATAATAATAATGAGATAAAAATATAATAAAATAAAATTTGGTTAATAAATAAAATTAATAAACTATAGTAAATTTAGTAATCCTAAAGCTCAGATGCCTTAGAAAAGGTAATCCACTCACGCCTTGAGCTACTTACAGCAGCATTCATGGGACCTCTTATTATTGAGTGTATTACCTTTCGAACAAATGATCCAGATAGGCTTGAGCTACCACAAAATTTTTAATGGGAAAAATTTATAAACCATGTTGTCGTCAAATCCCAAACCCATCGAGCCATGGTTTATTATAGCTAGTATAGATTCGGAAACCTCATCTACATTAATTTTTCAAGAAACTTGAGCTCTCGCAAATCTAACTTTTCACCGTAAGAGCGTAATAGAGAGAAAATTAATGAATTCACTTTACCAAAGTTATGATACACACGAGTTTTTTAAAAAAACATTTCCATAAAATTAGGACTCCTTTTTATGTCGTTTTATCTTGGATTTTCTTACGGGGTAAATTCCGGGGTCTTATAAATGGTTGACTTCTGTGTGAATATTTACCATTTTAAAGAACTAGTGATGAATATACAAGATTAAGACAATCGAGATCAAGTCCAAGAGGAAAGTATTTAGTTATGGTGGTGAATATCACTAGGATTGCAAACTCGAAGCCATGTATAATCTAGTGAAGGAGAAGTCATGTCCCAAGTTTGAGGTGATTTTGAATAAAAATAATCCTCCCATTACACTAGAAATTTTTATTCAAAACAAAACCTCAATATGCCCATAGATCCGCCAAAATTTTTGTAGTGGTTTTCATCATCGGAAAAATTTATTTCTATTTACAATAATTTCAATTTTTTCATTAGATTTATGTTAAATTTTTGGGTGTGAAAGCACTTGAGATTTGGTGTAGAAGTGTTTAAATGACATAACATTCATGGGATATCGGATCTCGCACTTCACATTCCATATTATTGAGTGATATTGTAATTTCTCAACAAAATTTATCCACCATAGGAAGGTGTATGGCCCTAATTAGTTAGGCTCAAATTTTCCTTTCTTCTCTCATTTCTAGGTCGTATTTTCAACTAATTTTATTTAAGAATAATAGCTCCAACCTCAAATTATCAAGAGATAATGTGTTTATTATAATAAGGGATTCAGTATAGATTTGATTTAGATACACATTGAAGTGATCCAAAGCATGGAGGAATTTTCATCAATGAAACTTGAGCTCGACCCAAATCTAGTCACTTTATAATCCTCTTCGTTGTCCGTCAAGATAGTCCTTTCTTAGATATACACAAAGAGAGGAAGAGCAATATCTAAGTGAATAATAAATCAATACCAAAGACAAGGGAGTATGGGGTGGATGTTGTAGGCATGTGATAGAAGTATGATAAATCCATAAGATAGGATGGATCTTGAGGTGCCAATTATGACCTATTTTAATAACCAACTTCTCCATGATGCGAAAAAGATGAATCTCATTTTACTAGTGACCTAAGATTATCCATTACATTGAGGGTATATAGGGGATTACCACCTTTAGGAATATTTTGACTAAGTGATGATTTAATTGTGTAAAGTACCTTTTGCATTCAATACCTCATTTGAAATCAAACTAATTTTTAAGGATATGGGTGAAGGAATGAAACTTATCGGTAAGTTAGGAAATGAATTTGTAGATGGATTTAATTTTTCTCGTAAGTTGCAAAGATTCTTAAGGTTTATAGGAGGTATTTTAGTGATAGTTGTAACTTAATTAGGGTACACTTTAATACATATTTTAGAAATAATTAAGCCTAATAATTTACTTGATATGATACCAAACAAAAATTTCTTTGGATTTATCCCGGCGTTATATTCCCAAAGTTAATAAAAATAAGGCAATGGATTTCCAGTGTTCTTCTCATGTTTTATAATTACTTAGAGTGTCATTCATATAATCTTCTATGATATTATGTAACATATTGTGAAATATAACACTAATGACACATTGATATGTAAAGCACCTACAATATTAAGGCCAAAAGGAATGACTTGATAACAAAATGTTCCCCAAGGAGTGGTGAAGGTAATCTTTGTTTGTCCTCTTAAGCTATCTTGATTTGATTATAGCCAAAATCCATGTGAAGTGGGTTGTCAACCCTCTTCATTAAAGAACGTCAATCAAAAGTCTGGTGTCCATGGCAAAGATGCAATAAGAGAAAGAGAAGTAGTTAATTTGGAGAATATCATTAAAGTAAAGAGTTTATTATTTGAATATTTCTTTGAGTTGAATTTATTATTTGAAATGAGGGTTGGAATTATGAGGTTCCCCAAAATGTGTTTTAGAGAGAGAAGTGACATTGTGAGATCCCCAAAATAAGTGTCAATCATGTTAGTAGTGTTTTAAAAGTGTTCATTCTTTTAAATATTTGTTGGTAATGAAGAACATATGAATGACATGATTCAACATGAGATAAGATGTAGTCTTCATTAATTATTGGTGAATTAGAATGATTCATCATGTCATCATAATTAGGATTTTTAGAGTCAAAGATATTATCACCGCTTATAACCCATATTATGATAAAATAACATAGGAGGACATGTACACAAATATATGTGCAATATCAATATCATCATTATCAAGTGCTTTACCATGATTATGATTAGAGGATGTAGCACTACAAAAAGCTTCCTTATATTCTAGAATGGGAGGAAATTAATCTTGAGCTAGAAGAAATTGTGGAATATGAAGTGTAACTAAATTTAGTAAATGGTTTTTATTGAACTTGTTATGAAATTAATTAGGTTCACTATAATTTGAGTTGGCTAAGGTGACTTGAATATATGGTCTATATTCATTTAACGGGGAATCGATGTTAGGTAGTTTGGAATTAGTATGAATGTGAAATGTTTTTCTAGCCAAGGATAAATGTATTTTCCAATGATTTTGATTAGCATCATATTTATATTATTGGTTATTATGAATGAAATTAATGTATTGGAACCTTGACAATGCGGTTGTGTTCATGTGATTTGTCTATAGTAGGTTGAAAGCAAAATATTGTAAGAAAGAGGTTGGTCTAGAACCATGAATTTTAATTGAATGATCCATGGTCCCACTATGATGGGAAGACAAATTAAAATGAGCATATTTTGATGAGTTTTATTGAATCCATGACAAGCTAGTTGGGTTTGTTTAAGGTCATTAGTGGAAAATCAAATGTTCCGATTGAGAGAGATGAAAGAGACAATATTATTGAATCCTTCATGCAATGAGACTATTCTTACTTCAACATCATGATTGATGAAAATAATAAGGAGTGAAAGGTTATCAACCTCTAATAATATTTCATCGTTAATCATATCATCCTTAGAATATACTATGGCTGTAGACTTTGAAGCTTGTGAACTTGAAGGAAAAGTGATTTTTGGATGAGGATCAACTAAAGGAGAGGAATCATCATTTGATTTTTAATGGGATGTACTAGTGAGCATTTGGTTTATAGATGAAAATGCTTGAGTTTATATATGGGGTCCTTTTGCATGGGCTTATGTTGATAATTAACATTAGCCACATTGAAATATTGCAAATTGAGGTAGATATGATTATAGGACCCTTTAATAGTATCTAAAATGCCTTTCATAGGTTGTTTGTGATGGTTGGTGACTTTTCCTAGATTGGTGGTTCTCATGGGCTTGTAGAAGGGATTTATATTTCTCATAATTTTCTTAAATAACATGGTTAGTTTAAAAATGAGGTCCAAGAAAGAAATCAATGAAATATTTTTAAGATCCCTATAATCCTTTTGAGAATGGCTGATAGTGGCATGCCACAACCAAAAGAGGTCACGATTGAAGGACGTTGATTTCTCGGTGGAAGGAAAAATGTAAGGCATGTGGATAAATTGTAATATCTCACCATGTGTTAAATAAGGTTGGTGCGGATAATGAGAAATAAAAATTTCGATATCATTGTTTGAAGAGGAATGTGTGAAATATTTTCCTTTATAAAGGTGTAGAGATTTAATGGACTTAGAAAATGATTTGAGGATATTTGAGGGCTTAGATGGTTGTTTAAATTATCCTAAAGATAAGTATGCCACTTGATTTATTCATCCTTTTCCGACGTGGTGGGAGATAAGGATTGAACCTTATATAGGAAATTAGGAAAAGGGGTCTTGAAGAGTTAAAAATGCTCATGATTCAAGACAATACTTTGATTGATTAGAAAAAATATTCCATTACTTGATGATATCACTAATTGATTCAATGGGATATTATTTCATATTAGTTAATTTTTAAATCATACTTTCTGAAGGTCATGTTTTTAAAATCCTTCACTAAATCTTCAACTAAATTTCGAGATCGATAATAGAATGTTAAGAGAGTTGTTTATACCATTCTAAATCATCTCTTAGATAGGTATTTTTAGATATCTTGGTTGAGCACATGTATTGGTTTACATCAAATCTTTATAGATGTTTCAAAATTCTTAAGATAGATGGTTGGATCAATTGAACCATCATAAGAGATGGTAGGAGATATCCTCCATATATCCATCAAAGCAATGTAAGGTGCTGGCATTTCCTTTGAAATTGTAGACACCAAATTTGGGTCACACTCCCATTGGCCCCTTCAATTAATTAACATAACACATTTAACTAATCATGACCCCTTCATCCCATATTAATATTCATCCTCACACCTCCACCTCATCATTACACCTCACCCTGGACCCATTCCAAGGGCATTTAACTCACAGTGACCAAGTCATCACTCTCAACACTGAGTCATCACTCCCAGTGTCGAGTCACCACTTGACCTAACTAACTAAGAATTATTCCTAAACCTAACTGGAATTCTTCTAAGATCTTCCCACCTTCTCTCACATGAACTCTACTTCCCTAAGTAGACCCAACAAGGAAAGCACACCAAATCTAGGAAGATCTGACTATTTTGGGTAAATAAGACTATTTCACCCTAACCGACACTCGATTCCTTATCGACATTGGTCACCTAAACTACTATCTATTCCATTATATAGAATTTTACAACCCTTTACCCGAGTTGGTCATTCAGTTATTAGATCCTTATTGCATTTAAGCGTAAATCTTCAAGCCCTCCTACATCTAGATGAAAAACACACATAACCACAATGTAATAAAAGCATCTAGTTCTCCTTCCAGAGCATTGGAATACTCACGGGAGCACACAGGTTATACTGTCATGGCACTGGACTCAGGCATCTCTTCTTCAATCAACCACCAACCACTTCCACTCACAAGATCTACAACATACCCAATAAGTATTGTGATTTTATCATTTATGCTTATTCAAGTATAGATCTTTTGTTTCTTTCTGTATTTCATTATTTCCATTACCTGTATATCACCTTCTTCCCACCAACCCACTATTCAACCATCCCAAGCCTTTACACCCTTTCCAACCTCCTTTTTAGCATACCCAAGTCTTCTTAACAATATTACAACCTTATCAACACCCCCTTCACTCTCTGTGTAATCATAGAGGTTCAAACTCCCATTTTAACATTTGAACCAAATTATGCCCACCAACACCATTAGCCAACCAACGTTAGTCTATCTCTTATACTCGGCACGGTCGACCAACCGATACCGATCTCTCGAGACTGAAGTGGCCATAGCCACATGTCTCCATTTGCTTGAGCGTCTCGCTTCACCATATTCTCCTTCCCCTTCACATTCTCTATCTCCATATCATACTCAAAGCAACTCCATCCAATGCCACCGACGAGCATTGATATTGGGCTACGTGAAGAGGTGATGAAGACTCAGGTGATCTTACGAGTGTGAATCTCGACCAAGAAGAAAGTGCCTCCATCAAACTAAGGCATGCACAATTGCCACAAGCTCAAGATCATGAGTCATATAATTGAGCTCATAGTCCTTGAGTTTACGAGACTCAAAAGCCACTACTCTGCCCTCCTACATTAACACACCTTTAAGGCCTGTCAACGAAGCATCCGTGCAAACAAAGAACTCACCATGAGGATTTGACACTGCAAAATAGGTGCTATAGTGAGGCATTCCTTCAAAGATGTCTTGAAGGTCCGAGCACATTTGTTTGACCAAACAAACTTCTTCCCTTTCCTCTGAAGGGAAGTGATAGGGTGTGCAATCCGAGAGAAGTCTGAACAAATCTCTTGTAGTAACCTACTAATCCCATGAAGCTGCACACCTCGGTCACCGTAGTGGGTGTTGGCCAATCCATAATGGCTCTAATCTTGGAAGGATCGATGGCGATACCTTCCCTAGAAATGATATGACCCAAATAATGCACCTTTGTTCTAAAAAATGCACACTTCTCCAAGTTCCCATAAAGATGTTGCTCATGAAGACATTGAAGAACCTGGTGAAGGTGCCCCTTGTGCTCCTCATGTGTACGTGAGTAAATCAAAATTTCATCAAGGAATATGAGCACAAAGTGATCTAAGAAGGTCCTGAATACCCCATTCATCAAACTCATAAATATTGCGGGGGCATTAGTCAAACCAAAAGGCACCATTGTGAACTCATAGTGCCCATATCTTGTATGAAAAGTGGACTTATGAATGTCCATCTCTCAATCCTCGCTTGATGGTAGCCCGACTTAAGATCAATCTTAGAGAAAAATTTGGCTCCTTCATATGATCAAACAAGTCATCAATACGCGGAAGGGGATAACGATTCTCGATCGTCACCTTATTTAGGTTTAAGCGGAAATCAATACACAACCGCATAGGATCCATCCTTCTTCTTCACAAAGCAATTGATGCTCCCAAGGATACACTAGGATGGATAATGCCTTTCTCCAAAAGGCCCCAAGGCTGAACTTGAGCTCACAGAGCTCTGGGGTGGTCATCCGATAAGGTGCTCATGAGATAGGATCTACTCCAAGAACTAGATCTATATGAAAATAAATCTCACGTGGGGGTGGTAACCCGGTAGCTCCCCTAGAAAGACATAAACATACTCTCTTAAGATGGGATGATCATCTAGTGATGGTCCACTAGACCCATCCTCGTATCTCACACTAATCAGAATAACATACATTTGACAACCCCGTCACACACACCGCTTAAGCTACATAACAAAGATGGTGTGAATAGAAACATGTCTCCTGACCCTTGAAATCACCGACTCAACTCCCAAATCATCTGCACAAGATATAGTCTTGTGATAACAATCCATCCTAGCCTTGTGTGTAGATAACCAATCCATACCCAAAATGAGCCCAAAGGAAGGATACGAGATCTCGAGGTAGTGGTGAAAGGTCCCAAATCCACTACACACTCCTTAACTAAGGAGTATACAAAGATCTTGGCTCCGAAAGCCATCTCAACAACCCAAACCTAAGACCCTACCTAACTCGCTACCATGCCGCATCGCTCTACTGAAGATGGTGCATAAAAGAATCGAAGAAGCAAAATTAAACAATATAGAGGTAGGAATACCCCAATGCTACTACATGTAGTCTCAATGACTATGCTTGATGCTCGCCTAGTGGTTCTCAGACCGTTGCCTAAATCCCGTGGCCGCGTCCCATGTCACCAACATTCGACTTTGAGATCTATGTTTTACCCTTGTTGTTAGGGTTCTTGTGGGTAGTCTCTCCAAAAGTGTCCAGTAACTCCACAACTAAAACATCCTCCCGATCCTCCCCAATGAGTAGCACCTCCGAGAATGTGTTCCAGAAGTCTATGGCATGGATCTTGATGATCCAACTATGGTTTGTTGAGGTCTCTCAAGTGTGCGAGCTCCCACCGACCGAGCTTAGGTCCACCCTATGTCTTGATGGAACCCACAGGAAGAGGCCCATACTTCAACCTCTCTCGTACGTCGGCTCTCTATGGAGGTCTATAAGGTGGGCGAGACTATCGCTACGCTGCCAAAGGATGACCTGTGTGCAACCTTGTCCACCACGAGGAAGGGGTATCACCCCCTCAATCTACTATCTGCATCTCGCTATATACAGCTCCGGACTTGGTCTCTAGCTTACACTCGGGTCTTTCCCCGAGTCTCCTCTACTATATAGGCCTTCTCAATGGCCTCAACTAAAGTCTATGGGTAGTGGATCCGCACTACACCTCCAATATCTAAATTCAGGCCCTGGATGAACTTATGAATCCGCACCTGCTCATCCTGCATGTACTCAACATACTAGAGTAGGTCCAAAAACCTACTCTCATACTCTGCTACTGAAAGAGATGCCTGTCGAAGGTCATGAAACTCATCTATCCTTTATTGTATGAACCTCCATGATAAATATCACTTTTGAATCTCTCCTTAAATAGCTCCCAGGTCACTATCTTAGAATCAACATGGAGCTTTTGCTCCTCTATCCTCCACCATACTCCTGCTCCATCCCTCAGTAGATGGATCACAACATGAGCTTTCATGTTGCTAGAATAAGGAAAAAGCTTAAAGCAACCACTCAAGCTCACTAGCCAGGCCTCTACCTAAAATCCACCCATGTCACCTAAGTAATGTGATGGCCGAAGCTTCAGGATCTCCCTGATGTGATCTGCAACTATGGTCTGATGGCCTCTAGGTCTCTACATGCTCATCCCTAAGCCTAGGGCTCTGAGACCTCTCTCTATGCTTTGAAACTTGGTCACCATGTCCCCTCAGTGGTAACTCTACTGGATGACTCCATGCATGGGATTTCTCTCCTCTATGCTCCTCACTAGGTTGAGGAGATACCTGAACCTCAATGGAAGGGGCTCTGTCATGGTTGGTTGCATGTCCTCCTCCTAATCCTCTGCGTAGAGCGGCATTAACATCCTGAAGAGTCTATAAAATCTGGGGTAGGATGGCTACTACACCTTGATCCGATGGCGGTGGTGGTGGTGGTAAGTTTGAGTTTATGTGAAAAGTCCCCTCGCCCCATTTGCACCTCTTGCATAGACCAAAGCGAGAGTTAGGACCAAAGCGAGAGTTAGTTCATTTTTTCTAAGTTTTACTCAGTTTTCCATGTTTACTAAAATATTGCAATTTCTATACTAAGTTGTTTTATAGATTTAAAAGTGTGCTAGGTTTAAGTTTCATGTCCCAAGTTTTCTAGTGTGCCCAATGGTCCAAGCTTTTGAACCACTGCTCTGATACCAAGTGTGATGCCCGCTAAAACAACCCACTTGAGACCCAAGAAACAACCTAGGGTTAGTTAGGAAAATTATGGAATAATTTTTTTTGTTTAAAGGAACCAACAACCAGGTTGCAAGACAACAGTTGTCACTAATAGGTTCTAGAACAAGTTTAATCTACTAGAACATACTTCTCTTTTATTTATATTAATCAGAGGTCACAAGGTCCAAATTTAGGGTTAGAAGTTTTAGTTAGGTTCAGGGGGTAAATTAACACCATACCCACTCTCAAACAGGATTAGAGTTTCAACTTGATTTTTATCACACTTAATGCATTCAAAATTTCCCTAAATCATTTCCATTGGATAGGAAATTTTCTCACCTTTCTAACGATATAAAGAAGTCCTCCTAACTCCTTGTAAAACTCCAGTTATGGGCGATGGGCCTTGGGGTGGAAATTTTCCCAAAAGGGACACATGTCGAGCGGGGGCAATTGCACTTTTGTTTATTTGGGTTAATGGGTCACGGGGTAGTGTTTGGAAATTTTCCCTGTGCGGGTGTAAAGTCCACATTTCTCTTACGCCTTCGTAGGTCCTCCTAAAACACGTGTCGGGCTCTAAGCCCAAAGTGGGGAGAGGATGAGGGAAGGGCAGGCGGCAGAGAAAGTTGGAAAAATTTTGCCAAAGGGAGGGAAAAAGGAGAATTTTGATGTGCGGGGTTTGCGCGACCGAGAGTTGACCTCACCAAGGTGAGGGCGGGAGTGTGGGGCCACGGGGGTTCTTTTAAAAATTTTCCAAAACAAAATTTCAAAAGAGACAAAGTTTGTGAGGGTTCCACCCCTCCGTCGTGCCACGTGGTAGCCTCTAATTGGTCATGGGCGGTGGGGGAAATTTAAAAAATTTTCCCAAAATTTTTAAATTTTTTTGTAATTTTTAAGGGAAAATTTCCATCATGGGCTGCTGAGTGGAAAATTTTCTCAAATTTTCCCTTGAAGGAAGGAAATCTTTAAGGCCATAACTTTTGCTAGGAAGCTCAGTTTTGGGAAAACGAGGACTTTCAAGAAATCTCTCAACGCCCTCTTTGCACAAAAAACATAAATTTTAGATTTTGATAAAGTTTAAGGGGTCAATTTTAAGAAAACATTCTATAGGCTTTTAAAAAGCCAACTGAAATTTTTAACTTATAGATTTGGTTCAATTTGATCTTCTCCTTCACTCAACATGCCCAAAAGACATGGAGGATTATTATGAGAAGGATTTAGGATGTTTTAGGAAGGTAAATTTGCTCAATTGATTTCCAATTTGAATTTTTCCAACAATTGACAAAAAAGGCTGCAAAATGACTGTGAAAGGTTTAGGCCCGATTTTTGCAATGTTTTAAATGATTTCCTTAAGTGTTTTTGTCAAATGAGTTCATTGATATTATAGCATGCTAAATTTTATTGTTTCAAAGTTGATTATTATGTGCAGGTTCGAACTGTGCATTTTAATTAAATTATTTTCCAGTTTTAAAATTTAAGCCAAAGATCAAATCTTGAGGGATCTATTTGCCATTTCTTCTTCCAAGTATGGAATTTCATTTCCTTTCCAATCTAATACATTTAAGTGATTTAAACAAACCATTCTAAATCAAAATGCAATACTGAATTCAATTTTATACATTTCCAAAAGATACAAAATACCGTATTATTACCGCATACATTTCTTCCTTTCCAAACAAAGATTTAACTGTCTCTTTTTCCATATAATGAAACATTGAATTCATTCCATGCTAGCCTTAAATGTTTTCCTTCTTCAATCAAACATTAAAACAAGAATCCAGTTTCTATCTTTTCCCAAAATCATATATTTTAAACAAGGCAGGATAATACAATTTTAATACAACAATGTAAATTGATAAGGTAGTACAATCTTTTATTGATTTTAATTATACAACTTTACATCTTTCAAATGTTAGAATGAAAATAATAGATTTCTATTTCTTTCTTTCCAATAAACAGAAGCAGTATAAATATCCTTCACATTTCGAATATACAACTTTCATAACCAATTACATACATCTTTTCTTCACAAAATACATTACAATTTCATCCACTTCAAAGTGGGAAAGGTTACAATAAAATATATTTCACAAGGGACAATCAAATGTCTTTCTCCTCTGCTCCAGAACAACAACATGCAAAGTTCCCTTTTTCTTCCAATTTGATCACAACAAAAGTGGGGGAAAGGCAACACTCTCCACCCAACCAAGAAATCCAATAAAAGGAGAAGCCATCCTTCATCATTGGACCCCGAGCCCCAACCAAAATGCAATAAGAAATGGATATCAACCCATGGCAACAATAAGCTTCCACAACACACAACATTCTTTCAACATGCATATTCAAATTAAAACACAGTTCAACACAAGACAACAGTTTACAACTGCATTTGAAAACATTCAAACAGAACTCAGGCTTTATCATGCAAGCCAAAGGAGCAAGGACTATGGGGGAAGATACTTATGCCTCCCAATGGGAATTGGGCATCCACCTGTAACAAACTACCAAAATAATTCATCACACATATCCTTATGCCCCCACAATCCCTCCTTATGCCCCCACAATTTTTCTTATGCCCCCACAAAGTAAGAAATGCAAGCTATTTCTTTTCCATGGTGGATCCCAAACCCAAACTCCCTCCACAAGAATTATGATGCCACTGGCATTCCCTTATGCCCCCACATGAATTCCCCATAGCCTTCTCCTACACCATTCCTATGGCAGTCTACCCAACCAGCCAATAAACACACACAAAGCATTCACCATTCACACAACACAAAAGAAATAGAACATAAATGAAGAGATGAGCTCCTACCTCTCCATGGTAGAATTTGTTTCCAAAAACAAGCTTTCAATGCCCAAAACATAGTCCCAAAATCAGCAACCAAAAAGCATGCCAAGTTCTCCAATCTCCTTCCAAAAGCAAGAGCTCCAATCACAAGAAAATTCTCCCCAGGAAGCATGCAAAATGTTTCAACAACCCAAAACAAGGCAATGAGTTTGAATTTTATAGAAGAGGGAAGAGAAGAGGATGATGTGGATCCATGTAGGATGCCACATCACACATCCTCAACTCCAACACAAAAGACAAATTTCATTCTCCAAAGCACAATAAAGAGGTGGGTGAAAATATGACAATTTAACTTACACACTCCAAAAGCCCACACCCCAAAGGACTGAATTAAATAAAATGTAAGAAGAGTGCAATTAAAAAATTGCAACATGATTAATAAAAAAACATTAAAAGGGTCTAAAATCAACCCTCCAACCATAGGTATGGTTGGTAAATAAACTTAAGAGGTATGGGACAAGTTTTACTTGTCCCACAAGCCTCCAAAAATAGCCTCCAAGGACAAATTCGAATTTCCAAGAGGTGGAGTGTTTCATACTCCAAAATCTGACTTACACAACTCTTACACATCCCTTACATATTTAATACAAAGAGCCAACAACTTCCATTATTACTTTCTTATATCCAAATTTAATTAATTAACTTTTAACCATATGTTTTCTCACATTAATTCTCCACAACTTAATTAAATAAAAGAAAGGGACACATCACTAATAAAATACATACAACAATAAAAAGGAACCACATTAATAAAATATACAAAACCCCTTGGTCACATTCAAAGGTGATTCCCCCCATGGGAATCCCTAACAAAATGACACACACACACAAAAACATGTTGCCATGGTGACCATGTTGAATTCATCTAGAATTCCAATGTGGTTGGTCTCTAATCCCCCGATGTTTGTTGTGATATTTTAACCTGTAAAACACAAATACCTCCTTTGGCCTCGTGGCCATATCAGAACATCCAACATGATATAAATAAAATCACAAAATCATCTATACATATGAATCACAACAACATCAAGGCAATTAACAATATCACTTACAATCTATATCCACAACTATATCATCATCATATAATGTCCATTTCTAAGTCTACTCACAATATCAAAAATCACATGCCGAACAACATTCACAATATATCCATGTCAAATAGTATCTCATCATCCACATATGAAGTGTCTCTAATAATCATCATGCATCATAACCAAATCAAGATCAACAATAATCCATGATCAAATGTCTAACATCATACTAAATCATAAATATAATAATGTCCATAATGTAATCAACAGTATCAAAATCAATATCAAAAGGTGTTAAAGGAAGTGGGCACTATAGTATGGGGTTTTACGGGTATATCTTCATCACAGATTCAAAGTGACATAAGCGAAGGTATTTTTGATAACAATGTGACAAATGTAAATATATTGTGAAGATCTAGCGACACTATCAGATTCATATTCTGAGCATTTTTGTAGACCAGAGTGCCCATACTACAAACTAGGGTGCCCACATATGCTCTAGACCTCTTCCAGTGCCCTAGTCCGGAGTAGATCTTCACCTGCTGCAATTTCTTGGGTCGTGCCATCACACTCTGCTTCATCCACACATCAGCCCATTCAAGTCCAACACATAACAAGGTAAGTCATTTTCAGGTTAGTACCCTATCCCTCCTATTTTAATTATTTCATTTCATTTTAATATCAAATAAAATCATTTAGCATTTACATTGCACTTCATATTAGTTATTTCATTATTGTTACTACTTTAGATTAACTTAAAATAATAGTACAATTTCCTTATTTTAGTTAATCAAACAGCATAAGAGCAACCTAGGGAATGATTCCATGCACACACACAAAGCTACACTGGGTCTAAGATGTAGTGTAATGTTTAATCGTAAGTTCACCATTGTGACAATTGAGGATAATCGACCCTCATTATACATCTTTCTTTTTTAGGATATGATTTCTATGTGAGGTTTTATAGGTTCATTATTATTCATTATAGGTTTCTAATGACCTTGATGATCTTAGTGCGACTTCGGAGTGATCAAAGGTGACTAAAGGTGAACACCTTGTGACACCTCAGAGGAGGTTTTTTGAGCATTTCTGTAGACCTAGGCACCCAGAAATAGGTCTAGGGTGCCCATGGGTGCCCATGTCCCTCTCCGCACTCCAGGTCCGCCTATTCCTCCGGATCTACATTTTATGAGCTTCAGTGTGACCATCAATGCTTCATATTTTCTATTTTTACAACTCTGTGCATTCTCTAGAACTCTGCAAATCAGCTAAGCCTTTTTACTCTCTCCTTACAATTAGGTTTTATTATTATTACTTAGTTTTCTTGGGTGCAATTTGTTGTACTTAATTGTTATTCATTACCAAATACTATAACATTCGATTAGGCTCATAAATTACATTATAGATTAATCACATCCCTTGAACTTTGATTAAGAAGGGTTTTGAGTGAGATTTCATCATGAGTGTAGTGTGAAGTTGTTCAAGACACAAATAATCCCATGTATGGTTTATCGATGTCTCGAGGTATGAAAACAAACAAGAATGAAGAGTGATAAAGATGATTGCAAGATTTCCTTGGGTCACTATGAGGAATCAAGGATTAGTGGAGAATTTATAATGTAGGCAAGTGTAATTTTGGATAATACAAAATTTGTCTCAAGTTTCTAAGATGGATTGCTGGTAAGTATGCAAAGGCATACTAAAGTAGGGGAGGTGTAAAAGAAAGGTTGAGATCTCAAAGAGCCATCAAGACATATAGAGATATAAGACTTGAAGATCTTATGAGAAAGTGAAATTGATGCCCATACAAATCAATGTATTCTCTTCTTAAAAGTGGTAAAGAAATGGCTACATTATCAAGACTGTGCATGATTAATAAGAGTTATAATGTTGAGTTGAGATCCAAGGTAAGTCTTCAAGACAAATGGTGTCTTAATCATGTCGGTATTCCCAAGTTCTATACTCGGTTTGAATCTGTAAGGTGCCTCTAAAGACATAGGTCTCTTAGTTTTTATGAATGGTCACAAGTTTGCATGGTCAATGCTTACCAATAGTCTATATGCACATCTTGGTTCAATAAAAATTTAAAATCATATTTCCAAGTATGAAGGTTGAATAAAGAAGATTGGTACAAGTATGAAACTGCATCATGGAACAAAGCTTGTACATATGAATCAAAATGATGAGGTTTCAGAGGACAAAAGTAATCTTCAGGGCTCGGTGGAGTGTGAATAAGAAGATTTATAGGTATGGGCAAGGTTTTAGAGACAAGGGAATCTAGTGAACTAGCAGGGGTTCATCAAGGTGTTAGAAGAATGCATAGTGCATAATAAAGGTATGTTCATCTATCCTTTCTCATAGTTGAAAAGCTAAAGTATGTTAAAAGGTGTGAAAAGTCACTATCAATTTTGTGAAAGAGAGAAAGGTGTTATTCATGGTAATAGATTTTTCTACGGGATCAAGTGTGATCTTGAGGAATGCAATTATGTTTCTCCTAAGGAGAATGTGTCATAGTCTCATGAAAGAATCTAAATTGATCAAAATGGCATACGAGTTGCCTAAAGTATTTACTGATATTGAGAAAGTTAGGGTACGACGTCCGGGAAGAGCATCCAATTGAGATAATCCTATACATTTTCATCTAAGCTCTACAATGTGTCTTATGCATGAGTATAGTGTGTCAAGAGGTTTACTAGATCATGGGTGACTAGTATAGAGAGTTGAGGTATGTTGAAGTCTTGAAGAACCTATACAAACACGTAAGTTGTTTGTTTTCCTCTATTTTAGCCTTCATTGAAGTAATTAAGTGTTAGAAGGGTTTGAAGGAACTATTACAACCAGTGCATGATGATTATCATGTCATTTTTCTTGGTGAAAAAGATGAGAGGGATTTGATATGATCTTCTCTTATCAAGGTAAATATGTAAAAGATGTCATAGAGCAAGTATATTGGTTGAAAGGTTAAAAAAGATTGAGAAATCTAATATGACATGACAAAGGTTGTAAACAATTTTTCAAGACAAGGGGAGTTTCTTGTCATCCATTCAAGTATTGGAAGTGTGTAGAGGTGCTAAACTAGATTTTCTAGGCATGATTGATAGTTTACTTCAAAGCTAAGGATTTTTTTTGATTCAAACCAATTTGATAGCAAGGTAAGGAGGTCTAAAAGATTGAAACAAAGATTTAGGGGAGAGACAAGGTGATGGAGTCATCCTCATGGCAAGGAAATGTTATGGTGAAATCACAACATGCCCGAAATTGCCTACCGAGATGGGGCATTCGGTGTGATTGCATAACATGGAACTATCATAATGTGGGATGTTGAACAATGTGATAGCTCTCAGGAGAAGGCTGATTCCTACTCCTAACATACCTGCCACTAACTACTCCTAATGTAGGAAAACTAATGACTAATCCTAATCTAATGCTTCCAAGGGGATAAGGAAAGAAGGATACATGGAATGAAAACCTACACTAAGAGTGGTGATACACCAAGAAAGGAGTGTTAATCACTTTCCCACCTTGCAAAATGGAGAAAGAATGAATCCTGGGGAGGTTGGACAAATGCAACACAAACCCAAAATGCAAACATTCACCATTTCATGGTAAACACAACCACCAAACCTATAATAGACAAGAAATACACATAGATCCTGTAAACACAATGAGAGGTAAGATGTAAACAACAAAACATAGAGGCTGGACAAGATGCAACACATATATGTTTTATTGCTCCATAGAAGTTTACACAGTACAATGCTATAGCAGGAAGAGGCGTGAAGCCATCACAATATTTGAGGAAGGCTTGAAGCCCCAAGAATAATGGGGTGCATGGGAGGAGAGAAAATGACCAACAATAACATACAAACCCCTTACAATTTATATAGAGGAAATTTTAGAAGAGAGAGAGAGGAAATTTGAAAATGCACTCTAATCTCCTACAAAATCCATCATTTTCCTTGTGGGAGTGATGGGCAAGTCTACAAAGCCCATACTCCATTGTACCTTGCTTGTTGGGGAAGAAAGGAAGCCCATACCTCATCATTTTGGGTAGGTGAGAAATATGGAACCACTCCTCTAAAATGTTAGAATGTATTTCCTAATTTTGAAATATTTAGAGTCACTAAAATTAAGAAAACTGGTTCTAGTTGTGTAGAGGACATTGAGAACTTTCCAAAAAGTCTGATTTTGTGAAAATACGAGCTCCCAGTCAAAAGGTGTGGCCATATGAAGATGAGGGTGCCATTTTGTAATAAATGTGGGTGGTTGATCTTCTTTTTCGGACTCCTACCCTACATCGCACCCTCTAAAATCCAAACTTTTGGACATTCAGGATTTGGAACTTCGAGCACTTCCACTTTAGAAGTTGTTGTACTATTCATCTAAGAGGTTAGGTCAAGAGTTCTAAAATGTCGAACCTTAGAAGTCCGAATTTCAGAGTTCGAGTTTGGAATCAAATCCTATTACGCAAAGACTGGGGCTTCAATGTTCAAATGCTTTGAAACCTCGAAGTCTGAAATTTAGACTTTGGGTTTTGAACCTTTGTGTTTTTAGGGTTCAAGTTTCGGAGTTTTGGGAGTTCGTGTTTTGGGATTTGTTCATCCATCCGGTTGTCACATATCTCCAAAAGCTTGAAGTCCAAATTTTAGACTTCGGGTTTCAAACCTTTCTTCCCCTTTTCGTGCTTCTTTCCACCGAGTCTCTAAAGTTCCCGCACCATTGACCCTAAAACCCCCTAAACCCTTTCAGACTTCAAAATTTCAGGATTTCGTCTCTTTTTTGCGTTTTATGAGGTGAGAACTCTAAATCACTTAATCCCGAAGTCCAAAATGTCGACTTGGGCCTTTCTCGCTTTGCAAATTTCTTGCTCGGCCCAATTTACTTGTTTGGATCGAGGCCAAAATGTGAGATCCCATTTCAAAACCCTTGATCATGCCAAAAATCTGATCCACCTGTGAAGGCCTGGTTCGACTCATGTTTACTCCTTTCTCATTGTCCATTTCTCCCAGAGAATAAAAAGGATAACAAGAACTAAGGTAAGAAGCCATTTTTTCATGTTTTCTATTTGAGAAGGGTATTATAAGTCTAAGGGAGTCATAAGGAATGGATTCATGATGTATATTAGTTTCTAGAGAATGGAGTAGTTGGTCTAAAATGCATTGAAAGTCCGATTTAGGTCCATGGTCTCAAAAGGTGCAATGGTAGTATTGAAGGCATATTTGGTTCTCTCAAGCATGATAAAAGTCTAGATGGAGTGGTAGATCATGGATGAAGGATAAAATGAAGGCCATTCACTCATGGGGATCTTATTATATTACCAAATCAGGTCCATGGATCCTTATATATTGTTGATGAAGTCAAAAAGGAGAGGTTTCAGTCCCAAGGGGAGTTATTTGAGTCAAGTAAATAGTTTTAAGCATTGTTGTCATTGCATGTTGTCATTTTCCATGTCTAGTTGGCTATATATCCCTTTTCATAGATGTCAAATGGGGAGAGAAGCATCAAAAACATATTAATGAGGTCATGTAGTCATGTTTTATCTTGAGGTTGCCATTAATGTTTCTGAAGGTGGGTTCCATCAATGATAAAGGGGGAAATTATTGACCATTGTGTGTTAGTGTTGTCATTGATGTCAAGTCCATTGATGAAAAAGGGTGTCATGAGGTCATATAAGTCTCCATGAGGTGTCATTCAAAGTCCAACATGAAGGTTGATTGGTAGTGACAGAGTTTGGTGAAATTCTATGTTGTCCTGGTGCATGGTTGAGTGTGCATAGTCATGGTTTCAATCCTCCAAAGTGAGTTTAAGGTTTTCATGAGGTCATTCATGGTCCATGAATTGTGTTAGAGGTGTTAATGAGTCTGTAAGAGGTCACCAAGGTCTGCATTCATGAGGTGGCATGCTTGAGTTAGGTCATTCCGTGATTTATTCCTATCCATGGACCATGCAAAATGGTATGGAGGTATGAGTGTTAGAGATGATAAATACTTTTTTGGAGCATGGTATCAACATGGTGATGAGGTATGAGACATGTATGATGAGTTTTAAATCAGTTTTTAGAGGTATAGTGCATGTATGAGGTCCTTGGGAAGAAGGCAGGTGAATAACAAACAAGATAACACAAATAAATATTAATGGTTGGAGACTTTGAGAACTATTTGGGATATATGGTGAGTATGGAAATTTAGATGATGTTTTCATGATGCTTCATGAAAAGTTTTAGGTCATTCTGAAGAAGATTTTGAAAGATACATCACTTTAGAAAAACTGGGTTTTCTAGAGTGAAGATTTGAGACAAAAGTTGACCTTTTGATGCTCACTTTGGGATTTTATGTTTTTAATGGGAACCATATACTTTCAATTATGTTTTTCCATAGAACTAATAATTTTATCAAAAATAATGAGGTGGTTTTATTGTCATGTTTTTATGAATGATCGTTAAGAAGATAAGTTGCTTTGAAACCCTAGTTAAACCCTAACTAAAAGTGACTTGCAGGAAATTTATCATACTTGAACTTATTTTGTTTGGTTTTGTAAAAGTGATGATTTCATGTTGTAGAGTACTCCTCCATATTTGCAGAAAGGTAAATTAGACCATGTGACTGTATGTGGGCCCCACATGAAAATGCTTCTTTCGAAGAAGTTCAGTTTGTGGAAATGTTCTCTAAAGAAGGGTGAAATAAATTGAAAATATTTTAGCCCTAGATTTTTATACATTTCCATGATATTTTCAAATCATGGTTGAGGTGAAAAATGGAAAATGTGCCCTATTTACTTAATCTTGGTTTTGGGGCGGTTTGGAGCGGTTTGTGGTAAAATTGGAATTAAAAGAGCTATAGGTGGAATTGGGACCTAATTCAATATATGTTGTGATCCTGGTTCATAGATAATTCTAATTACATATCAAACTTGTGTTTTTGATAAGGGATTAACAATTTATGACTTATTCTTTGAAGGTCAAATATGGAGGAAGCCTAGTTCAACAAGGGTCTTGAGAATCTTCATGAGGTAAGGTGATACTTATAAGTTGTTAATGATTAGTGAAGGTTTCTGAGTTCTTAGAAAACATGTCTAAGTGTGTTTTATACTTTTGTTAAGTTTGAAAGTGAGTTTTGAGGTGATGGAGCAAGTTGAGCTCAAGCTTAACAACTTGGAGTTGGAAGGAAAAGTATGAGCGAGTTGCAGAGATGAACCTTGTTGAACACCTTCCACTTGGAGTTGGAAGTAAAATTATGATGTTATGAAAAGAGGATTCAAAGATATTTCCAATGGTATATGGTTTGTCTCATGATAATGATATTTGATGGGTCATCCAACTTGATTTGTGAAGAAAAATATTGTTGATGTTTTTAGGACATGATTACTTTTGTTGAAAGATTGAGATAGACGAGGAATGATATGGATTGGTTGATGCTTGATATCAGTTGGAGAGTTAATATGTATTTTTTTTTTTTTCATATTTAAGACCTTTTTAAGTCTTGAAAGGGGTAGTAAGGGTGCAAACTAGTTTTTTTGGAAAATGACTTTGTCGGAAATTCATTTTGGTGAAGAGAAAGTTATAGTGGTTTACACATATGGATGTTTCAAGAGATTATAGAAAGCATGGATGTGATCTACAGGTCAATGTGATTCTAGTTAGTGGTTACATGCTATAGTTGAGATGTTATTATGTGGTCTTGAGTCCCAAAGTTGAAGACAATGTCCTATAAATAATTGTTTGGTGAAGGATATGAGCCTTCTTGAGTGAGTTATGATAAATTTGATTGGTAAAAGTTAATTAACAACCATAGATGGTGTTTTTATGTCATTTTTTTTTTTTTTGGATCTTTAATAATCATGGTTATGATGTTTGTGGTTTTAGCTCATCCAAGTGATGGGGTTTTAAGTTGTTTTTGAGCTAGTTTGGTGCATTTGGGCATGAACGACCTACATGGGTCTAGTATAAATGTTTTTATGAATGTGTTGGGATGTTTTTAAAGTTTTTTTTTTTTGTAAATTATGATGTAGGACCAACCTCATTCATGTTTGAGAGTTGAAATGCATATAAAAATGAGGCTTGAGTTCAATTTTGAACTAGTGCTCCCTAGGGAAAAATGTGACCAGATTGAGAGTGTGAAGGGGATTCTAAGGCATAAAATCGAGCCAGGATTATGAGAAAAATAAGGGAAGGATAAATATCATGTGTGTAAGATATTCAATCCTAATCAAGGCATGAAAATCCAAGTTTGAGCAAGTTGAAGGAATGAGGGTTTGAAGGTGTATGTGTGAGTTGAAATTGTGATCTCCATTAGTCGTGGTAGCAAATTTTTTTAGATATATTCATCTTTAGATAGTTGAGTTGGTGATTGATCATCCGAGGGGGTTGTATCCTCCTTGTGGAGTGTCTGATTCACTAAATTAGGGGTTGGTTCTCCTTGTAGGGTTGGTGCTCTACTAAAATAGGGATGGTGCTCCTTGTGAAGTTGGTGCTTCATTAAATCTCTTTGATTTTTGTAATATAAGAAAAGTATTAGTGGGTTTCATCCCCCTTCAGGTTTCCCACTTAAATTTGGTTTTCTTGTGTTAGTGCAAGCAAAAGTATGTCGTAGAAAAATAATGTAACAAGAAAGTGTGAAAATAATGTGGATTGCAAAAAGTGGATTTTAAGACAATTAGGACATCACTCACAATGTTACAATACAATAAGGGCCGAAGTGGCCAAAAACATAAAAATAGTGATCAAACAAGATGTAGGGCATAACCTACAGAAAATGGCATATAATAGCAAACAATGACAAAAAAATGTATCAGAAAACCATGGTGGCAATATATAGTTCTGCAAAGAAAATGCTACACATGAAGCACCCGTTAGCATGTTAGAAAGATAAAAATTATGTCAAGACATGTATGTATCAATGGAAAGTAATGTGCTAGAAAGTAAAAGTAATAAATGATGAAACAATAACACTTGTAATATGTGACAAATAGTAAAGGTAGATGCACCCACAAGCCTCGGTGCCACGGTGGAACTAATAAAAGGTACAATGCTAAGCATCATTGTAGCGTGTAAGAACCTGTAAGATATTTGCATTCATAACTAGAGACCAAGTGAACACACATGTGTATATGATAAAGATAATGACATACTAATTATCTACTAGCATAGTAAGAAAAGTGCATCATGTAAGTAGTATAAGCAAGAAAGAGTAAGTGTAACCAAGATATGAAAATGCAATGTATGAGTGTGATGGAATGGTATGCAATGTTTGAATGTGATAAAATCAGCGTGCCCCCAACAAATGTGTATGAGATGAGGTTCATTTATAAAATACCCCTCAACAATCAAGAATGAACAATAAAACAAGATCACGTCATTGGGAAATGGTGTGATAATGTGCACTAGAAATATAGATCATGAAGCATAGATCATGAAAATGAATGTGGTGAGGTTCATTTTAGATTTAAACCCTCACCAGTCGAATATGAACCGTGGAACTAGAGTGCATCATAGGTTAATGACGATACAATGCATGTATCAAAATGTGTAAGAGTACTGAAAAAGAGTAAGTGTGAAGCACAGAGCAAGATAGTAGATTTGATAGACAACATATGGTGTTAGAAGGGGGAAAAAATGTGATGCCCCTAAGTGTAAGAGGGATATAAGGCACTATGTAAGAGGGATATAAGGCTATCTAATGATAATGAAGGGCAAGGGCCCTCCACCCGATATCTAAGGAGATAAAGGCACATGATGATGCTTTAAGATTAATGGAGTATGTGAGTAGTGTCATGCATGTAAAAGAGACTTGTGTGATGATGGAAGTGGTGACCACCTATGTGAAGGGGACATCCAGTAGGGGAATTAAGCCATGAGGTGTCTTGGTGGACCTATGAGGATGATACTGTTGTGAAGTAGGATGTGTGCAAATAGGAGAACTAGGTGCTTGATGTGCCTTAGATTTGAGAGGCTATAGAGGCCTAGATTCTGTAGTTGGTGGAAGGATATCATCAAGACTAGGTTTAGGAAATGGTGTGCATGGTGAATGCCTTTAATAGTGATAACCATGGAGGGAATAACTTGAGCGACACGGAGCCAAGGAAGACCTAAGAGCATGTCACAACCTTTGATTGAAGATGCCACAAAAATGAAAAAAACATGGTAAGAGGCCCAACTGTAATGGGAAGCCTTTGATGTAGCCAAAATAATTAGGAACTAGATATGTGATATTAGATATTAGACATTTGATAGCCATAAGAAGTGCAATTGAGCACACACTAATAGGAGTCATTGGATAGATCATGGTGTTATTGACAATGTATGAACTGATATAAGCATTGATGTGTAATGAATCAAAAGAGAATGTTGCATGATAATCATGATCTGAGAATGAAATGATTGGTGGTGATGCATCAACAAAGAGATAATGAATTCAAGGGGCCCTGATGAGGAAGGGGCACAACTCGATATGTATGATTAGCAGAAGAATCAAGAGCTTGTGTTTCATGCTTAGGCAAAGGGTCATTAAATATTTTAAGCTTTTTGTTATCATTGACTAGCTTAGAAGAATATGGATCAGGGAGCTCAAGTGAATTATTGTCAATAATATCTTGAATGAGATTCTGAGTTTGAAATAATGATCGGTGAAATTCCCAATGCATTGATGATAGTCACATTTAGCATTTTCATCATAATTGTGGCCACGGGGCAAGATGGATCAAGATTAAGTGGCGGTGGAAGAGTGATTAAATTGATTTCAAGGAGTTGAGGCAATAGAAATTGGGGCACATATGGTAATTTGGTGAAATTACAATTTGGAGGTTGCCATTGAATATTTTCGGGAGGATAAATTAATAGTTGACTTTTATTCAAAGTGGGCTTAGGAGATGGCTTGAATGTTAATTTATCTTGAAACCTATTAGAAGATGATGAAGAAGTATCTTGATAATTGAGTTTTCCCATAGATATAAGTTTGAATTCACACATTTTAAGCATATGACATAATTGATCAAATGAAGGAGAGGTCTCAAAGATAACACTTTCTGAAGTGGTGGTAAGAGGATTTTAACAAAAATATATTGCAATTCTGAATCAACAAGTACATTGGTCATTTTAGCTAGATTGTTCTTGTATCGCAAAACATAGTCAACTAGATGCTCATTAGATATTTGTTTTATTTGAGCAATTTTTGCATAAGATATATTAGTGCCAATATTGATTGAAAAGTGAGAAAGAAAAACATTGGATAGATGTGTAAAATAAGTTACCGAATGAATAGGTAGATCATAAAACCAACACATGGCATAATATTGAAGACTCTAGGAAATATATTAGCTAGTAATGTATGATCATCCACATAATCGAGACATGCCACATGAAAATATTTGAGATGCTCTTGAGGGTCATCATGGCTATTGAAGGTGGGAAACTTAGGGATGAAAAAGCTTAGAAGAAGTGAATAAGAAGAAATGGAGGGTGCAAAAAGAGCATGAAGAAGTAAGGAGGAATCAAGATATGGAGAGGAACGTGAAGTAGCCTGTTATAACTGATGGATTTGAACTTGTAGGTTATGATATAAAGAAGTGAGGCCATGAGTTACGGAAGAAGATACTTTTCGAGTGTGAGAAATAAGAGGCGAAGTGAAATGGTTGGTAGGAGTAGGAAAAACATGAGAATAATAGAAAGTAGGTGGAAGGGTAGAAGAGTGAGGCTTTGTTGTAATACGAATGGAAGTATTATTATAGGTGGGAGGGTTAAGCTTAGCTAGATTGGTTTCCTCCATACGAGATTTGAATAAAAAGAAGATCTAGGTCTTGTAGATTTTTAGCAAGGTGGGCTTGGAGATTATGGAGGTCCTCATCAATAAAGGGTGGATACATTTCAGCCATGTTAAAAAGATGATAAAATGCATAGAAGCTAGGTTGGGTTCGAGGATGGGTTCACCAAAATATTTGATTTAATTTGAATTAAGTCTAAATATTGCAGAGTCACTATTGAAATAAATGATATATAAATATTGAGATATAGAAATGACACAAGTAAATTAAGATATAAATATGAAACCCTAAGTACAAGAGATAGATAAAGATACTTAGATAATTTCCACATAATCTTGAGATGATATGGGTGGGGAGAAGTGACAAATAGGATGTAAGTAGTGTTCTTTATTAATCTTTGTAAATTATGCAACTCACGAACAAGTCCGGGCACAGGGGTGCACAGATGATGAAGTGGCACGGATCTAGGCATCTATGAATGTTAAAAATCTAAGGATCTAGTATTTGTTGTGTTACAAGAGTGTCACAGTGTTCCTTGTTGATTGCACGATATTCACACTTGGATCACCGAAGGTACTTGTAACCTCTGAAAAGAAGAGCTCACTGCACAAAGCCCACAAACCACATCAAACCTAAAAATGAAAATGAATAATAGGGAGTCGGATTAACCCGATGGTTACCTTAAGAGTGAACTTACAACCGAGCACTACACTACATCTCATACTCCTTGTACTTCTGGTGAGTGTGTGTAGAAATTGTTCCCTAGAATGCCCTTGTGCAAGTTGTATTTGATAGCGGGTTGTAGCTAGAATGTATAAATGTACAACATGTGTGAATGGAATAGAATATTTTCCCCCTTTCGATACAATTTATGCAAAGTTGATGCAACACTTGTGTCCCTTGAATGGATGAATTTGAGTGATTTAGGTGCCTTTTGAATGTAATCTTAGGTGATTCTAGTAATGCTCAGTGCTTGGTCCTTGATTTTGAACACATAACTATGTATTTATATGATTCCTTTGTTTGAATTTGGTAATTGACAACTGGAAGGCCAAACGATAAGTAAAAATGATGCCCAAAAGATAAAAGAGACCCAAAAAGAGTGAGTAAAGTGGTAAATTGTTAGGGGCACCCGGAGGGGACATGAGCACATGGGCACTTTGGTGTCTAAAGTCATGAAAGATAAATAAGTGAAATTTATTTGGGTTGTACGGTGTGTAAGAAAAAATAGAAAACAAGAAGCAAAGAAAAGAGACCAAAGATAGTTTTCATCACTAGTTTTATTACTTAGGAATCATATGAATGCTAGTATGCTTTTAGACCTAGAAATGTACCCAAGTGCGTGATTTTGTGTCTACACCTCTAAATATCTCAATCTTGGACTTTCATGACATGATTTGATAAAAAACCTTACAAATAATCTCTTTAAAACCTTACACTTTTGCACACATTTTCAGCTCGATTTTACGCCTTGAACCACATGCACTCTCTCAACTTGCTCACACTTTTCCCTCCCTATAAAATAATTCAAATTTGAACCAAAACACTAACTTTATATGTTTATCATTTAAAAACATAACATAAGTTGAGTACAAACCTAGGAGATCGACCAATAAAACTTAAAAACATAACAACAAACTCATAAAAATTCATAAAATGGACCCATGTAGGTTGGCCATGCACCAAGACAACCAAACAAGCCAAAATAGGCTCAAAACCCCATCATCTAGCTCATCGAAGACCTCTAACCACATAACCATGATTTTCAAGCCTCAAAAGTCCCCACAAATATAAAATACATCATCCATGCTCACACATTACCTTGCACCAATCATTTTCTTCATAACTCTATCAAGTAGAACCATTTCCAATTCAAAACAACTATATCCAGGAACTGGTCTTCACCTAACATGCTCAAGATCACATAAGAAAACCTCAACTATGCCATGTAGCCAATAATTGGAAATAAATTGACCTATATAACACATACATGCTTGCTAGACCTCAAAAACATCCATAAATGAAAACCACACCTAGTTTCCACTTCACCAAAAGCCGAACTTCCTAGAAAGTAGTTTTAGAAAATCAACTAGTTTTCACCCTTTCTATCACTTTCAAGACCTCTAAATTCCTTAAATAGGAATAAAATTCATCCTTATTCACTCTCTAATGGATAACAAACATCAGCTAATCTAAAACATGATACATCTACATAAATATTCTAGCCAAAGTAATTCTGTTCATGAAACAGTCAAACTTAGTCTTAAAAAAATGAGATGGTTCACTATAAAAACACCTCATCAATAGACAAACCATATATAATTATAAATTTCTGAATCTAATTTCCATAACATTTACATTTCCTTCTAACTCTAAGTGGAAGACCTTCCACCAGTCAATATCTACACTTCTCAAAACTTCCTTTTCAACCTCAAAGACTAGTCCTCAAAGATAGGAAAAATTTTACCCTTTAGGACTTCAACCATGATCTAAAACTATCATATACATCTATTAAAACTCCTAGGATTCAATCAATGTTGATTTATTCATTTTGTTCATGGAATACTTTGCGAAACCGAAACTCTTGAAACTTACTTATTTGAGCGGGGTCCATGTATTGTCATAAGTTCTATCATACCTTTTTGTGAATATGGAAGAGTCCTATACAACATTAAATCATCAAATTTACAAAAGGAATAAAAAATGGCTTAAATACGATCAATTTCCTCAAAATCACTTTGAGCTAGGGTTTAACTAGGGTTTTAAACCACTTTACCTTCTTAACGATTGTTCATAAAAACTAGATGATCAAATGACCTAATTATTTTTGCAAAAATTCTTAGCTCAATGGAAAAAATCCAAAAACCTCTCGGGTCACATAAAAAGTATATAATTCACAACAAGCATCCGAAGCTCATAATTCGAGTTAGTTTTTCCTTCTTCTCAACCATGTTTTACGAAAAATGATATATCTTGAATTTTTTTCACTTTGACTTGAAAATTGTCATGAAGCATCATGAAAACATTCTCTAACTTCTCAAGCTCACATCTAGCTCAAATATTTCTAGAACTCTCCAACCACAATGACTTACCCGTCTTTATCTTGCTTTGTCTTCACTTTCTTGTTTTCCAAGGACCATGAAACACTATCAATCATCATAAAAATGACATGAAACACATCACACATGTCATGTAAACTATCACCATGTTGTTACCATATTCCAACAAGACCGATCAACTCCAAAACACATATCTCTAACTTATTTTGCATGCTTTAAGACTAGGAATAGGTATAAAATGACTACTTATAACCCATAAAAACACATGAACTAACATTAATGACTAAAAATGGACTCATTTACACCTATAACAGACCATATGGATTATTTTTGACCTTATGAAAATCTTCAAATGACTTAGGAAAGCTCAAACTACGACTATGTCTACTAAACCATTCTCTAGAACACCATAGGACTTCACCAAACATGACACTACCAATCAATCTTAATGTTTGAACTTTTACTAACACCTCATGGATACTCATATGGCCTCTACACTCCCTTTACCATCAATGGATTTGACATCAACAACCACACTAAGATTCAATGGCCAACAAGTAGTGGTGACATAAGGTTTTATTTCTTGAAGTAGATTTGTGGGTGGTGATAATACTCCATACCTCATTTTTGTTACCCACATGAGAATTTTGAGTTGGTGGTTTGATAGAAGCTTTGTTTTGAACTATGAGGGGAAATCAAAGATTATGTGGTTAGGTGATTGATACTAAAAGAGTGTGTTAAAGAGGTTAATGTAAATAATCTTAATTGAAAAATGGATGTCACTAGCTTAGAAGTCGATGAAATATTTAAGTCTTGGGAGAGGTCAACCTCAATGTAGACCTGTTTATGACATTCCCAATGTGACAAAAACTAGCAATCACATGTGTACAATGCAATGTGAACACTGAACAATATATGTTATTTGTTTTAGAGGGATAGTTATTACTTTTTTAGTTGATGTTGATAAGGGGTGTGATTGATTTTGTAAGTGTAGAAATATATATGAACCACTTCATTTAAAGGTTCTATCTCTACATTTCAAACTTGTTACAAATTCGTACATATTCATTTGCAAATCTTATATCATGAGTGGTAGCATTTTGTGGAGTAGTTTATTTAAACTAAACATGAATACATGAAGACTTTCGTACATGTGCAGATTTTATATCATGAGTGGTAGTGTTTTGTGGCCAATTTTTTTGCACTAAACATGAATATATTTGATACCGTTTTGGATAGTTAAGTACTTTTGTAGTTGATGTGATTTGTAATTATTTCGGCGAAATTGTGTTAGTGTTGCATTGTTTGTTTGGTTGGTTTCCTCTAGTTTCAAAATAAACTATAGTTAGGGATCACCCAATATATCAGTATAACTATACATACAGTATCAACAATCAGAAAATAAACTTCATTTTTTTCATTTAATGTTTATGCCGAATAAATGTGAAAGTAGAGTCAAATTTGAGGGCCAGCTTCAAATTACCAGAGATCTTATTTTATTATTATTATCGGCAAGTGGAAAAGGAACAAAATGCCCAAAAGCCAATTTTGCCCCTTCAAAAAGAAATTTGGGAACACTTTTATCTGTTTTAAGGGTTCCCAGTGGATTGAATTAATATGAAAAAAACTAGGTTGTTAAAAGGAAAATTTGGTCATTGTTTACTGCGAGGAGTTAGGTTCAGGCTCCTCTATTTTCTACAACCAAAAATTGTATTAAACATACAGAGAAGACCTTAAGAACAATTCAGTCAAAACTCTACAAATCAAGGGCAATTCAATCCTCATTTATATTAACATGTAAAAAACCAAGCATAACATGAATGCTTATTTTGTATATAGAACCATTTTGAATTGAAGGAGGGATTTTTACATGACATCAAATATTGTGTGTGCAACCTTAATGGTAGAGGCCTAATAAGTTTTCATCATATACAACACATTACAAAAACTTTGTAGGTATTCTTCAAATTGAAGAAATTAGTTTACAGTAATGGCCCAATATTTATCCATAAAAAATCTACTCTTGATTTGTCATGAAAGATTGTCACAATCTCAAACATAACCCAGTAAACACAATGAGGATAAAAAACAGTTCAATCCATGATTCAAAATAATCCAGTAGTCCGCAAAGCAAAAAAATTAAAAAGAAGCAAAGACGGGAGAAGGGTTGGACTCTTCCCGAATCCTAGTAGCGAACCTACCCTTTATGGAAGTAGATTACAGAATCACAGACTATAGTTAGAGACTTGCAACAAGAGAACAATGAACTGAAACACCAGGAATGGAAGAACAGTGACTACCTCACTAGAAGAGTTGAAAAATATAGGACATGTGGGAATAAATCTCAAATAAACCAGGGAAATGATTGTAATTTGTGAAAATGATAAATTCAAGGTAGACATAAACAGACTTATGATTAGTTGTAATTTCCAAGTTCTTCATTTCAGATTTCCCCAAATTTGCTAAAACCTTTTTTACCAAATGAAAATTCATGCATCATATCATCTTAGTGTTGATCATTTAGTTTTCTAGTTGAAGGGCCCTTGCAGTTACACCTAACAATGGTGTGGAAAGTGAAAAATTAACCCCAATAAAAACCTTTGGACCCACAAAACCCAAAAACCCTATTTTCAAACAAAGAACTAACCTTGATAATTAATGAAGAGATAATATCCAACGGGAGATCTACATCTGTGTGTTTTCCTTCAAAGTAGATCGGACTATATATTTCCCAAAAACTATTAGATGTCCTCCAAATTTGACCCGATCTCTAAGCTTTCCAATTATTAGTAATTGATGTGGTTTGCAATTATTTCGGAGTAATTGTGTTAGTGTTGCATCAATTGTTTGGTTGGTCTTTTGTTGACAAAAACTCTGGAGAAGTGTGGAAGGTTTGTAATTTTGGATTAATTTCTGCATGAAGACTTTTGTTTATAGAAAGAAACAGTATACAAGAAAACTCATTGAGGGACATGTTACTTAGAGAGAAATGGTAGGCCATTTAGGGAGGAAAAAGACTTTAGCAATAATAATAGAATGGTATTATTGGCAACTTAAAGGAAAGATAATAGCGAAAGAGAGGGAAAGGGTGAAGAATTGGCCAGGTGGTAAAGGGCAGAAGTCAAAACACGCAAATGTAGACTCTATTGCATGTTCCTATTTGACTATGAGATAATATTTCAATGGATTTTATTTTGAATCTACCTATAACACAACGGGTGACTCGATCCTTGTTATTGTTGATAGATTTTTAAATGGACCGTTTCCTAAAAACAACGAACTTGCATTCAACATGCAAAAACAAAAAAGTAAAACTACTGAAAATAGCCAGAATAGCGTAAATGTCAAAAGGCCATCATAACCGTCATTATTAGAACTTCTGAGAAATATGAACAGCCAACGAAGCATGCTACAAAGACAAAATGGATATGGACAAGATTTGTTCGAGCGTTTGACGATCAACGTTACAAATGCAATTACTCCTCATCAAACCAGAACATACAAGAGAAAATCAACTGTGGGGCTGTAAATTGATAGTTGGTAGGCCATAATAAATTAAGGTGGTTGTAGACAATTACAGGGCTAACAAATAAGAAAGCCCTATATTTTTAAAAAATATTTTTTCGTTATGTAGTTTGTGAAAATATTAAAAATGGAAATTTTTATATAAAAAAATGGAATTCCCAGCCACCTTAGTGATCTAACTCGTTAGTTTTTTTTGATTAACTAAGCATAAAGAAAGAAACAATGATAATCACCATTTCTAGTGACAGTGCTGGGAACAGTTGATTGCAAACATTGCACATTGCGTCCAACATGAGAGGTGGGAGAATTTGCATCTTACCCTCACCAACACTCGCCGATGATTCCTATGATTCGGTGCAAATCCCCCTCTAGAATTTGTACGATTCTGTTGGCGTAATCCTAAAACAATGGTTGTGCAATGTGCAGGAGCTGGGTAGGGCAAGGCAAAGGTAAAGGCAAATTCACAGATTATTGTTATGCAGAGTGCACATGATCGACGTGGGAGTCACACTCGCTGTAATAAAGCAACAAAGATATTTGATATATAAGAATGTACCTAACCGACTATCCACCCTCCTAATGTCCCGAGTTTGAGTCATCGACTCATCTAATTCAATTTTATATTATTACTCAGTTTTCTTTGCGGGCAGATCGAACCAAACTTGGACACATAAAAAAAATGGAGTTAGGGAGAAATCAAAACATGCAACATGGAGTTCACTCTGCAAAAATAGTTAAATGCCCACCAAATTAAAAGTATTGAAAAAAAGGTTCAAACAATGTCAAAATTATGCTAGTCTTGTGAATGTCCGCAAAGCCCTTTCCCATAGGGGAATGCCTTAAGTGTAAATATCATTAAAGAAAGACCATAATGGGATGGGAAAACTAGGTAACTCAACCTAGACTCATGATTCATATAACTATTTGGTCAACCCAAAAGTTCCTTAACCACGATGAGACAACCATCGAGTGTTTCAAGGAGCCTGATTTGTGATTTATCGAGCATGATTTGCACCTAAAAATTTCCTTAAAAGAGAATAAAAATAAACCCTTGGTCATATTACAAATACCAATTACTTGTACCACAAATAACCTCATGTGTGCTTAATCTAGGCTTTGAGAGAGTTCTTGGAGGACACAACCAACAAAATAAGTAATCAAACAATTATTTTTGTAGAAGTCAAAAATTTATTGACAACATCAACTTCAATACCAATGTTAGACTTAGAAATAATATCAATAAAACTTAGGCACAAACTTTTGAGCTCGCTTGGGTGCCATTCTCACTGTTGAGGAGCAACAAAAATTGCACTAAATTAGTTGAGGGCCACTTAAATAGATAAAATCTACCAAAATTAAAGATGGTTTAAAATGTGAGGATTCGATAAAAAACCACACAAGCAGTCTGAAAGTCAGACAACAAAAAACTGCAAAACCCTAACGGAGAATCTCCCAAAAAAGAACCCAAAAAAATAAAAAAAAAAAAAAAAAAAAAAATCTGACCCATTCATTTTATTTATAAATATAAACTAAATAAATATTGTTCCTCCTTAAACAAGTACCATACGTATAATGTAGAGAGAATACTTTTCATCGTTAAACGAGAAACACTCATTCTTGAATTCAAAAGTAACACGGAAATTCAATCATTTAGGCGTTATTACAATGATAGTGATACCATGCATAGAGATTTTCTATTTTAGGAAAAAACAATTCAAAGCGTTGGAATATAATGGAACTCCCATGTCTAGTTTCGCTTCCAATCTATTCAATATTTGGGGTTATTCCGTGTACTGATCATGAGGAAGCTTTACTTCTGTCATTCAACCATCGAATAATATCATTAAACACCAACTCTATATGATGAGGAGGCTCGCCAAATGTTAAACCATGCCACATATCAGGATAAAGCTTCAGCGTCTTATCAAAACTTGCTGCAGATCTATACAACTCTTCGCTCACTGATGGATCTGTTACGCTGTCATCTTTTCCATGCACTACCAAGAATGGCAAAGTCACCTACACCACATATTCCACCCATTAAATTGGTTTGTAGGCACTTTAATAATAATATCCAGATAAATTCTTTTATAAAACTGTTTTGGCTTCTTGGTGGATCAAGATTGTTTGATCCGACCCCTGTTCTGGTTCAGTTCTATGTTTTTCTGTAAGTGGGCATAACTTGATTTATGCTTTCGGTAGTGTGTAACAAGTTTGAGGGCGCTGAAAACTCCTTATTACCTAATCAAAAAAATAATATCCAAATAATTATGAACAATATTTGTTTTCCTACCTCATTGAGTCGACTCTCTAAGTCTGCACTTGTTATGAGAAGCTCATAAGCAGTCTTCAGCCGAGGCTTGCCTTGATATATATAGGGATTTTCTCTAATCTATACCCAAAAAAATATTACCAACGCTTATTGAAAAAATCAAAATTAAAACGAGCATGCAACCACATGGCGGAGGAATATCTTAAAATTCCAGAACAATTCTACATTTTAATTTTTAAAAACTATTATATTGTATAATATACCTCTTGCCTGGCTGAAGTCTCCTTGAATGCATTGTCAATAATGTTGATTGTGGGGACTATTTTCCATGTGGGTATTATTCGAGTCAGGTGACTCAAAAAGCTGATCATCAATGGATGAGGTTTGACCTTTTCTCCAATCTGTTAGATATAATATTAGCTTATAACGGCTTCCTTGGAAGATGGTGATCATGTCGAACAAACTAACAGAATCTTAAAAATACCTTTTTGCAGTGCTATTATTAGACAAAATAAGTTACCTTGCACATTGGTGCAACCAGAACTGCTCCGTTCCAAATAAGTGGGTAGTTTTCTGTGAACCAAAAGTGCCACTGCTCCTCCCATGGATTCACCATACAGGAATCTTGCCTTGTTCTTGAATTCCTCCATAGCTAGGTTATTATAAAAACAAAAAATTACAAGAAAACCTGATCAAATAAATTAAATCTATGGACATAGATCCATTTAACAAAGAACGATAATCTGAAATATAACTTACCAGCAATACTTTTGAAGAAAGATGCACAGTCATTAACAATGTCTTGGAATCTTTGTATGTAACACCGTTTTCCTACAGATTTGCCACGTCCTTCATAGTCTATTCCATAAACAACATATCCAGCTTTTGCAAGCTTGACTCCAACACCTATGAAAAAATACAGCTTAAATAAAATCAATGGCACAACTAACTTCAACTCCGAACATGGTATATCAAATAATTACAGATAAGGTATTTTTTATTCAGAAAGCTAAAAATCTAACTGGTCAAGATTATTGTAAATACTTTGCATGAAGATGCTGCACTCCATCCCATAGCCTGTAAATGACCCACAATTATTTTATCATAAGAAATCCATGCAGATCAGAGAAAAACTCCAACTTATTTAACTGATTCAGACTGACCATGGCAGATGCATACGAGAGCCCTGGGTTGCTGATTTGAAGGCAACCATCTGCAAGTATATAGTCTTAATCCCCTGCTCTCAAAAAATTCCTGACAATAAGGGCAACAACATTGTGAGTTCTGCTTTAATTTCCCTATTTTGTAATGTATAAATCATATACAGACAAATTTTACCTCTTCAAACTTAATTTGGGAAGTCTGTTCCATATTGGCTGCCGATTATAACAAGATAGGACTGTTAAGAACAGAACAAACCACTGTGTGCATGCGAAACGCCTAAATTCAATTGGGTTGTGGAAGATGCATGTTGCTTGTGACCTAAACATTTGTGAGCTCTCCGTATAATGGAAGTTTACTTGCAAGAAAAGTTCTTGTTTAATGTTATTATTACATTAAGGGATTGTTCTAGTTTATTATGGTCGTAAGTTATAATGGAATTGCGGCCACTCTGTTATAATTTTAATCTTTTATTTTTGGGACGGGTACAATCATGAGTACGAGTTATTTTTAGCTAGCCGATGTCAAGGATTGACTTAATATTCGTGGAGGAGGACATGTTGTCGTTTAATGTACAAGTTAAGTGATAGCCAATGTTCACAATCATTTTCATGGCTATGGAAAACATTACGAGCTTATCAACTTAGTTTAGTGTATATCTATGTGTATTTGAACCTAAACACATGTCTTGATTTTAGAAAAATATTTCATACTTAGGGATTATCCTTAATCCTTGAGTAATTGATAGTTGCGTGTTTTTCATAGTTATCTTTTTATTTTATATTTTATAGTATTGATTGTAATGTTGAAAGAGGTTATTCTTCTAGTTTGTATCTCCTATGCACTATTGAGCTATCGTTACATGTGTTCAACTATGTAGCATAACAATATCTCTCTTATCAATTTCCAATAGGTTAGATTTATTAAGAGAATACCCATGACTAGTTTTCAATCTTTGACACACCATTTACAAAAATATCACTCTTGAAAAATGATTGGCCCAAAATTTCAAAACTATGTAGTTTTTGTTTCCTCATTGTAGTGAAGTGGTGGTGGCATAGTGTATTATGGTGGACTAGAACTTTGTTGCAATGATGAGGACCATATAGTTTGTTTTATTGGTAGTGATGTTTTAGTCTTAAGGATTCCTAGTAATTTGTGGGGATATGTGCTTGAAACTCCACTTGATTCATGACAAAATGCATGACATTTAAGATGTGTAATTTCTAAATTCCTTAGTCTATATTCTTCAATATTAATGAGTGATATTGATCAACTTATCACTAAAGAAATATTTTGAGAAAAGATTAAAATAAAGTGAGGTGTTCCATGATTTGAGAGCACATATATTAGTGAATTGACTTCTTGACCAACAAATTAAAAACACCTCCTAAAAATGGTAAACATTTGATTGATTGACCAATAATTCAACTTGTAAACATATGTGATGAATAGAATCTTCCTAAACTAATAATTTCAATGTAAAAATATCATCAACTAACAAAGAGTGTACATGTGGGGATAATCTTCATTTCGATAATGTTAAAAAAATGTCATCTCACATTCCAAGTCTCCCATATTGATACATATTTGTTTTTATTCATCTTTACGACCATATCAAAATCATCTTGTATAGAAATCTCAAAACAAAACAAACATGAGTGTGTATAAGAAGACAATCTTTACATTGTTTGAAATTGATGAGCTACCCTCTCAAGCAATGCTAGAGCATGACCCCCATTATATATTTAGGTTTGTATCAACAATATCAGGGTCAAGTGCACCTTAGTAGACAATGGGTCAGCCTCAACATTTGTAATATAGCCTTTCTTCATCACTTAGGCCTCTTTGAAAATTATTTAGCTCCTTCATCAGTTTCTATTCATGGATTCAATAACATTCCCAAGCGTGTCTTAGGTACCATTACTCTCCCTGTCACTATTGGTCCATGTATAATCACTATTCCATGCCATGTCATGCCCAATAACCTCAATTATAATATTCTTCTTGGGTGGCCTTGGATCCATGCCATGCATGCGATCCCCTCTACTCTGCATACGCGAGCTTAAATTTCGTTATCAGGGAGTTGTTTATGATTTCCCAACTGATCCATCCCCTTTTGCATATTGTTATTCTATTGAGCAATACGGTGATACTCCTTGTTCCTCTGCTCTTACTCAAGACTTTTCTAAATATGGACTAGGATATGAATATTTGCGCTGCTATGGATTCTCCGATATGAGCTTAGGTCAACAAAAGCATAAAGTCACAACACTTTGGTAACTTTCCATATAATCTCACAAATTTGGATTGGGATACCATCCCCATCTCTCCCCCTTTAGAAGCTTACACTTCCTTACATAATTCTTTAATTCCTCATGTACATCCCAAATTCATTAGAGATGTCGCATCTGCTGCTTGGGATAATTTAGACACTTTCGCCACTGATGATGCTCTTCTATAACACATGGGCATTTATGATCAATTCCCTTCATTTCACCACAAGAGGTGTTCTCCATTGTCCCTTAGTGCTACTGCTTATTTTTGAGAGTCCGATACACCTCCTGACAACACCGATCCTCTTGATACTATTCCTACTTGATCCATACATCGAGGATCGATAATATATTCTCAATGAAGAGACAATTCAATATAACCTTGGTACATATGAAAATCCACAAATAATTTTGCTAGTTGCCTCTCTCACCCCTAATAAGCAAAAGATATTAAGCAAGTCCTTCATGATTTCTCTAACATTTTTACATGGGACTACAATGATATGCTAGGTATTGATCCATCTATTGTAATGCATAACATTGTCCTTAACCCTAGTGCAAAACCAGTCCAACAGAAAATTCACAAAATACACCCAAAAGTGGCACTCCTAGTCAAAGAAGAAATCCAAAAATTACTCAACGCTAATTTTATCCGCGTTGTTGATTATCCTGAATGGGTATCTAATATCATACCCATTATGAATCCGGATGGCTGCATCTATTGTTGCACCGATTTTTATGATTTAAATAAATCTTGTCCCAAGGATAGTTTCCCCTTGCCTCATATTGACACCATTATTGATTCTATAGCCAAATAAGATATCCTATCTTTTATGGATGAATTCACGGGTTACAATCAAATCAAAATCAACCCCACTGATAAAAAATATACCTATTTCACCACACCATGGGGGATTTTTTGTTACATTGTCATGCCCTTTGGCCTTAAAATTTTAGGGCCACTTATCAATGAGTGATGACGCACATATTTCATGATTATATTCACAAGATTATCAAAGATTATGTTGATGACATCTTGGCTAAATCCAAACGTCGTTCCACCCATGCTAAAGATATATGAATGTTATTTGAATGCTTACGTCAATATCACATACGCCTAAATCCTAAAAAATGTGTTTTTGGGGTCACAACTGGTAAACTCCTTGGATATATCATCTCACAACGTGGCATTGAAATCGATCCCAACAAGATTTGCCATTGTTGACATGCCTCCACCCAAAAATTTACATCAACTACGATCATTATAGGGAAAAATTCAAGCTATCAGAGATTCATTGCACAACTTGTTGATAAGACTCAACCATTCACACGACTCATGAAGAAGGATACTAAGTTTGTATGGGATGAGTAGTGCCAACAAAAATTTGATGACATAAAATCATATCTTTTAAATTGACATGTCTTAGTCTCTCTACTAGCTGACCAAAATTTCTTATTATATATTTCCACCACGTTTCATGCCTTAGGGTCCTTGTTGGCACAACATGATGTTTCTCAATGCGAACGAGTAATTTATTACATCAGTCAAACACTAATATCTTATGAATGTAACTATAGCTACATAGAAAAGCTATGTCTCAACCTTGTCTTTGTCATAGATAAATTGTGTCATTATCTTCTTAACAATGAGGTACATATCATCACCAAGGTAGATCCATTACGATAACTCTTATCTTGTACACATTTGTCGGGACGTCTAACATGTTGGGTTATGCTTCTCACCAAATTTGATTTCAAGTTTATACTATAGAAAGCAATTAAAGGCCAAGTCATAGTAGATCAATTAGGCTGCACACCCTTCTCGATGCATCTCCCATTTCGATTCCTTCCACGATGATTTCACTACCTATAGTGTTGTTATCCTGTAAAATTGACAAGGGCAATTTTGTAGATAACCATACCAAAATTTCATTTTGGTCCCCTGAGGAGGTCTATTAACGTTCAAAATGGCTTAAAATTCCCTTCCAAAATCAAGTTTTAAAAACTTAGCCATTTTTCACCTTTTTTTGAACTGGGCGCAAGAATTGTTGTGTCAACATCACAAAATGTGCGCCCCTTTGTAAATCCTTAGGTGCCTTAAAGGACATGTCAACATCAGAGAAGTTGCGCCCCTTAGGCGCAGGGAAGGACATGTCAACATAGTTAAACATGCGCCTAAAAAGTGCGCTAAGGTGCTAAAAATGATGTCAACACATAAAACTATGCGCTAAGTAGATTTCCTTCGGCGCTGGAAACGACATGTCGACATCATGAAACATGAACTTAGGGCGTTGAAACTTTAGTGTCAACACTATTCAAGTTGCGCCAATGCGTGTTTAAGCCCATGTCAACATCCAGAAAACCACGCCAAAGAAAAGTTGGTGAGGTAATAAATGCGGTATTTTCCTATAAATATGCGGTTAACACCTGTCATTTTCATGATTTGAAAATTGTGAAAAGTCTTTCTATGTGCCTCTTAGCTATCCTTGTCACACCCGCATTTCACTTTTCAAGTTTGTGGACCCCAACATTGTCCTTCATCCTTTATTAAACCGGGTAAGTGGATTTTATCACTCTCATTGTTGTTTGTGGTTTTGTTTCTTGGTTGTTGGTGGTTTTAGGTTTGTTATAAAAAGTTAAAACTAAAAATGAATAAACTATCACCCCATAACCATCTGGAAAACTACCTTATCCCTCTTTTCAGATCTACAAATCTAAGAAGGCTCTGCCTTCTGCAAATCCCACAAACCCTCTCTTTATCATTTTACAAAACCAAAAAGAGAGAAAAGTCATGTAAAGAGAGAAAATCTGAGAAGTTGTAGAAAAGCACAAAAATCATTTATCCTTTGGCACACTTGTTTTTACATGTTGCACTCCCCACAGTTGCGCCTTGGCGCACTATCCCCGCATTCTACATATACAAATCTACACCCAGTAAACACTTGAAAAATCTCATAGAGGCGTAGGCATATCCTAACCAACATCAACATTTGATGTTGTGTCCTCCAAATCTGTGCCCGCTTTTTTCCTTTGGCGCGTTGAGCTCATTTGCAACACATTCCAAGATTGCACCTTGGGCGCACCGAAAAGCCATGTAACACCATCTTTTGCAGCGCCCAGTTAAATCATTTCTCCAAAGGCACTAGCACATGAACCTTAACACCAACACTGCATGTTGTATATTGCTTACCCGCGTGCCCCATGCCTTTCTCCTTAGCACTAAGACCCTTTGTGCAACACTCTCCAAAAGTGTGTCCCTCTATAACCCTTTGGCATAGGTTTTCCCCAGTCAACACTGGTGCACCTTTTTTCATGTCAACATCCCCAAAAGTGCGCCCAACCTTTTTAAGCCTCTGCAACATGCTATGAACTTGTGCCTTGCACCCTAAGCCTTATAATTGCTCATTCTTCTTTCTGCAAGATTTCATTATGAATAACATGACGGTTGACATGGCTCTCATGTGTTGGACCTCTTTGTTTCTCCTTGCAGAACAACAACCATTCTCGAGCTCACACATGTCTTCGTCAAGTAAAAAGCCAACCAAGTCTAAAGGTAAAGCTAAGTTGACAGAGCAAGAGATGAAGTATAAATTTCAGAAAGTTAGGATGCTTGACTCATATGCAGAGAGTGATCTCGACATCAGAGACTCTGAGCTTGGGCACATTGATATGGAAGATTTCTGGGCAAGAACTTACCAGGCCACTAGTAGTCCCTGGATGAACAAACCGGGTAGGCAAATGGATTACACTTTACGCTTGGGCTGCCAGTAAGTGCTATTAATAACGAGTTCATCATGTTGGTGGCTCGATGCTATAACAAGGACACAAGATGTGTCGAGGATAAATAAGGAAAGATGGTCATCGACCTAATTGCTCGTCACTTCAAAATAACTCTAGGCATCCCTCATCACAGGCAGTATGTCGCCATCACCTTGAAGACTGCAAGAAGGCATGGGACGAAAATGAGGATAAGTGTATACAAATGATTAACGAATTATATCTTAAGAACAAAAAGCTGGTGAGCCGATGGCCTCAGATGATCCACCGTAGTGACTTCAACGAGGAACTGAGTGATACAATCACCTTCCTGAGCAGAGTGTATGGGCTTCCTGATGCCCATCATTTCCATAAATGGATGCTGAGGTACTTAGAGACCATGAGCAAGAATGTGCCTGAGCAACATTTTGGTTGGGGAGAAATCATCAGTGATACCATCTCTCAGCAACTTCAACAGGTCATGACAATTGGGAGGTTCTATATGAATTCCTATGTTGTGTATGCTGCAGCATCAGCGAGGGATTTTGTAGGCCTGACATGAAATGGGGTATGGCCTTAGGTCAAAATATATGAATACTACCCAGAGCTAAGGCTTGAGAACAACATCCCTCAGTTCTCAAAAATCAATGACACCTTCTTCTATGAGGTGATCTACCTATTGAGGCCGAATATGAGACATGGTCGAACTAGCCCCAGTGTGGTCACTGTCACGAAGAAGTGGGGGCATTGTTCACTCAGTTTCCCACATTCACCTATCTCAGGGCGGTGAATTTTGAGGGTGAACCGACCAAGCTACCAAGGTATGCAGGGCCCAAGCTGATCCTCTTAGATTTGTCAAGGCAACTAATCACATACCACGAGAGGTGCATGAAAAGAAAGAAGGGAGGAACTCCATTCCCCCTTACAGTGGGCCGATACACTTGCACCACACTGGCTAAAGCATGGGAAATGTATGCCGAGCTTGAATTGTTGAACCTAAAGCACAACTTCCCAGCCAGTCCTACTTTTGATTGCCGAGGTTGCCTCCCAAAGGAAAAAAATTATCCTATTCATGTCCCTAAGATCAAGGACATCTACATTGACACACACAAAATAGATCTTAGGCAAAAGGATCACTCCAGGATGGCACTAGAAGAAATCAAACACTATGGCATGACCATCATTCCAAAAGGATTCCAAGAACTTGATCAAGTTTACCTAGACACGGATGAGGATGATTGGCCATTCGCAGAAATTGACAGAGCCAAGGCACCAAAGACCATCCAAGAAAGGGTCAAGCACATGTTGTAGCGCATGAACATTGGTGCAAATAGAATGGTCTCGTCTACCTTAGGGTAGATTTCACTGCTTCTCCTTTAAGAAGAGCACCTCCAAGGCCGGCCCAAGTGCCGAAAGGAAAAGGGAAAGACAAGGAGGGGGAATCAAGCAAAGAAGAAGCTCCTCAAAGCCCTCCTTCTACTTCCAAGAAGCAAGTGGTTGACCTGGTCTCTCCAGGAAAAGAAGAAGAGACCACCAAAGTCTCAATGGACACATCCACTCAGGATGTGGTCATAGCTACAACCACGGAGGTACCCGCCTTTCCCTCTTCCACTCCTTCTTCTCCCCTGTCATTGAAAACATATATCCCAATGGATGTTTCTTCTCCTCTCCCTTCCTCCCTTCCATCTCCTACCTCTTCCATCTTCTCCTCTCTCGCGGATCTGTCACCTAGTGTTCCCTCCATCCCATTACATATCCCTTCCACCTCCATGACCTTTTCTTCTCCTATAGTAACTCCAGGCCCTATAAGTAGCAGCACGTTAGACTACTTGTCGATGCCACCACCAAGTGTCTCAACGTTCTTCCCTGCGCGCCCTTCGAGTTTCTTCCCCTTTCACTTCCATTTCTTCTTCCATTCCCTCCATTCCCTCTCCCCTAAGTCCAAGATGGATCTCTGACCATCTAGGTCAACTCAAAAGAAAGGTTCCCATAGCACCCATGGACTTCTCTATCATTCCAAAGAAGGGACCGAAGAAGCAAAAAGCTATAACTCACTTCTCTAAGAGCATATGAGGAGAGAGGGTCATGGAGATTACATACCCTAATCCCACTAAAGAGAAGACTTTACATTGACTTTACAAGTCACAATGGGAACCTCATATGAGAGCCTGCAATAAGAGGCTTTATTTGCGGTAGATGCCCTCTGCAAGAAACTTCAAGAAGTAGAGGAGAAGAGGATACTAAAGGAACAAAACAAGCATCTTCTCCAAGCATTGCAAAGAATGGGAAACGCACCTCCTATGACTGCCACCAAGCCTCCTGAAGTTATAAGTCAAGACAAGATAAATGAATACACCAAGATTGGTGAACAAGGCACAACAATGTCCTCCTGGATAGAGCAAGTCCTCAGAGACAGTGAGGAAATAATCATGAAGTTCACAAAACTCTACCAGAGTATAGATTAGGCAAACAAGGAGCTGCAGGCAGTAGCAGGATCCCTCTCCGAGGAGTTGGACAATGCCATATTGTAACATGAAACATTTCAGGCAATGGTCAACTACTCAGTGATGACCTATTAAAGGTTGGCGTCATTGATCACCCGTGGGCACACAACAAAGCTCTCGTTGCTTTAGATTACCAGGTTGATCAAATGGAATTTATCCTGGAGAGGATAGATAAAATCAAGGAGGAAGCCCTGGATGCAAAACATCAAATGGAGTAGATGGTCACAAAGATGTCTCCAGGGATGCTTAGTAAAGCGTTCACCTTAAGGGAAGCAGATGATACAATCTAGCTCTTCAAGGATATCACAACTCAAGGTTTGGTGCCAGAGGTCACTTTTGACCAAGAGTCTATCAATAACCTTACTGGCTTGCTGCGATTTCATTGGATACTTGATCGAGGCATGCGACAAGAATATGTCGGGCTACCATATAAGCTCAAAAATGAAAAGGAAACTTACGAAGTCATTGGTGACCATTTCAAGGGTCCTGATCATAATCAACTTCAGATAATGATCAGCAAGTTTATGGAATACTGAGCTCAGTATCACATCGCCTCTCCCGATCAGAAGCAAGACACTCCGTTCAAGCAAAGAGATGATGACGAATAGTTTCTCTTCTTGTGTATGCTTCGATATTTTTGTAAAAATATTTAAAAAGTATGTTGGTATTTACTGATGACATCATCCATGTTGCATCATGGGATGTTGCCATCCAAAAACTTCCCAAAGTCAACTTTTGACTTTTTAGATATTTTGTAGATATTTTGTAAATAGTGGTTGGCTTCTTTTGTCTTCTTCCTCCTTCTCCTTCTATAAATACTTGGAATACTTGTTGTATTCCAGGTGGACATTTTTGTATGAAAAAGAGGTGAAGAGAGAAAGACTTTGTGCCTTCTTGTAATAGAAGAGATTTTAATATATATGTTAAGACTTTGTGCTCAATATATGTGTTATTTGCATTAGATATTTCTTAAGTTAGATATGTGTTTCTATTTTGTTGGATTCATTCTTTTTATTGTCATATGTTCATCAGTATTGCTTTGTTTGTTTATGCAAGTAAGTTTGGCTCTATTTACTACCAGCCCAAAGCATAAACCCTCTGACCTTTCTGTTTTGGAATTCATTTCTTTTCTCCCTTTAGATCTACCTTCCTCCGTTCCTTCCCTCTTATATTTCTATTCACAGTTGGAAATACCTCTACTAGGATGAGATCCCAAACCCCTGAAGTTAGAATAGTGTAGATTTGCACATATTCCTACTTGATAGAATAACAATAAACTAGTTTCACTTTGCTGTCTCAAAGAGGGGCTATGCCCTGCACACTGTTGGCCTGTTTCCCCACGATCTGCCTAACCGACATATTTTCAAACCAACAAGTGTCAATCCTGATACATGGACAATTTACTTTGATGGGTCTCATTGTCTCTTTGACATTGGGTATGGAATAGTTTTCATCACCGCATAGGGTTATCCACTCCCATTACATATCAATTAGGGTTTTCCTCTACAAATAACATCGTTGAATATGAATCCCTCACCCTTAGACTTCTCAGCACTCAAAAGCTCCTCATTTGTAACTTTTGCATACACGACAATTATCATCTCGTCATAAATTAAGTAAATGATACATATAACACAAAATAGGAGCACTTAATCCCATATAATATGCTTGTAAAATATCTAATGATGACAAATCAAATATCAAAGTAAATTATAATATTAACATGAAATTGTTACAATCTCACCCATGAGGTACTTCAAGTGTTATTGACTTCACTTGCCTTTCACCAAGACTATGGGAGAAACTTTACAATTACACCTCTTAATGGCTTCTTCAACACACCTTTAAACTCGATGGCTTCCTTCGCACACTTCCTACAATATTTCTCACTACTTCCTTCTATGCTAAATGAGGGGGTGGCCTCTCTATTTATAGAACTTCCAGTGCTTATCCATCTTATCTCTAAGATAGGATAAGAAATCCACTCGACGAATCATATTCCATACCTTAACTCTTATCTCGTACATGTAAGCTTATCTTTTAAGATAAGATAAACCTTATCATTTTACATGGGTTCCACATTTTTAGACTTTTTACAAATAAAATACACAAAATATTTATGACCTCACTCCTTGTCCTTATTACCAATATAATATTTCTAATTCCTAATCATGTAGACCCTACTTCTAATTACCCAAACTTTGACATTTTAACATTACCGACCACTTACTTACAAATATTTACTTTTACAACATTCCTATTGTACTTTGACTCATACCGTACTCCATTATCAAGGCAAGCACCGCACTGACGGCGCCGTTATCTTCTATCAGACGCTACTACTAATTATACTTAACAACATCCTATTCCTAATACATACATTAATGAAATAGAAATTACGGAGGAAAATTTTAGTGTCGACATCTTCCCCTTCTAGCTTCTACTCCGTCCCTGAGTAGACTATTCGGTGCTTGGAAAATCTTCAACTTGTCGTGGTTGACCCATTTCGTAATGGGAGTGCCATCCAATTCCTCCAAAGACGTACCATTTTCATGCACAAATGCTATTTTGTAGGGCCCCATCCATTTTGGAAGAAATTTTCTCGCTTTTTTTTTTTGTATCTCGAATCATATACTAGAACCAAGTCATTCACATGAAATGGAGACCACCGGATCTTTTGATCAAAGTATTCCTTCTCGCTTCATTTTCTTCTTATGGCTTGTATCCTTTGCTATTTCTCTCATTTCCTCTAAAGAAATGAAGATGTACCAACCTTTCTTTTATCAATCACTTTCATCCATCCTTTCATTTTTCATAACTCTCACAAAGGGGGAATATCAAACTCAATAGAAGAATCGATCAATGCCATAGCCAACCGAAATGGGGAGTATCCTGTTGCTTGACTTTGATGTTGCCCTATATGCCCACAATGCCGCATGAATCCTTTTATCCCATTTATGTACCGCAAGGCCGCATCTTTGCTAGAATTTGACACAACACAAAATTTGTTCGCTCCACCTCGTCCATTTGTGCTTGGCTTGTATGTTGTTGCCTTCCCGTGCTTAATAGAAAACTTATTGACTAGGGCTTCTACCACCTCATTAATGAAGTGGCTTCCTTGATCTCATTACAATTTCTAATGGACAACCAAATCTGGTGACAATGCTCATATATGAACCTCGCCACTTCATCCATGGAAGTTGTTTTCAATGGCCTAGCTTCAACCCACTTGGTTAAATAATCTGTGGCAACTACAATATACTTATTTTGGCGTGATGTAGTCGGAAGTGGACCTACAATGTCTATTCCCACTTTTCAAAGGGACCAAGGGGAAGAATAGGACATAATGGAGCTGATGAAGTCTTACTTGCTACCATGTGTTTGACAAATATCACATGTCTTACAATAATTATAACAATCTTTTTAAAAAGAGTGGGCCAAAGATAACCTCGCATCCAAGATCCTTCTTGCTGTAAGTTGTCCAGAGAAGTGCCCTCCACATGTACCATTGTGGAATTCTTCTAGCAGCTTCCTTCCTCGATCACGCCCAACGCCTCTCAGACTCGTCCATCGTGTCCTATTCGAAATAATACTCCATGCAGTAATAGAATATGGACGACCGGCTTGAGTAATCTTTCTCTTAGTCTTTGTATCGGGCACCATCAGAAACTTGAATTCATTCGTATAATTCCAAATATCTATGTATTCACTAGGGATTGTGTCAAGGGATAACAATGTCAGATCGGGAAATCATCATCATCACAAGATGATCCTAAACCATCATAGGCTCGAGAGTGCATCTCGCATTGACATGCTTCTTTCCCGCCTATCTATAATATCAAATTCAAATTCTTGTAGCAAAATTATCCATCTTGCTATCCTCCCTGATGGGTTAGGCTTATTTACAATATATTTTAGAGCCTGATGATCTGTTACAACTAGAAATTTTTTCCCTAGCAAGTAATTTCTAAACTTCTTTACAAAAAAAATGATAGCCAGAGCCTCTTTTTTCGCATAAAGATAATTTACCTCAAGATCGCTCATTTGTCTGGCTCCCAAAGTAAATTGATGTTCATTCCCATTTTCATCCTTTTGGCTCAAAGTACTTCCTAGTGCTGCATCTGAGGCATCAGTGTACACAATGAATGGCTTGCTCCAATCTGGATTCTTCAAAATAGGTGAAGACACCAGGGCTTCCTTCAGTTGTCCAAAAGCTTCATGCGCCTTATTTCCTGGTTCATAAGTAACATCCTTCTTCAAGAACTGGGTTAGTGGCTATGCAATCTTTGAGAAATTCTTGATGAACCTTCTATAGTAACCCACATGGCCTAAAAATGATCTCAACTTACTTCTATTCATAGGAAATGGTAAATCTTTGATTTTTGAAACTTTATCGATCAAGCACTAATACCATCTCTCGATACAACATGCCCTAACAAAACACCTTTAGAACATCCAAAGACACACTTTCAGAGGGTTTAGTGAGGCTTGTGCTTCATCTAACCTTTGAAATGTTGTCTCCATTTGGTGCAGTGGTCCAACTTGCTCCCATAGATGCAAAAATCATCCAAAATACTCATGAAGGTCCCAATGTAGGGTTCAACACCCTATTCATCAAACGCTGGAATGTTGCCGAGCATTACACAACCCAAAAGGCATAACTCTATAAGCAAACGCTCCCAAGGAGTGGTGAACGTGGTCTTCACCGATCTTTCTCTCGCTATACGAACTTGGTCAGAGCCGCTATATCCATCAAAGAAACTATAAGACTCCCGCCAGCCTACTTCGCCCAAGATCCGATCCAAAATGGAAGAGGGTAATGATCCTTCTTTGTTGCCTTATTGAGCTTCCCGTAATCAACACAAATGCGTAGCTTCCCATTCTTTTTTATTGAGATCACAATGGGAGAAACCCATTCTCGAATTCTCCACAAAGAAAATATGAATCCCGCATCAAGCAACTTATCTATTTCTTCTTTTACGCCTTGGAAAAATTAGGATTCATTCTATATGGCATTTGCTTTATGGGCTTAAGACCATCTACCACCAATAGAATGTTCTACCCAACTTACTTGACGGAGTTCCTTGTAATCAAAAGTGAATAGGTGTATGTACCTTCAAAAGAGCCGGAGGTAGGATTCCTTCTCACTCTCCATCACAAAGATCACCAATCTTTATTTGTTGAGACGATCATCAACTTCTTCTTCGTATAATTTTATGGGGTCATGAGTTGGTGTGACTCGAAGGATATCCATGACTCAAACATCAACCTCACTTTCTTCATCTTCAAAGGTCCACTTCACTCGGTACTAGAGTAATCGAGGATGTCCAATCATCGCCATCACTTGAATCCACAGTGTTCTCGCTTTATGATGTCGAGGATCACGCTTATCTTCACCCTCTCTCTACCACGTCCAAGTGTCATGAAACCTTCATTCCAGAGTTTCTCGCATGAACTCTCCTTAGCCATGGTCTTCCCAAAGAAAGATTGGGTACGCAATAAGCACTTCATTTTTCATCACCCGAAAGTCTACCACACATACAACACCCATAATGATATTGCCACATTTGAAACTACACCTTCTCGGTTTAGTTTTTCCTTTATTTAATGACCTTAACATAAGTGTCAAGGGCGATCAATTTTTAAACCCAACATATTCATTACAGTACTCGGCCATTACATTAATCGCAGCACTCTCCATCAACTAAGACATCATGAATTGAAATACCATTACATAATACCTCACCAGGAGCATAGGGATCCGCCTCGCCTCCAAAACAGTGGACCTCAACCTCCTTCCTTCTTCGAGCATTGAGTCCACTTCGCAACTCCCGCCTCTTCTCGAAGACATAGCCAAGAGTTGACCATATGTAATATTTGCAGCCTTTGGACAGATCTTCCAAGATGGAGTATGGTCCTCGCCCTCGTGAAATCGTAAAATCCCGCACACCCAACTTTCTTCTCCTATGTTTCTTACTAGTTTCTTCTTTCATCTTCTTAGATCATTTCCATCTTGATTATCTTTTTCTTTCTTTCTTTTTGTTACAAACACATCTACTTCATTATTTCTCGCTTTTATCTACTACATCAAAAGAATTCACAGTGCTTTTCCTTTATCATTATCTCCTTTACTGATGTAGTAAGCTCTATCTCGACAATTATACTTATAATGACCCTTTTTATAACAACCATAACATACAACTTCAGTAAATATTTCTTTTCGACCTCTATCTCCTCCCCGAGAACTAAATTCTTTTCCTCAAGAAGATTAATAGTTAATCGACCCATCTTTTTGAGCAGATCTTCATACTCAGTGATGTACTAGGAGAAATATTTGTGCTCACCGGAGTGGTTGTGGATTCTGACCAAAGGTGCTGCGTGTAGGCTCTACTTTAGCAACAATTTCTTTGGGCTCCTCTTCCATGCTTTCTTCTTGCCTTCGCAATCTCCTTTGCTTGTTCAATGGTAGCCGGGCGGTCATACTTCACTCGTTGTCTCGATCTCTCGCTTCATCCCAAGAATGAAGTGCTTACAGAGAGATTATCCACGCCATTCATCAACCCATCCGCTAATCCTTCCTTCCGATCCGGGGCATCGAGCTTCCTCCTTAGCTCTAGAACACGAGCATGATAATCCCTTATCTTCTCCTTCTCTCCTTGGGATAGCTTTGTGATCTCGATCATGAGATCTCGCATATTTCTCGTTGTTCACCAAATTCTTCAAGAAAACTTTCGCTAATAAATCCCATGAATTTTTCACATTATCACCTAGTGTTTCAAACCACCTAAGTGTCGAACCATCCAAAAAGGTAGGAAAAATTCAGTCCATTGTTCCTTCTTATAAGGCCATTACAAATACAAGATCGCTTAAACTCTTGAATGAAAGAAGAAGCATCTTCATTAGATTGAGCTGAAAAACAGAATCTTTCCCATTTTCAAAAGTAACCACCGTGAAATACCAACCCACAAGTACAATCAACAAGACTTATGTGCACAAATAATTGAATCACTATACTAGAAAGTGACTTTACACCTTTCTACAAAGAAAATAGAAATGACCACGGTAAACTATGGTAAAACTTGACTTATCATGTAAAAACTGACTTTACTGTGGTAAACACTATTCACTAAAAAAAAGTGAAGTATCATGGTAAAAATACTATTCACTATAAAAAGTGACTTTACATGTGATAAATACTATTCACAAAGAAAAATGACTTTACATGGTAACTACTATTCACGGCAAAAATGACTTTACCATGGTAACTACTATGCACATGAAAAACAAGGTTACCCTCCAATTGATTTTTGACTAAGTGGGAATATCTCTCCGTAAAATCCACTAACGAGGAATGGTCCCGCAAACGGAACCAAAATGTCATCACCAATCCGCACTATGATAATTCTTCACCGAACTCCTCGCTATGATTATTTACTAATGCACAACCTTTAGTTTGGTGGATGTAATCTGAAACAAAACAACAACATAACACAAGAATACCATCGACTATGATAAGACTAAATGATGACAAATCTGAAATATCAAAGTAAATTATAATATTAACATGAAATTGTTACAATCTCACCCATGAGGTACTTCAAGTGTTATTGACTTCACTTGCCTTCACCAAGACTATGGGAGAAACTTTACAATTACACCTCTTAATGGCTTCTTCAACACACCTTTAAACCGATGGCTTCCTTCGCACACTTCCTACAATATTTCTCACTACTTCCTTCTATGCTAAATGAGGGGGTGGCCTCTCTATTTATAGAACTTCCAATCTTATCTCTAGGATTATCCATCTTATCTCTAAGATAGGATAAGAAATCCACTCTTTTTACGAATCATATTCCATACCTTAACTCTTATCTCGTACATGTAAGCTTAATGATCTCATTCACTTTGTCACTCCATCACGCCACGGACCTTTCGAATACACTACTTGTTGTGCACATGCATCTCCTCCAACCTGATCGATCTCCCTAATTATTTGGCCATTTTCTCTTTGGGGATTTGATCTTATTGGCATGATAAATCTAGAATTGGATAATGGAAATTTTTTTATTACTACCAAATATTATTTCACCAAATAGGTTGAGGCAGCACCACTATGGACTACAACTAGTACTGACATTTGCGCTTTCCTCACTACTCACATCATTACTCGTTTTGGCATTCCCTCTGCCATTATCACTGATAATGGATCATCTTTCAAAAATAAGGAGGTTAAGAAATTTTGTGTGAAATTTAAAATTAGACAATATTTTTCTACTCCTTATTACCCACAAGGCAATGGCTAGTGAATCCACCAATAAAACTATTTTCAAAATATTACGTAAGATTATTGCTACTAGTGGTGATGATTGGCATAATCAACTATTTTACGCTCTTTGGCTTATCGTACTAGTGTGCGCACACCTACTAATGCCACTCCTTTTCACCGGGTCTACGATATTGAGGCTATTATACCACTAGAACTTGAGATACCCTCGTTACATGTTTCCCTCAAGGGCATAATCAAAGACAATGAATATTACAAAAATTGATTACATGAGTTAGAGATGTTATACTCTCACCGCATTCAAACACTTGAACATCTTCATGCATATCGCCTCATATTGCCAAATCACACAATCACTAAAATCTTCCTTGTGATTTTAATGTGGGAGACCTGGTCTTAAAAGAAAATAAAAAACATGAATGCTAAAACTTCACTCAAAGGAAAATTCAAGCCCAATTGGCTCGGTCCTTATATCATTACTGACAAGCTTGGTAGTGGTGTTTATCGCCTTACAACTCTTTTGGGAAAGCCACTAAATAACCCACTCAATGTCATGCACCTTAAGAAATACTACGCATGAAACAATGCTCATTACCATGTGATGCACTCTAGTTCGGTGGTCTATACTCAACTACTAAGGATATACGTCTTAAATGGACCTCATCACATTCACAGCATTCAATCACACACTCTATACTTTGCGCTTCGACGATTATATATTTTTAGTACACACATTCAAACCATTTCTCGATGACACAATCTCATTTATGGTTCACTCTTGACTAATGAGGGGGCATAAATAAATGAGCCTCAATGCATACATACACTTCCACTCAGGGGGCATGCTGCTACTATCATACACTCGTATACCATTCTATCTCATCCAAAACATACTGCATATCTTGGTTGCATTTACTCTTGCTTACTCATTCTTTTACATGTTCACTTTATTACACATGTTAGATAGATATCTTGTATGCCATTATATTTATCATACACACATGCATGATCACTTTCCTTTCTTATTGTGATTGCAAATTCTATAGATCTATTACATGTAGTATGGATGCTTGACATAGTACTATTACTAGTCCCAAAAAGGCTCTGGGGGCATCTCGCTTTTCCATTACAGGTGATATTATTTCATTTTGTTTCATATCATATTATTTTATCATATTATACATGACTTGACATACTTTTTATCTTTCTAACATGCTAACTGGTGCTTTTCATTTGCAACATTTGTTATGCATGAATATTTGTTTCATGGTTATTTCTTACATTGCTTATCATTGTTTTCTCTTATCTGTGGGATTTTCCCTTTGTCTTGTGTGCACACTTGTCTTCTTATGACCACTTTTCCTTGTTTTTTTACAAAATCGCGAGTGGTGTCCCATGTTTGCAGCCCTCTTTTTGCATGTCTACATTATCTTCATGCATGTTTACATGCGTCTCGTAGAGCACATTTTCTTCATGTCTGCTAGATTACATTTTACATGCATGTTTTCTTGTACTAACACTTGTCTCCTAGCCACTTTGTTTGTGTGTGCCTTGGTTTTTACCAAGCACATTCCCTTCCCCCGTAGGGCATAGTTTCAACACAATGATTGATCCTCTTTTAGGCCACATAATCCTTTACGGAAGTTGCATGAGCACCCAAAACGAGGGGGACATCATTTTGGTGAATCACTCACCCCATACAACATTATACAAAACACAACATAAGTACTGGTACATCATAATTGTCAATTTTAGACAGGGCTCAAAATCAGACTTGGGTCCTTAACACGTGGCGTCCTTCGTGGATGTCAGTAACTAGGGGTAATTACACAATGATTGGTAGTTCAACATAGTCTACAAAACTCCACACAATGGATTTTACAGGGCATACAATCCTTAGCACTTTCACCAATTTTTCACACCATCTGTAATGGTGTCCTACATTGTGGGAAGCAGTTAAAGGTTGGAGGACGACACCAAAATTTTCTCCCTACACTTCTTCCATGACTTGGTGTGAGATCGCCCCAAAAATCGTGGCTGACACAATTGGCGTGAGATCACCCAAAACACGACCTTCTACAACATCTTCAGGATCCTTTCTACACCCTTTTTCTCATCACAGATCATGTGCACATGTTCCTTTTTCACATTTTCAACATTTTTACATACTTTTTACACATATACATGTGTATTTGACTACTTGTTCATTATTCTCTTTTGTAGACGTTCTTCGTATGGGAAATGGTAGTAAACATCATCAACATTTTCATAATATTGAAAACAACATCGACATCAACAATGTAGACACATTGTGACATCTACATATGTGTTTCCACCCTAGGTTCATTTTCATCATCATTTTTTGCACTTTCTTTTCCTTAACATCCGCGCTTCACATTTTTATCACTTCACACTTTGTCTAGTCCCTCAACACGCTTTCATCATCGATCTACATGGTTATCAGGTATGCATCTCTATCTACTTTATGTTACGATATTTCCACTCACCACCATAAAGTGGGGGAAAATGTAAACACAAAATCATACACTTTGAGTAATTATCTAGTCCTGATTACATATTATTAGTCATATGATTCCTAAGTAAGAAAATTATTAATTAACCCATGTGTTTTGCCACCTTTCTTTGTTTATCTTGGTCTTACACCTTTTCTTTCTCAATCTACCTTTTTATACTCCAACTTTTATCATCTTGGACACTAACGCCCACCCGGGATGCCAACGCTAAGTTCCCTGTCCCCTCTAGGTATCCCGACCCCTTTGACTTTTCACAAAATTTTGGGTCCTTTCTATCCATTTGAACATATTATCCTTTTGGTAGTGGGAATTTTCGAGGTTAATTACAAAATTCAAGCAAATGAATCATATAAATATAAAGCTATGTGATCATAATAAGGGACTAAACAATAAGCATTAGCTATCACCACTTAAGGTCAGCATCCATCAAGCATTTAATATCTCCATTACATCCATCTAGAACCATCTAAGGGACATAAGGGCTGGTTACTCTACACAAAAACTTCATAGGAGGGAAGTTCATTCTATTCCATGTATACATCTATTACTTTTTTTCACATTTATCTTATTTTGTTGCTATCAAGTGTGACTCGCACAAGAGCTACCTAGGGAATGATTCCACACACACACACATAACTAAATTGGGTTTGAGATGTAGTGCAATGCTTAGTTGTAAGTTCACCATTGTGACAACTGAGGACAACCGACACCTCATTTTTCATCTTTCTTTTTTAGGATTTGATGTCTATTTGAGTGTTTTGTAGGTGAATATTTCATTATAGGTTTCAACGACCTTGGAAATCTTGGTGCAACCTCAGAGTGACCAAAGGAGACTAACAACGACACATTAAAACCACTTGGAGGAGTTTTCTTGAGATTTTCCATAGATCCAGGTGCCTAAAACATGCCTAAGGCACCCACAGACGCCTTGCCCTCTCCAGGTGCCCTAGTCTAGCCTATCTCTCTAGATCTACATTTTTCTAGGTCTCTGTGTGACACTCCTACTACTCTGTTCACCTGGTCAGCACTTTAGTACACTCCATATTTTATTGTGAATTAGATAAGTACCTCTTTCTCCTCCTTGCAATTAGGGTTTCATAATTTATTGCTTAGTTTCTTGGGTGTATTTTCTATACTTAATTACATATTTATTTTACTACTATAATAACATCGATTAGGCTCATAAATCCACATTTTTGTTTAATCAAAGAAAAAGAAAAGTTTGTCTTTCTCGATGACATCCGGTAGTGAATGGATGTAGAAGTCTGTAAGAATGTCTTCTTCTCAATTAGAACATGTCCTCAAGTTTTGGTAGACTGATAATAGATGTTGTGACCAATAAATTATAAAAATTACAAGTTTGTGTTGATAATACGATGGATACTTAGTTTTCTAAGCATATTTCATGAAGATTAGTTGCAATATATCATATCTTCCTGGTTAATAAAAGTGTCTCAATACTTCCAAGTCAATATTCCCAAGCCATGAATCTTGTCTTTTTCTCTTTTCAAGCTCATAATAGTGCATAAGTTGTAGCAAAGTGCTCTTAAATGCATAATAGTGACTTCATGTTTCATAGCCATGCTCAAGCTTATACCATTTCTTCCTCTCTTCAAATGCATTCAATTTAATGTAAAAATCATCATAACATTTTCTCTCTACATCAATGATAAACTCCCATTTCTTTAAGCTTTTATTAGAGTTATTTAAGGTGGTAACAACGATCTTCGTATAAAGTGAAGCGGGAGCTAAAATGGCAGGAATGATCCTTGTTCAAGGGTTATAAGGAGCTAATAAGTTGCTTGTAGCATTTCATTAGACTCATTACACTTACAAGAACCTAAATTAAGCAAGAAGACAAATTGTATTAATTGAAGAACATGATAAGAGGTTAAAGAAAAATTTCAAATTAGGGATAAAAGTTAGAAATGAGGTTTTTCAGCTAAGAGTAGTTTGTGGAGGAAGATCAAAAGCCTTCATGTGTCATTTTTAATTATATGTGTATCTTGAATATTGTTGCAAACCTTGAGAATATGAAACAACTCTGAAAAAGGATATCATGTCATCTTAAGATAGTTACACAAAATTCCTTTCAACTCCTTTGCATGAGCTATCATGTGTGAAAATGTAAGGAGTTACAAAATATGAAGGTGAAAATCGAGGTAAAGGAGATTAAAATTATCTACAAAAAGGAATTTCCAAAACTTGTAATTATTGTTGAAATTCATGAAAGTTAGTGTATGTCTACATGAGAAGAAAAGAGTGCAAATATATTGAAACTATGTCAAATTAAGAGAGGATATAAGAGAGCATATTGTAAATTTAGGTTCAAAATCTGTTTTTTTAGCAACCCGATGAAGTGAGTGATCAAAATTGAAGCAAAGTCTAAGTTGAAGCTCATCAAACTTTGAAAGTTGATTCTTTCCGAAATTTGTTGCTTGCAACCAAGAAAGTTAGTGCTTGATGTTTGAAGTTGATGCTTCATGTTGAGTTGTAGCTCCACTAAGTTGTAACCTTTGTGAGTATAGTCCATTGGTTCGAGTGGGTTTTATCCCATTTTGGGTTTCCCACTTAAAACTCTTTGTCTGTGTGTGCGTGTGTGCTTCTTGATTGCATGTGAATTGTGTTATTACAATCTCATTTTAAGGCTAAATAATATGATTAGAACTGAATTGTAGTACAAAGGTTGAATTGACACCGATTCACCCCCTCTTAATGTCAAAATTTATAACACTCGATTCGTTTATATCACCATCTTTAAAGGAATGGTGTGGGCTAGTAGCGTGTAGGTAGCTAGATAGTTGGCATGTTGAATTTTATTTGGAGCCAAATTCATAATCGACACCTACGTGGAGAGTTATGTACTTGATTTGGGTGTGTTCTCCACTACCTTAGACCTCCATGTGTTACCTTTAGGATCCTATGAGGTTGTTTTGGGCATGGATTGGCTTGAGTCTCATCGGGCCAAAGTGGACTGTAGGAGTAAGATCATTGAGTGTCAGGATGACCTTGGGAATCCAAATATGATTACTAAAATGCAGAGGCATATTTCTTTGCATATGATCTCTTCTAATAAAATCAAGTGGATCATGCAAAATATTTTTCTGGTGTTTGTAATTATGATTAGTGATCAATCAAAGGGAACTCCATATTTTTCACCACTAGATAAGAATTCGTGTTGAGAGAGTTTCCAGATGTGTTTCTAAGTAAGCTTCCTGGATTAACACCATGTAGAGAGGTGTATTTCACTATAGACTTAGTACTGTGGGTAACACTAGTTTCTTTGGGAACTTATCGATGATGACTCTAAAGATCAAGATTCGAGTTAGAAGAGTTGTTGGAGAATGGTCTTTTTGTCCTAGTGTGTCTCCTCGGGGAACCAATGATTTTTGTGAATAAGAAGGAAGGATCCCATTGAATTTGTGTTTATTTCATTTAGATTAATAAGGTAACTGAAGAGCTGTTATCTAATTACGAGGATAGATGACTTATTTGATCGTATGAGGGGAGCCAAAGTGTTCTCCAAGATTAAGCTTAAGTCAAGATACCAAAAGTTACGCATTGCAGATGTATGCATCACATATTAACTTTCCACACTCGATATGGGTATTATGAGTTCATCGTAGTTCCTATTAGTTTGAACAATGCTCGAATAGTTTTCATCACCTGCATGAATGGGGTTTTTAGGACCTTATTGGATCGCTTTTCCTTAGTGTTTCTTGATGACATATTGGTTTAATCTTATTCCAGAGAGGAACATGAGGAACACTTTATACATGTGCCATAGGTTTTAAAAGAGAAGATACTTTTGGAAACCTAGAGAAGTGTAATTTATTTTAGTCCGAGATTCAAGATTGGGACACATCATTTCTATTGAGGGTATCTTAGTAGATCCCTTAAAGGTACATGTCATTCTAGATTATCCAAAGATCTACTTCAGTGATAGAGGTGAGGAGTTTCATGGGATTGGTAGGCTATGCTCATAGATTCATATAGGAATTCTTTAGGATTGCTCATCCTATCACTTCTCTTCAGCCTAAAGGGAAGAAATTTGTGTGGTGGTCGGAAAATGTGAATAAAATTTTTAGTTACTCAAGGAGGGATTGGTTACATCACCTATTTTAGCAAGCTTTCCCGATCCTTTTGTAGTGTGTACCGATGCTTCCTCGGAGGTACTTAGAGCAATTTTAATTCAGGAGTGGTGTGTCAATACATTTGAGTCACTTAAGTTTAAGAACTATGAGCTTAATTACCCCAGCCATGACCTTGAGCTTGCAGCGCAGTAGTTCACGCCCGTCTTGTTGGAGGCATTTTCTTCTCGGTAGGCCATTTTTCTTGAGGACCTGTCATCGACACTGTTTTCTCCGTAATTTCTATTTCATTAATGTATGTATTAGGAATAGGATGTTGTTAAGTATAATTAGTAGTAGCATCCGATAGAAGATAACGATGCTACTAGTACGATGCCACCAATAATGTATAGTACGGTAATAGTCAAAAGTACAATAGGAATGTTGTGGTAAAAAGTAAATATTTGTCGTAAGTGGTCCGGTAATGTTAAAATGTCAAAGTTGGGGTAAGTAGAGAAGTAGGGTCTACATGATTAGGAATTAGAAATATTATATTGGTAATAAGGACAAGGAGTGAGGTCATAAATATTTTGTGTATTTTATTTGTAAAAAGTCTAAAAATGTGGAACCCATGTGAAATGATAAGGTTTATCTTATCTTAAAAGATAAGCTTACATGTACATATAAGAGTTAAGGTATGGAATATGATTCGTCAGAGTGGATTTCTTATCCTATCTTAGAGATAAGATGGATAAGCCTAGAAGTTCTATAAATAAAGAGGCCACCCCCCTCATTTAGCATAGAAGGAAGTAGTGAGAAATATTATATGAAGTGTGTAAAGGAAGCCATCAGTTTAAAGTGTGTTGAAGAAGCCATTAAGAGGTGTAATCAGTAAAGTTTCTCCCATAGTCTTGGTGAAAGGCAAGTGAAGTCAATAACACTTGAAGTACCTCATGGGTGAGATTGTAACAATTTCATGTTAATATTATAATTTACTCTGATATTTCAGATTTATCATCATTCCTTCTTATCATAGTCTATGGTATTCTTGTGTTATGTTTGTTGTTGTGTTTCCGTGATTACATCCACCAAACTAAAGGTCAGTGCATTAGTAAATAATCATAGCACGAGGAGTTCCCAGTGAAGAATTATCATAGTGCCGGATTGGTGATGACATTTTGGTTCCATTGCTGGGACCATTCCTCGTTGGTGGATTTTCTAGAGAGATATTCCCACTTAGTCAAAAATCATTTGAGGGTAACCTTGTTTTTACTGTGCATAGTAGTTACCATGGTAAAGTCATTTTTACCATGAATAGTATTTACCACAGTAAAGTCACTTTTTACCGTGAATAGTATTTACCGTAGTAAAGTCACTTTTTACCGTGAATAGTATTTACCGCAGTAACTTCACTTTTTACTGTGAATAGTGTTTACCATAGTAAAGTTAGTTTTTACCGCAGTAAGTCAAGTTTTACCATAGTTTACCGTGGTCATTTCTATTTTCTATTATAGTGATTTCAATTATTTGTGCACATAAGTCTTGTTGATTGTACTTGTGGGTTGGTATTTCACTGTGGTTACTTTTGAAAATGGGGAAGATTCCTATTTTTTCAGCCCAATCTAATGAAGATGCTTCCTCTTTCATTCAAGAGTTTAAACGATCTTGTATTTGTAATGGCCTTATAAGAAGGGAACAATGGACTGAATTTTTCCTACCTTTTTGGATGGTTCACCCTTAGGTGGTTTGAAACACTAGGTGATAATGTGAAAAAATCATGGGATTTATTAACTGAAAGTTTTCTTGAAGAATTTGGTGAACAACAGAGATATGCAGATCTCATGATCGATATCACAAAGCTATCCCAAGGAGAGAAGGAGAAGATAAGGGATTATCATGCTCGTGTTCTAGAGCTAAGGAGGAAGCTCGATGCCCAAATCCAGAAGGAAGGATTAGCGGATGGGTTGATGAATGGCGTGGATAATCTCCTCTGTAAGCACTTCATTCTTGGGATGAAGCCAGAGATCAGACAACGAGTGAAGTATGACCGCCTAGCTACCATTGAACAAGCAAAGGAGATTGCAAGAAGGCAAGAAGAAAGCATGGAAGAGGAGCCCAAAGAAATTGTTGCTAAAGTAGAGCCTACACCAACACCTTTGGTCCATAATCCACAACCACTCCCGGTGAGCACAAATATTTCTCCTAGTACATCTACTGAGTATGAAGATCTGCTCAAAAAGATGGGTCAGTTTAACTATTAATCTTCTTCAAGGAAAAGAATTTAGTTCTCAGGAGGAGATAGAGGTCCAAAAAGAAATATTTCTGAAGTCATATGTTATGGTTGTTATAAAAAGGGTCATTATAAGTATAATTGTCCAGATAGAGCTTCTACATCTGGTAAAGGAGATAATGATAAAGGAAAAGCACCTGTGAATTCTTTTGATGTAGTAGATAAGAGCATAAATAATGAAGTAGATGTGTTTGTAACAAAAAAAAAAGAAAGAAAAAGATAATCAAGATGGAAATGATCCTAAGAAGATGAAAGGAGAAACTAGTAAGAAACATAGGAGAAGAAAGTTGGGTGTGTAGGATTTTCTGATTTCACAGGGACAAGGACCATACTCCATCTTGGAAGATCTATCCAAAAGGCCTGCAAATATTACATATGGTCAACTCTTGGCTATGTCTTCTAAGAAGAGGTGGGAGCTGCGAAGTGGACTCAATGCTCGATGAAGGAAGGAGGTTGAGGTCCCTGTTTTGGAGGCAGAGGCGGATCCCTATGCTCCACAAGCTGAGGTATTATGTAATGGTATTTCAATTCATGATGTCTTAGTTGATGGAGGTGCTGCATAGCTTAATGTAATGACCGAGTCTCGTAATGAATATGTTGGGTTTAAAATTGATCACCCTTCAACACTTATGTTAAGGTCATTAAATAAGGGAAAACTAAACCAAGGTGTAGTTTCAAATGTGGCAATATTTGTTATGGGTGTTGTATGTGTGGTAGACTTTCAGTGATGAAAATGGTACCGTTGGTACCCAATGTTGTTGGGAAGACCATGGCTAAGGAGAGTTCATGCAAGAAACTACCGGAATGAAGGTTTCATGACACTTGGACGTGGTAGAGAGAGGGTGAAGATAAACATGATCCCTCGACATCATAAGGTAAACTCGTGGATTCAAGTGATGAAACCGATGATTGACATCCTCTCGATTACTCTAGTACCAAAGAAGTGGACACCGAAGATGAAGAAAGTGAGGTTGATGTTTCAATATGGATATCCTTCCAAATACACCGACTCATGACCCCATAAAATTATCTCAAGAAGAAGTTGATGATCGTCTCCAACAAATAAAGATTGGTGATGTTGTGATGGAGAGTGAGAAGGAATCCTACCTCCAGCTCTTTCAAGGTACATACACATATTCACTTTTGATTACAAGGAACTCCACAAGTAAGTTGGGTAGAACATTCTATTGAGCCGGTAGATGGTGCTAAGCCTATAAAGCAAATGCCATATAGAATGAATCCTAATTTTTCCAAGACCGTAAAAGAAGAAATAGATAAGTTGCTTGATGCAGATTCATATTTGTTGTGGAGAATTCGTAATGGGTTTCTCCCATTGTGATCTCAATAAAAATAATGGGAAGCTACGCATTTGTGTTGATTACAGAAGCTCAATAAGGCAACAAAGAAGGATCATTACCCTCTTCCATTCTCGATCGATCTTGACGAAGTAGTGGCCAGAGTGTTATAGTTTTGCTGATGGATATAGCGGATACAACCAAGTCCATATAGCGGAGAAAGATCAGCTGAAGACCACGTTCACCACTCCTTGGGGAATGTTTGCTTATAGAGTTATGCCTTTTTGGTTGTGTAATGCTCCAACAATGTTCCAACGTTTGATGAATAGGGTGTTCGAACCCTACATTGGGAACTTCATCAGAGTATTTCTGGATGATTTTTACATCTATGGGAGCAAGATGGACCACCTACACTAGATGGAGACAACATTTCAAAGGTTAGATGAAGCACAAGCCTCACTAAACCCTACAAAGTGTGTCTTTGGATGTTCTAAAGGTGTTTTGTTAGGGCATGTTGTATCCAGAGATGGTATTGGTACTGATCCTGATAAAGTTTCAAAAATCAAAGAGTTACCATTTCCTATGAATAGAAGTAAGTTGAGATCATTTTTAGGCCATGTGGGTTACTATAGAAGGTTCATCAAGAATTTCTCAAAGATTGCATAGCCACTAACCCAGTTCTTGAAGAAGGATGTTACTTATGAACCAGGAAATAAGGCGCATGAAGCTTTTGACAACTGAAGGAAGCCCCGGTGTCTTCACCTGCTTTTAAAGAATCCAGATTGAGCAAGCCATTCATTGTGTACACCGATGCCTCGATGCAAAGCACTAGGAAGTACTTTGAGCCAAAAGGATGAAAATGGGAATGAACATCCAATTTACTTTGGGAGCAGACAAATGAGCAAAGGCTAAGGTAAATTATACCAGAATCGAAAAAGAGGCTCTAGCTATCATTTTTGTTTTGAAAGAAGTTTAGAAATTACTTGCTAGGGCAGAAATTTATAGTTGTAAATAGATCATCGCTCTAAAATATATTGTCAATAAGCCTAACCCATCGTGGGAGGATAGCAAGATGGATAATTTTTCTACAAGAATTTGAATTTGATATTATAGATAGGCCAGGAAAGAAGCATGTCAATGCAGATGCACTCTCTCGAGCCTATGATGGTTTAGGTTCATCTTGTGATGATGATGATTTCCCGATGTAGCATTGTTCTCCTTAACACAATCCCTAGTGAATACATAGATATTTGGAATTATCTGAATGAATTCAAGTTTCCTGATGGTGCCAATGCAAAGACTAAGAGGAAGATTACTCAAGCCAATCATCCATATTCTATTCTACATGGAGTATTATTTCGAATAGGACCTGATGGACAGTATAAGAGGGCAGTTGGACGTGATCAAGGGAAGGAGCTGCTAGAAGAATTCCACAATGGTACATGTGGAGGGCACTTCTCTGACAACTTACAAAAGAAGGATCTTGATGCAGTTATCACCGCCCACTCTTTTTAAAGATTGTTATAATTATTGTAAGACATGTGATATTTGTCAAACACATGGTAACCGTAAGACTTCATCACTCCATTATGCCCTATTCTTCCACTTGGTCCCTTTGAAAAGTGGGGAATAGACATCAGAGTAGGTCCACTTCCAACTACCTCACGCCAAAATAAGTATATTGTAGTTGCCATAGATTATTTAACCAAGTGGGTTGAAGCTAGGCCATTGAAAACAACTTCCATGGATGAAGTGGCAAGGTTCATATATGAACGCATTGTCACCAAATTTGGTTGTCCATTAGAAATTGTAATAGATCAAGGAAGCCACTTCATTAATGAGGTGGTAGAAGCCCTAGTCAATAAGTTTTCTATTAAGCACAGGAAGGCAACAACATACAAGCCAAGCACAAATGGACAGGTGGAACGAATAAATTTTGTGTTGTGTCAAATTCTAGCAAAAGATGCAGCCTTGCAGGTACATAAATGGGATAAGAGGATTCATGCAAAGCATTGTGGGCATATAGGGCAACATCAAAGTCAACAACAGGATACTCCCCATTTCAGTTGGCTTATGGCATTGATCCAGTTCTTCCTATTGAGTTTGATATTCCCACGGTCAGAGTTATGGAAAATGAAAGGATGGATGAAAGTGATTCAGTAAAAGAAAGGTTGGTACATCTTCATTTGCTAGAGGAAATGAGGGAAATAGCTAAGGATACAAGCTATAAGAAGAAAATGAAGCAGAAGGAATACTTTGATCAAAAGATCCGTTGGTCTCCATTTCATGTGAATGACTTGGTTCTAGTATATGATTCCAGATACAAAAAAAGAAGACAGAAAATTTCTTCCAAAATGGATGGGGCCCTACAAAATAGCAGTTGTGCATGAAAATGGTACGTACTGACTGGAGGAATTGGATGGCACTCCCATTACGAAATGGGTCAACCACGACAAGTTGAAGATTTTCCAAGCACTGGAATAGTCTACTCCGAGGACGGAGTAGAAGCTAGGAAGGGGGAAGATGTCGACACTAAAATTTTCCTCCGTAATTTCTATTTCATTAATGTATGTATTAGGAATAGGATGTTGTTAAGTATAATTAGTAGTAGCATCCGATAGAAGATAACGGCGCTACGGAACGATGCCACCAATAATGTATAGTACGGTAATAGTCAAAAGTACAATAGGAATGTTGTGGTAAAAAGTAAATATTTGTCGTAAGTGGTCCGGTAATGTTAAAATGTCAAAGTTGGGGTAAGTAGAGAAGTAGGGTCTACATGATTAGGAATTAGAAATATTATATTGGTAATAAGGACAAGGAGTGAGGTCATAAATATTTTGTGTATTTTATTTGTAAAAAGTCTAAAAATGTGGAACCCATGTGAAATGATAAGGTTTATCTTATCTTAAAAGATAAGCTTACATGTACAGATAAGAGTTAAGGTATGGAATATGATTCGTCAGTGGATTTCTTATCCTATCTTAGAGATAAGATGGATAAGCCTAGAAGTTCTATAAATAAAGAGGCCACCCCCCTCATTTAGCATAGAAGGAAGTAGTGAGAAATATTGTATGAGTAAGTGTGTAAAGGAAGCCATCAGTTTAAAGGTGTGTTGAAGAAGCCATTAAGAGGTGTAATTGTAAAGTTTCTCCCATAGTCTTGGTGAAAGGCAAGTGAAGTCAATAACATTTGAAGTACCTCATGGGTGAGATTGTAACAATTAATTTACTCGATATTTCAGTTAATATTATAATTTACTTGTGTTATGTTTGTTGTTGTGTTTCGATATCCACCAAACTAAAGGCGTCATTAGTAAATAATCATAAACAGTTCAAGAATTATCATAGTGCTTCTTATGATGACAGACATCATTAGAGCTTACATCATATCTTCTCATACCAATCTTAACACCCATCAATGGCGTTGGATGGAGTTTGTCAGGCAAGTATGAGATGAATATTCTATAAATTTAGGAAAAGAAGAATGTTGTCGTAGATGTATTAAGTAAAGAGGAAATATAATTCTCGATATGACTCAACTATTTAGGGCAAGGTAAAGAACCTTCAGGGGGAATTTTTATTAGGGTGCAAATTGTCTAAGTATCAAGGTTATTTAAGGTATGCAGGGATGCATCTTATAGGAAGATGGTCTTTGAAATTTTCGGAGGCATAGATATGTGCCTAAGGCATGAGATCTTCATAGTTTTATTCTTTTTAAGGCTCGTTAAGCTCCATATCCAGCCCTTCCTAGAGTGAAGAAGATGCACACTGATCTTAGGGAGTTGTACTATTGGCCAAGACTATGCACCTGGATATAGCATACTTTTATCTCGTTGCCTTAAATGCTAGAGGGTAAAGACATAACATCCTCATTTTGCATGACTTTTTATCCCCACAATACTCTTGAGTGGAAATGGGATGTCATATCTATGGATTTCATTGTTGGTCTTCCCATGTCATCATATCATCATGACACTATCATGGTCATAGTGGACAAGTTGACCAAGGTTACTTACAATGTAGTCACCATTGCCGGGAATTTCTTGAAGATAATATGAGGTTACACAGATTTCAAAGACTATCATTAATGACCAAGGTACTATTTATACTTTATATTTATGGACTTTTTCAGACCGCTCTTGGAACTTAGATCAATTTCAGTTCAGCTTACCACCTAGATAGATGATCAAACCGAGAGAGTTAATCAGTGCTTCAGAGGATATGTAGAGGATGTATGTGATGGATCAACATAAGAAGTGGGAGGATTATTTGTATCTCGTTGAGTTTTCCTATAACAATAGTTATCACAACTCCATTGGTATGGATCCTTACTTAGGCCTTGTATGGGTGACCTTGTAGGGCACCATTGAGTTAGGGACAAATTAGAAAACAAGGTTATTCTTGGGCTAGCTTTCCTTCGGGGATATGGAGCAACATGTCATTTTGATTAGGTAAACATCTTAAATAGGAACGAGCATGCCGAGAAGTGTATGCGAATACTAAGAGGACCAAACATCACTTTATAGTTTGTGAAAAGGTATTCTTGAGAGTAAGGACACACAAGAGCCTAAGCTATTATAGAGAGGGTTCTAAGATTTCACCTTGATTTGTGGGGTTATTCAATATGTTGGAGGTCATTGGTTATGTTTCTTATTGTTTATCCTTTCCGCCACGCCTAGCCTAGGCCCAAGATGTATTTCATGTTTTAGTTTTGCATAAGTATGCACCATATGTTTCTCGTGTATTAAATTGGTTGGAATTTAATGTGGAGGATGAAAGATAATAAAGAATAGAGCCCATGTGTATCCTAGAGCATAGGATATTGGTCCTTCATGGCTGAGAAATGGACCAAGTTAGAGTCCAAAGGGACCAATATGATGAGGCAAAATCTACTTGGGAGGATGTAAAATCCATTTTGGGCTAAATATCCCTACCTCTTCAAGTGAATTCTAGGAGGAAGTCTAATACTAGGGGAGGGGGATGTAGTGCCTACTAAATTTTTATCTCTTCCTAGGATTTTTGAATCATCTAAGTAGTTTGATTATTACATATGAGACATTTTTATTTGATTTTGGTAGATTTTGATTTGTATTTTCTATGATTATCATCCTATGGTATATGACATTCTTATTTGACATGACACTTTTGAGACACTATATGATATTCATGACATTGGTTATTTCATTTTGATTAGAGATGATGATATTATGATGTTTTAGATTTGATGGATTATGTTGCTATATGGTATTCACTGATGATCGTGATTTTGAGTTATACATTGTGGATATTGGATCATGCTTATATGTATCATTGGTAGAATAGATGTTGTGAAATTTTATTTAGCTGATATTGTATAGTCGTATTTCATTTTGATTTATATGGATATTTTATCATGTCGAGAAGATTTGAGGTTTTCCTTGAGTGTGTAGGATTTGCAAGTTACACCACTTGGCAAACGTGGGACTCAGTGGTAGCACTACAAAAGATGCCTAAGTCATCTTGTCGAACCCCTTTCTCTCACCTTGTTTCATTTTGGGCATTGTTTGTAATTGGGAAATTCGGTTGATTCTTGAATGTGTTTTCATTTATTTATTTTGTTATATTTCCTAACCTTGAGCACCATGGTAAACATTTAATTTACTTCATTGCTCATCTAAATTGGTTTCCCTTGTACTAATATGGTCATTTATGATTATTTGTGTTATGGGGTGTTTTAGTGTCTTGAAAGCTTGTTTGGGGATGCCTTGGGACTTGATAAGAAAGTTTTTGGGTACCATTCCTCACCATGATTATCTCATTCAACCCCAAATCCAAAATTTAACCTTTAAGGGAATTTTTGAAGGCTTGTATTAAAAGGTAAAGGTCTTCTTTACCTTAAAAATGGTCCATCGAACCTAACATTTCAGGTGGGAATCTTTTGTGAACCCAAAATCCTCTTCCTCACTCCACCCTCTTATAAGTCACTATCTAAATCTCCTTTCCTTGTCTCATCTTGGCGACCTTGGGATTTTGTGTGGGATTTTGGGGCTAAGTTGGATTTTTTTCCCTTTTGCATTTATTGTTTTGGGAGACATGGAAAGTGACTTGGGTGACATGGAGGATTTTATTAGTTGGAAGGGTGACACATGTCACCCTCCCATGGGTTTTGGGATAGAGATTTTTCCTATATATTATTTGAATTTTGATGTTTGGGGGATTTTTGGTGGAGAAATTTGGTGGGGAGCTTTGGGAGCTTAAGGAGACAAAGAGCTAGGAGCTTGTGGATTTGAGCTTGGAGTGTGAGGTAGGTCTCACACCTCATTGTATTTTGATTTAGATAAATTTCTTGTATGTGTGTGGATGTATGATTTGTTATGGTTTCAATTCTGGATTAGATTTCAAATTTTTGTTGTTTTGAATTCTTGCTTTGTGTTTAAAATTTTATTTTGGTTTTATTTTCTCCTCCACTCCATTTGGATGTGGATTTGGAGTGGGAATTTGGAATGGGAGGGGTCTCTCATCTTCATGGATTCTTGGGGAAGCCATGAATTTTTTCTTATCACTCCCTTCCTTGGTGGAAGTAGGATGGATTCCCATTTAGTTTGGGAATCCAATTTTATCCTTTCCAAGGTAGCTTGTAAGGATTGAAAATCCTTGGCAAGGAGGGGACAAAAGAGCTATAAGGATTGGGGGTTTGTGATGATTCTTGGAGATACCCTTGGAGGATGTTTTAAGAAATCTTGATATCATATATTGTGGCACTATATGAATCTTTCCCCGTCTTCCCATTCCCATTTGTTCTGTGTGTTTTTGGTGGCTTTGGATTTTGGTAAGTTGCCTTTTTTTTTCTCTCGGCCATCCTTGCTTTAGTGCTTTGAAGACCTTATTTCCCTTGGAATATTTTATAGCATGATAAACCTCTTTACCATGGGCTTGGGGGAGGCTAACATGCTCTTCCTTTAGGAAAAAGGCATATGATGATGTATGTAGGTTGGGAGGCATATCAAACCTTTTTCTTGTTTTGCTTGAGTATGATAATCTTTGTGAAGATTGGAGCTATTTATGGACTTCATTTGGAGGGTTGACTAGTTAGAGAGTTACCCAAAAATATCGGCATGTTGTTACTTTATTTGGGAGGCTTGTTATACTTGCATTTTATTTTTTGATTTTTATTGATAAGTGGATATTGTGGATATGTAACTCTCTCTTGAGAGGAAGGTTGTAAGATTGTAAACTATGGGGTTTTGGAGTTGTTATTATTTTGTATTGTATTGGATACTTAAGATTTTTCTCTTCATTATCTTATTGTTTTTCCTAAGAATGTTTCTTCCTTTTTGAACCATGAAAAAAATGAAAAATAAAGTTTATTAGAATTATAATAGAGTTATTACTCTTAGTTTATTGAAATAACTTCTTGTAAACAAAAGCAAGAGAAACAATTTTATTCATGCTTCCATTTCCTTATTCAATGATATTTCTTATTTTATGAGTTTTGGAAAATAAAGAAAGAAATTTGTTGTTGCATTGTCTTAATGGTTAACATTAAATTTGAAAATGAAATTAGGCAATTTTTAGTTTTGGTAATAGCTTAAAAAGGCCATTTCAAAATTATGATATGTACTATTTTTCCTCTTTCCTGCAATAATTTTTTAAAAATCATTTAGGTGAGAAACTTCCATTATTTAGACATTTATATGTCATGAGGGTTGAGTAATACATACATACATACATACATATTAAAATTTATATTGTTGTCCATTAAAATTTGAGCTTTAAGTGTACATAGATATTGATCTACATAACACACACACACACACACACACACACACACACACACACACACACACACACACACACACACACACACACACACAAATGTAAATCTGGTTTGGTCACAAAATAATACAATCGGGAAGAATATGTAGACAAAAATCTATGCACTTGGGTACATTTCTAAGTCCTAACAACATGCTAACATTTATATGATTCCTAAGTAAGAAAACTAGTAACCGAAAACTCCCTTTAGCATTTTACTTGGTCTTTTGCACTTTTATTGGCTTTATACATCTTACACTCTTGATGAATTTTTTTAATATTTATATTGCCTCGAAAACTAACACCCAGTCAAAACACTAGTGTCGGCGCTCATGTCCTCCTTGTCACTCTAGCCCCTCTTTACCTCTTTCTTATCCTTTTGGACCCCTTTTGCTTCTTAATTACTTTTTACTACTTTGGGTTGGCCTTTCAATTGTCAATTACAAAATTCAAACAAGGGAATCATATAAATACACAGTTATTTTTTCAAAATAAAGGACCAAGTACTAAGCATTATATACTACCACCTAAGCTTGCATTCAAAGGCACAAGAGAATCAAAGGCATCCATATAACACTCATACAAGGGACAAGGGTTGTATCACATCTGCATACACATTATAGGAGGGCAAGCATATTTTATTCCATCACACACATTAGATACATTTTCTACATTCTAGATCTAGCCCGTTCTCGGTGTGAAACTTGCACAAGCGAATCCTAGGTCCTCCTTTCTACACACACACAAGAAATACATGGAGTTTGAGATGTAGTGCATCTCTTGATCATAATCTCACTCTTTGGGTGACTACTAGGTTATGCCAACTCCCCATTCTATATTTTCCTTTTTAGGTTTGATGTGGTTTGTGGGTATGTGTAGGTGAACTTCTTTCTTGCAGTTACAGGTACATTCACATATTAGACAATGAATCTAGAGAAATAAACAAAGACCAATAATGAAGCTTATCCGGCCCTGAAATATCTAGATCTAAAACATCTCCCTAGATACCAACACCTAGATCTAGACATCAATGCCAAGATCTCTGTCTTCTCTCGTGTGCTCTGATCGGCACAATTTTAGATCTCATAACCTCTAGTTTATAGTGACGGTGTTTTTAATAGTATGTTTCAATATTTCATATGCCCAGGATCACTTCCTGTTCACTCAGACATCAACTAAGTACCCATATCTCTCCTTTTTCTTAGGGTTTCATATTGCACATGCTTTATTGCTTGTGTCTTACTATATATTAGCATTTTTACATAATTTATTATAGTAATTATAATGAAATTAATATTTAATTACATTTAATTTAAATCATTTGGTGAACCCCAACACTCGAACACTACCTTCCTTCTAGGAATTCTTATCCCATGGGTGAGACTTATAAACCCTATACCGAAAATATCTTTATCGACCTCTGGCCCATATTACTTGAAAATCCTCAAGACTTGGATCTCTTATTATTCTCTTCCCATGAGGAAGCCAATAATATATTTAAGCTAAACATGTTATCACCGAATCCTAGCACCCTTATGTTTACACAAGTGCATATAATTGAATTCACGGTGTGATTGGACAACATGGGTACTATATCCAAGTTGTGGGACTTGCTACTTGAGATAGACCTCCGTGAGAGAAAGCTTTGGTTCTTACTCCTAAACTACTTGCCACAATTCACTCTAATACAAGTAAAACTATCTTTCCTAATATAACTTTCCAAGGGACCAAGGAGAGATAATGCATGAAAATTAAAGCCTACACTAAAGTGGTGATACACCAGAAAAGGAGGGTGTGAGAGTAGTCTTCCAATGTGTGAAAAATAGAAGTAAAATGCATACTAGAAGGGGTGATAACAGTTCTCCACAATCTAGCAAATGCATTCACAACAATATTTCATACATGCACAATAATAATGAGTCCTTACAAGAGCATAAAAATAGACACAATATTCTTGTAATGAAGGTTGAAAGGGCAAGAAGAGTGCAAATAAACACAACAGGGGAAGATGCATCCACAAACTTGTATTTTATTGCTTCATGATATGCACAATTCAATCTATTACAAGATAAGGGCCTGGATCACCATGCAAGGAGTCCACTACAAGGGCCTGTAGCACATTGGCTTCATAAAGTAATTTTGACAGAGCTTTGCTTCAACAAAACTCCTTTTTTTTACAATGAGCCTAACACTCCAATTTATAGAAAAATGAGAAGAGAGAGAGAAGGGGAAAATGGAAATCCCAAAATCTATCCTTCAACCACTTGTAAGAGGCATTAAATGGATTGAAATGATTGTATGTTACTTGAAAAAGGCTCCCCATACTGTCCTAGGTGTTGAACAGAGAAATAATGATGACCATGCCTCTTAATTGCACTCCCAACTACCAAATAAAACACTTTATCATGAACCCGGCCATGTTTTATGAAAATATCCATCAATTTCTCATCAAATCCCAAATTTATTGATTGTTTTGTGTCTCTATCTTGGAGCCATGATTCCAACAAGCAATTTCGTGTGATTTCATTGAGAAATGAAAAAAGTTATGGCCATCTGAGTGCGAGTAGCTATTTTGAGTTTGCCAGGCATTTTCTGTCATTTGACGGGAATGAGCATTAATTGACTAGAGATGAATATGTTTCTTTTATTTTAATATATCTACCCTCATCAAAATTAAGAAAGTCCAATTTTATGAAAATTGGAGCTCGGAGTAAAAATTTATGGCCGTTTGAAGTTCGTGGGTCAAACATTGACTTTTCTCTTCATTGTGGCTATTTCGGAAAAATCGGGTCCGCATGTCCCGGAAAAAAACCTCCGCATGGCCTGATTCAAGCTTCTTTGTCTCTACATTTTCTCTGTTGGCTGGGCCATGAGGGCATTTGACCTCCGCATTTGCCGTAACGTATGGTTCCTTTTACGACTTTTTCACCTTTGTGCGTCTCGCGCGTACTTTTGTCTCGATTGTCCTGGACACATTTCTCCACGCCACCCGCAATGCACTGACTTGCGGAAAAATCAGATTTTTGCGTTTCGTGTGTACCTATGTTCCAAATGTCCCACGGGCCACGCGGACAAAAACTTCTGCTTTTTCTAATTTTTACTGCGGCCATTTCGGCTTTACTGCGCGCTTGCGTGTCCCTGTTGAACTTGTGCGGTCTAGGACACAGAAAGCTGATTTATCCGATTCCTTTGTATTTCAGCTCCAAACCTGGTATGATGAACCTTGGTATGATCCACAGCCTCCAGACCCGCAATGCATTAAAACAAGCCCGCGACTTCAATTTTTGATTTTTCAAAATTTTCTAACTCGTTGGATTTTTTCCTTGGATGGGGGAGTTAGAGAGAAGCTAAAGGGACCCCGAAAACATGATTTTGGGCCTTGAATCAATTCCACTTTCTTGGACTTATCAAATTTTACCTCGAGGGGTGAATTTTGGATAACAAAACCCTCCCATTTGCAATACTACTTGTTTGCCTCTTGCAACCAAACCTTACCATTCTACCCTTCCACCTATCTCCATTGTTCCTATTTTCACGCCTACACCTACCAATCATTTCACTCAGCCTATTACCTCTCATATAAGACAAGTCTCCTTTTCGGGAACTCAATATATGGCTTCTTTATATCATGATCTAAAAATTCAAAATATGTCAATTATAACAAGATACTTCACATTCCTCTTCATCTCTTGATTCCCCACTTCTCCTTCACATCCCTTTTTCACCCGCCATATATTATCATCCACTACCTTCTTATTTTTTTCGCACCTAAGCTTATAATCTTCAATGTACATGAAAACCCTTAGGAGCATCTTTGATCTTTCCATGTGGCATGTCTTGATTATGCGGATGATTTTACATTACTAGCTAAAATATTTCCTAGAAGCTTGCAATATTACGCTTTGTGTTTTTTATGATCTACCTTATCATTTGGTTATTTCTTTTACACACTTAGCCAATGATTTCCTTGCAAAATTTTCTATCAATATTGATACTAAAATATCCTATGCCCAATTAGCTCAAATCAAACAAGGATCCAATGAGCATCTCACAAACTATGTTTTACAATATAAGAACAACCTTGCCAAGATGACTAATGTTCTCGCTGATTCCAAATTGCAAGATCTATTTGTTCAAAGTATCTTACCTCCACTTCAAGAGAGTTTCATATTTGAGACCTCTCCATCATTTGATCAATTATGCCATACACTCAAGATGTGTGAAGGAAAACTTTTATCTATGGGAAAATTAAAATATCATGATACTTCTTTATCCTCTAATAGATTTCAAGCTAAATATGCATTCAAGCCATCTCCTAAGCCCACTGAAGCTAAAGCCACTATCAATGTTGTTTCTCCATCTACCAAACTTCAAGTGCAAGCTCTGTGACATACATTTACTAAGTTACCTTACGCTCCTCGATTCCTACTACTGTAACTTATCGAAATAAATCTTATTACTCTTCCACCACTACTCAATCTAAACCCTTCCCGCCCATATTGCAAAAACTATGATGAAAATACACACTATGATTACCATAAATGCATTGGGAATCCTACTAATTTCTACTTAAAAAGTAGACATCTAATTCAATATCTTATTGATAAAAACTCCATCAAGCTTCCTGTGCCATCTACTTCCAAGCTAGTCAATGATAATAAAAAGATAAAAATATTCAAAGACCCTTTACTAAACCATGAAAAACAAGTTAAAGATTATTTTGTAAATAATATTTATCGTGTTGTGCCTCCTCCTTCATCAGGGCCTCTTGATTTCCTTGTTGCTTCTACTGATGTGCCACTATTACCCATTACATTCTCGGATCATGATTATCACACTACATTTTCTTCTGATTCATTGCATATTAATGCTTCTATTGGAACATATGCTATCAATAATACTATGGTCTATCCATTAGCTCTTACCAATGAATGGTCTGTTTTACTTCTTGTAGCTATTAAATTCCCAACATCATTAATTACATTTCCGATTCCTAATTCCTATGGTTGTGCCATTCTTCCGATCATAGTTAGTTCTCTTACCATATTTACACCATTCCTTGTTACCTCTAAAATAGTTAGTTGTCACATACTATTAGGTCTTTCTTCACTCCACGCCACACATGATATCCCTTCCATACATCACTTGTGTCTCAAGTTCCTCCATAACAAATAAGTTATCACCATCAAAGGTATTCCACCTCGCACACCATTTCCTTGACCCACTCATGATGATATTTATGCATTAGCCAAGACATTTCGTCCTCCTACATGGCTCACATCCTGGTCTACTCCTACACCTACCTCTCCTAATCATATGTGGCCTTATGTGCCTCCTAAGTCCAAATCTAATTCTGCACCTAGTTCTCCTATTCACACATGACCTTTGATAACATCCTAACTTTACAAAGAAAATAGTATGACTAACTAGGGAAGGCTAACACCATTGCCACCTATAGTCAAGCTCTAAGTCTAGGAATGTAACATCAATGATCAAAGCTTAAAATCATGTTAAGAATGTAAACTAAATGGAATTAAACACTAATCTACAAAGCATCCTTACTATGTATTGAATTGCTAAACTAACAAAGACCTAAATAGATCTAAGAGGGAAATCAAATTGGGTTTGTTGCTACTCCAAAGAAGGTGAAATGGTCTCTCCAAATGACTACAAGATCATATTGGATACCCATATACTAACCCCATTTAAGACTTTAGGCAAAGATTGAGCTTGGCTATAATCATATTTCTTATATAAGATGCAAATCAAAGCATGGTGTAAAGTTTAAGGGTAGATACTTAGTCCCTTTTATAGTTTTTTTCTTTGAGGAAAACTAGCATCTTAGGTTCATGTGGGATTAAAAACAAAAATTAGATTAAGGATTGTTAATCATGATTAAGATTTATTGATCACAATTAGTGAATTAAAAGTGATTAGGATGTGAGGAGCCTTAATCAACAACTTGAGGTCAATTAGGAGACTAGGATAAGCTTTTGAAGCTCCTCGCTTTGAGATGTTGTGGAGGGAAATGGGGTGATTTTGAGTGGTTGGAAGAGGGTTTGAGCCAATAATAGGGTATATTGACCAAAACAAGGGTAAAATAGGCTTAATTAGCTAATAATCACTAATTACTTGTTTGGAAGAGGATTTTGACTTACGATTCGTTGTAAAGTGGCATCTTGAATGTGAAAGAGGATAGGTAATAAAAAAGCAACTTTGTTGATTGACCAAAATGGTAAGAAACGTTAGTTAATTAGTAGAAATCACTAATTATAATGGAAATGGTAAGAATGAGGGTGATTTGTGTGCGTTTAGCAATAAGATTGCAAAAGCAGAATTTAGGTGTCTACATTTGCCCCTGTTTGAGGTGAAGTAAGTAACTTCTCTTCAAATATAGTAGACAAGCATAAATAAGTAATTTTTTGAAGAAAAATTAGTAGAATGAAGGATGCCCCTTGAGTGTCGATGGGGTGATAGAAGAAGTCAATTGACGATTGAAAATATGATTGAAACGAATAGAAGAAATAAGGATAGGGATAAACATGGTTGTTTATTGCCCCAGGTGATTTGGAAGAAAAATTAGTAGTGATAATAAATGATAATGGAGAAGAAATGATAATGGAGAATATAGGACAAGCCCAATCTTTGCATCCAATCTTTCAATAAACAACTTTGTTGTATCATTTTCCCCTAGATCTACATCATCAACCTTTATTGAAATAAACAAAAGTGTAAGATAACATGAAAAGCTAAATTACTAATATTTTTTATTGCAAAAATACAAAACTCCATACAACATATGTAATGCAATGAAAATATGAGAAATTAAACCAACTAACCCAATAGAGAAACCGGTACAATCACACATACTCAAATAAACAATGATCAAGATAGTTGTACCAATGTTTTTGTTATCAAGCTTCAGTTCCCGAATGTTTGTGTTGTAATGACAAGGGTTAAAAATGTTACCCAAAGAAAGGATACATGCGAGGGGAATAATGGAGGACAAAAGTAGTCCCATGGAAAACATTCATGCAATATGACATAGTCTCGAGAACTCAACATTGCTTGCACGGAGTACCGCCATATTAAGCAAACCAACTTTGTTAATGGAGGTAGATCATGATGATCCGCAAGTCGCTTGAGATAAGAACAAGAAATAACCTAAGAAATATGTTTTTGTAGGAAATTTTTGATGTTCGAGGATAATGCATTTGATATAGGCTTCAGCTACGTGCATGTCGTTTACCAATTTTTGAATTTTTGAATTTTTTTAATTTTTGCCATTTTTGGATTTTTAATGATTTTACCATTTTTTTGGGTTTTTTGAAAATTTTTATATTGTTTTAAATTTTGGAATTTTTAGGAAGAATATATTGTAGAAGAAATAAAGAATCATGAGACATTGTTAAAAGTCACCATAAGGAAAAAATATGCCCCGGGTAGTAAAAAGGTCGTTAGGAAGCAAAAACATGCCCCGACGTAGCGAAAATAGGCATGAAATAATTATTTATTAAAAATAATCATCACGATGAGTTGTAGAATAACCAATACGGCTCAGGGGAGCCTCAAGGGTGAGAAACATGCCATGGAGGGGGTAAAAATGGGTATATAAGCCATCGCGGCCAATTCATTTACCACATTCACCTACCATTTCACCGCTGATTTGAGCTCTTATGCATGAGAGAAAATGACGAGGTCAGTAGAACCCGCAGACACCATGTGGATCACATGATAGACTACAAGAGACTTCCGGTTGATGTCCCACAGTACATGAAACTGGAATCTTTACCCTCTGTAAATTAAAAGCATTTAATTTTGGTAAAAATTACATTTAATTAGGGTTTTAGGATAGAAAAATGCATAGGCGTGGCCCTTGGGCGCGCCTATGCTCAAAGGAGGGGTGATTATGAATTTTTATTAGTTGAGCATGGGTGCGGACATGCTAGTGCCAACAGAGGGGCAACTATGCAAAGTTTTTCAGGTGAACATGAGCGCATATGTGCTAGTGCATGAGGAAGGGCACCTATGCATAAAAGAGGTTTAAATGGAATAAAATGGAGTGCGCCTATGCATGGAGAGGTGCGCTGGTGCCGCTATGCACTATAGACACTTTTAGAATGTTTTAAGAAGAAATGGAGGTTTTAGGAAACCCTAGGTAATTAAAATAGATGAATTAGATAATAAAATAGAAGAATTTGATGATAGATTAGAAAAATTAGATGGTAGAATAGAAGAAAAAGAATAAGATCATAATAAATGACCTGATTAACCCTACAGGTGGACTTAGAGGTATTAGAGATGCGGGAGCAACATGGGTGGCTTTGGGCCTACAAGGTGACATTCAGACACTAGGACTAGATTTTTTAGAGATCACATTAGAGGTGACCAGTTTAGCACACGTGGCCCACATGCCACATATTACTTTAGATCACATCATACTCAAAGATTTATCTCGGGAGATGGCGAGAGCAAGATTCAAACATTCCATCTTCCTACCGGCAAGATGAGCATCACTTTAGAGGACATGTGGTGGAGCTCGCGAGTTCCTATTTACGGTGTGTTGATCACATATGATGGTCGCCATGACTGCATCGAGCAATGTATGGCTGATCTATTTGGAGTGGTAGACATACCCCGTTGGGGTATGACGACCAACATTAAGAGGTGTATGGCTGATTAGTGGCTGGGATGAATCCTTGTATTCTTATTAGCTTTTGTCGGTGGCATTTTATTGCACGAAAATACACGTACTCAATTTCCCCTTAATCTTATTTGAGTGATTCATGACCTTCTTTAGGGAGAAGTTTACTTTGTTGGGGTCGTGTATACTAGCTCATTTATAAGAAGATTTTCACTTGATAGCTTACCATGGATAGAAGTATGTGGGTCTTACCACTTTGCTACAGATATGGGCTTGGGACCATATTGTGATAGGATGCCCTATAGGAGCATTGAGAGCTCGAGCTATTGGAGAGCCTTTTGTCATGGGCTGCGTTCATACGGAGATGATATCTATAGTCACATGGGAGATAAACATTATTACAGAAAGCATTTGATGAGGTATAACCTCACATGATCACATGTCGGCTCTATAGGTTGTATCAATGGCTTCAAGAAATGATCAAGTTGAGAAGCTGGCCATTGCAATGAATCATTTTATTCTTAGGAGCAGGACCCATATCATGGAGTGGTACGAGAATAGACAAAGTCCAAAATTAGTTTGGTCTCATCTAGGGGATTCCTAGTGATGAGATGTGGTATGCACACAGATATAGGGAGGCCTTCCATATGGGGCCCTGGATCGACTAGGCCGAGCTCGTACTAGCTTATTATAGGTGGCTTCACATCCTTGGGTACAATTGCACGAGATAGTGAATCTAGGTACGACTCCTTATTATGCAAAGCATGGTATGCGATAGTGCTACCACAGAGATTGACCATACCACAAGAGGTATTGGATGCAACAACATAGGGGGACATAGCCTGGATCCTAGGGTACAAGCACACATATAGGCACATGTACATGCATAGGTAGGTCCACAGTGTAGGAGTGCTATCACATCGGTGCTAGTCTAGTAACAAGTCTTAGTATAACCATAGGTATTGGCACCATGGATGCCCTTCGAGTCCCCATTATGGGCACCATTGCAGGAACCTCCATCACCCCTCATGTGATTCCATGACACAGTCCACCAGGAGGTGGAGGAGATGGCAGGGGTGGTGAGGATATGGAGGAGGATGTTCGGGGTGCACAAGGTGGTGGGTAGGTGGCTAGCTTGTTGTAGCAATTACAACAAGTGACAACTCTACAACTCTAGGTTGCAGTGAGATGGACCAGTCATTTCTCTAAGAGACCATGATATTACACGAGAGACTAGACTATCACAGAGGGGGATCAAATTGTGATAGAGTGAGATCAGAAATTGTAGATAGTCTACAACTATAGGTAGAGAGGGATCGGGAAGTAACAGAGAGGGATAAGGCCGTAGTAGACAGAGCCCATTACGAGATAGAGTTAGCCAAAGTGTAAGAGTAGAGCATGATACACTTTAGCAAGTAGACACGCTCTTGGGGTATAGTTATTGATTAGTCATATTTCCTCCCTAACAACCAAGGCTACATACTACAAGATGTAGTATCACGCGGCTATCCCTTCCGAGCAGCCAAGTAGAGATCTCCCGAGTATAGGCGGTAGCATGTCTCGATCTAGATCACATAAGCCATCAAGATCAACACGATATGTATAGGATCCCTAAGGATAGCATGCTTCGAGAGAAGCATGGGTTATCATAGCGAGATGCAACCCCTTCCACTCATCCAACACCTCGAGATGCCCCCACCTATTGGTGGACCTAGACCAGCAAGACTGGTACGGCGGGTGAGAGTCTCTTATTGATGTATCGGATGTATATTTTTGGTGTATCGCCTCCATATGAAGGCATACTTTGTACGGATGTATATGTATTATTTTTTTATCATGCCTCGTGATGAAGGCACATTTTTGTACATATGTACGTTATATATTGTTTTTGATTATGCCTCGTGATGAAGGCACAATTTTTTGTATAGATGCCCATGATGGCTCATTGTATCGGATTACTTTTGAGACATACTTTTTGTACACGAACATTTATATTTATGATGATGTATGATGATTTGATGGATTACTGATGTATCATATTTTTTATGAGATATCATGCTTAATCTATATGTTTTATATTTGTATCACATGTTTGTTAGATTATGAGATAGCCTTAGCTGATGTCATATTGCATGTTGATGAGATACTTTGAGTAAAACATGTTTATATTTTTGATATTGGTGTGGGGGATAGATTTTTGATCATGCACAACCCCTCTTGCCCCATTGATGATACAATATTTGATGATTAGCTCTAACATACATGTGTGATGTAGAATTAACATTTATTGATATATGATGTATAGATGTGATGGTTTATTTGATATGATGATGAAATGGTAACAAAATGTACAAGTAAAATAAAAAGCACGATGTAAACAAATATAATCAAAGCAAAAAAATTATCTCGCACATATGCAAGATAAAATGAAATGAATGCATTACGCCATAAATTAAAGTAACATTCAATCTAAGTAAGCAAGTGAATCCAACTTAAAGCATACAATATGAAAAAGGAATGCAACTAAAAATATACAAACCAACAACTAAAAGTAAGAAAACTACTACTTTGTTTTTGTGGGACATTTTTGGGATGTTTTTGGGTAATATCTCGAGATAATTTTCTATTGTTTTGGATTTTTCTATGAAATGTATTTGAATGTTTTGATTTTTCCATAGAACATATCTGTATGTTTTTGGGGTTTTCAACAAGTCATACGCATGTTTTTGACATTTTCTAAAATGTTTCCCAAAGCAAATGTGCAAGGAAATGAAGAAACATGGATGCTTCTAGTGTTAGATGGGATGTACAAGGGCAAAATGACACATTTTATGTGTAGGAAGTGACAATGTAAAGAATCCCCTAGCATGAGATGGGTTCATTCAAGGTAAAACTCTCCGCATTCAAAGGTAGAATCATCCGTATCAGGCAAAGAGGAACAAGCTCACAAGGGACTCGAAAAAGGAAAAGACCAACTTAGGACAAAGCTGTCATACTCCCGAACATGAAATTTTTGTGAACAACGAACCCTCCAATGATGTCGAAATTGGTTTTCACCCAAATAACTTGTCCAAAGTGCCACCATTTCCTGGTTTTCACTATTAGACACACCTATTTATTTCTCTTTTCTTTTTCTATTTTAATACTTTTTTAGTTTTCTTGATATTTTCGAGACCCCACACTTAAGCATAGAAACAATTAAGATGCATTGTGTTCATGGGTTCTTGAAGCTCTTGGCCATCTCAATGGGTAAGCTTATAGGCACCTAAGCCAAACTTGCAATGACAACATATGGTCATAGCCAATTGGGCTAAAATTTACCTTTCTTTTCACGGTATTTATTGGTGTTTTTCGATTCTCTTTTAACACCAAGTATCCTACATCAAATTGGAGAGGTATTACTCTTTTATTATAGCTTTGTTACACTCTATCCCGATACACTTTAAGGTGATTGAGGTTCTGAAGTATTTTCTAGTATAAAATCTCCTACTACTCAATCCAACCTACTATGTAGTATTCCTCTTCATTCAGGTAATCCCTTAGCTCAATACACAAAGAGGGGATCTCGATCTCTAGAAGTAGTACGGCTTCCATGCTGAATACTAAGGAGTATGTAGTAGCACATGTAGGGGTGTAGATATAATTTTGAATGCCCAAAGGGTTGGGTGAATTTGTAGATGCCAGTCACGGCCTATTTTATTCACCATCTTCTCCATAATGCAAATGAGGGTTTTATTGGAAGCTTCGGCTTTCCCATTACCTTGAGGGTAATAGGGGGTCAAGAACTTAAGGGAGATTTGAAAGAGTTTACAGAGTTCTTTCACAATTTTATTCTTAAATGTCTTACCATTATTAGTGATAATAGGAGAAGGGATATTATATCGACATATGATATGGTTCATGATAAATTTAGAGATTTGGGAACCTTCAACATAGGTGAGAGGAACAAACTCTACCCATTTTGTAAAGTATCCAGTTGTAGTAATGATGAAATTATGACCATCGGAGGAGACATGGTTAAGTTCTCCTATTAGATTGAGATCCCACTTTGATAATGACCAACATGTTGTGATAGGGTCCAAGGATTCCACCAACGCATATATCAAGTTTCATCCGTACTTATGACAATCCATGCACTTTTTCAGATGGTTACAACAATCATGCTCCATGGTGGGAAAATATTAGCCTACTCTAAGTATTTTCTTTATAAGTATGATCCCCACAGATGCTTTCGTGCACCTCTTTGATTTCTTGGATGGACTCGTACAAATTAAAACAATGCAAAATATTCCCATCATAGCCTCGACGGAAGAGGGTACACCTACCTCTCCTCATCATATGTGGCCTGATGTGTCTTCTAAGTCCAAATATAATTTTGCACCTAGTTCTCCTATTCGCGCATGACCTATATCTACCTTCTCATCCTCATTGGTCCATTATTCCACCTCATTGAGCTAAGTCCCCTCTGAAGGGTAACCATTTATCATGTATGTTATACACCTCATTATTCACATTAGTCTCATTTACATGCACATAGTCACTCTCCTACACCACTAACCTTAGATCATTGTCACATGCCTTTGTCTCCTCGGAATATTGGGTAGGGGGCCTTCACCCTTTACTATCATCGGATAGTCTTCTATCCCTTACAAAATTAGGGGTGTCATACATTCTCCTCCCCCTTATAGCATTATCAATTATCCCTCATGTCTATAACTACATTATATGATCATTGCTTTATGTCTAGTCTTTCTTAGTACTCTCACATTTTTGGTACACACATTGTACCATCATTACCCTATGACACATTCTTGTGCTACATTTCACACTTAATTGTTGAGAGAACAATACATTAATGAACATCACATTACACACTTCACTCTCTATGCTCCATGAAATATATTTTCTAGCATCTACTCGAACGTGAAAACCCATTTCCGGATGATGCACTCTTGTTCTACGGTTTATTCTTGAGTGCTTTGACGAGGAATTTATAAATGAACCTCATTTCATGAACATCTACTTGGGGACGATGAAGCTTCTTCCATTTTCATATCTTGCATACCATGCCATCACACCATTACAACATTTTCATATCTTGTTTACATCTACTCCTTTTCACCTATACTATTTACATGTTGCATTTTTCTTACTATGCTATCTCGGATTCTTAGTATGTTAATATCTTTTTTTATATACACATACATGTTCACTTGGCATCTATAATTAAATGTAGATATCTTACATCTCCTTACATGATGCATGATTCTTGACACTTTGAATCACTTGTCATTCCCACCGAGGCTCTTGGGGACATCAACCTCTACTACTCTCGCTAATGATAGGTTCTATTGTTTCATCATTTACTACTTCTCATTACAATCACTTTAATTTTTCCTTGATATATACATTCTTAGACATACTATTTATCTTTCTAACATGCTAATGGGTGCTTCATGTGTAGCATTTTCCTTGTAGGACTATATGCAACCATGGTTATCTGATACATTTTTCTTGATCTTGTTTATTATTGTATTTATTGTTTGTGGGCTATGCCCTATGTCTTGTGTGATCATTATATTCTTTTGACTGCTTTGGCCTTGATTGTCTTGTGACATTGTGAGTGATGTCCCATGTTTAAAACCCACTTTTTTCACGGTCCATCTTGTTTTCACACTTGCTTGTTACATTTTCTTCTCTTGTATACTAGTAAATTTAACTAACTCTTGTTAATATCCTACTTTTATGGCATGTGCCTTTGTTTTTACCATGCACATCACCTACCCCCTATAGGTATCTCTAATTCAATATGCATATATGTCTCTAGTTCTATCCTTTGGGATGAATTCTCCAATAGTTGTCTCATGCATCCTAAACATGGTGGGATACATTCGGTGAACAAATCACCCCTATAAAATTTTAGATATACAATTCAAATTAGCACAATATCGAGACAACAGAGGAATACAATATCACAACAATCCGCAATTAGACTTGGACATCACAAACAAAGCATACACCTAATTATAAAAAAGTAGCACAGGTGCTTGTGTCCTCCCTTGGTGCTAATGTCATAGGGAAGAAACAATAAATTTCTCGAGATCAACATAATCTCCGTAGTCTTCGGTATAGTTCTCCGTATGCGATACTTACCTTGAGGTATAAAATGTATTATATCTCCCGGAATAAGCTACAATATGGAACAACACGAGAAAAACATAGGATGTACCATATGTAGTGGTACTCATTTGGGAAACAGTCATGGAAGGAGAGCAAAATTAGATCTCTCTCCCCAACACTTTTCTCCGATGTCATGAGATCACAAAAAAACTCACTTTTGGCATGAGATGACCCAAATACTCACACTTGGCATGAGGTATCCCAAAAAGTCACCCTTCACAAAATTTCAAGACATATTTCTATCCTTTACACTCTTATACATCAGAGCACACTTTCCTTTATTACTACCTTTTCACACTTTTACATACTTATACATACTTTGCTAAGATATTTCATATACACGTTTGACGCCTCTCTCGCTCTTCTTTTTACAGTCCATCCTTAATACAAAACAAGAAGCAACCTACATCAGAAAATAAAAGTACAAAAATAGGTACAAGATACACATACACTTCACCCCTAGGGTCCACTTCCCTTTTTCCTAGTCTCCATGCTCCATTTTGTGATCCCTTCATGCTTCACTTGTCCATTCGACACATTATTCTCTACACTCTCTATAAGATCATAAGGTATGCATCTCTATCTACTTTTTGCTATTGAGTATTCACTCAACAACATAAAGTGGGGGAAAATATTGAAAAAAATAAAATTGGGTACATATCTAGGTCTCAAAATATGCTAACATTTACATGATTCTTGTTGATGCGTAATCACATCACCCTTGATTGTTTGCAACTCGATAGATTGAAAATGTCAGTGTGATTACATAACACGGAGCTTTTCCCAAAGTGTGGAACTTTGTAATCGGGGAAAGTTCCCCAGATGAAGGCCCGGCTGGTTCCTATTCCTCTATTCTGATACACACTCAAATTGTAGAGGATCTATCCTAAAATCTACTCTAACTTGCCAAGGAGACATGGTTGGAAAGATGCAAGAAAAATAAACTAATCTAATGGAGGTGATGCACCAAGATGAATGCTGAAACCTACTTTACATGGAGATGAAAACCAATAAGTTTTAAGGGGATGAATACACACCACAAAGTAAACCAATTGTTATGAATTCATTCACCATTAAATACAAACCATTAAATATGCAACACAATTTAACATGCACAGTTAACCAAAATTGCAATGAGAGATCAAGAGAATGTAATGAACATAAGAGAGGGTTGAACTTCATCCATAGAATTATATTATTTCTCCATAGATTTGATACAGTGCATTACAATGGCCAAGAGGAAGTAATTTGCATTATATCTTGAATGGGAGGTTTGGACTCCACAAATTCACTTATAGACAAGAGAAGAAGGGAGGGTGTAAAGCAAGATTATCCAACCTTTCGAAATGAGCCCCTCCTTACAATATATAGGAATAATGAGAGAAGGGAGAGAGGAGTTCAAAATATTGCTTCAACCACCCTAAAATGCATTAAAATCACCTGCATTAGTGATGGGTGCCACTACAAAATCCATGCCTCCATGTACTTTTCCTTGTTAGAGAAGAAAGGAAACCCATATCTCATCATTTTGGTAGGTGAGAAATTTGGAAACCCCCTCCAAAATGGTGGAATGTATTTCCTCATTTTGAAATAGTTAGTATCACTAAAATTAAGAAAACTAGTCATAATTGTGTAGAGGACACTGAGGGATTTCCAAAAAGTCTTATTTTGTGAAAATCTGAGCTTCCAGTCAAAATTTATGGCCATCTAAAGATGAGGGTGCCATACTGCAATAAATGCCAGTGGTGATCTTTGCCTTTTTAAACTCTGAATTGCATCACATCCTCTGAAATCTGAAATTTTAGATTTTCAAGATTTAGAACTTCAAGCATTTTGATTTCTGGAGTTTGGGTTACATTGCATCACTCAAGTTGGCTTAAGAGCTCAAATGCTGAACCTCTAAGTCCAAAATTAAAAATTTGGAGTTTGACGATGAAAACCATGTCATGTGACACTGTTTATTGCTCAAGCCAAAAGTTCCAAAATTCTGAAACCCCGAAGTTTGAAATTCAAACTTTGGGTTTCGGACTTTATTATTTTGGGACTTTAGGTTTCGGGGATTTGGGACTTCGGGTTTCGGGTTTTAGGACTTTAGGTTTTAGGATTTTGTTATCTATTTGGCACATGAAACCTCTAAAAGCCCAAAGTTTGAATATTGGACTTCAGATTTCAGACTTTTATCCCCCATGTGGCACTATTCACTTTGCAAGATTGTGAAACCTTTGAAACTCAAACACCAAAGCCCCTGAATTTTAGACTTCAAGTTTTGAACTTCTTGCTCCTTTTTTTTTTGCTTCTTTCCACCGAGTCCCCGAATTTTTCTTCGGCCTACCTAAACTATTAGACCAATTCCGAAGTGTGATCTCCCATGGCCGAATCGATCCTCATTTTTTTCTCTATGGGGTCATGTTTGTCCAATTTCTCCTGAGGGGTAAAATTGGATAACAATATGGCGACTCATGGGATCACCTACCTACTAGGTGAAAGATCAGTTGCCTTGAAGTATCCATTGCGCATGGAGTTATAGATGATATCCTGATACTGATATTGCACATAAAACTTGCTCCCGATAGCTTGTAAACTTCTAATCCTGAACCTGCTCTACTGCCCACACTCTCAATTTTCGTAAGAAAATATTAAAAATGAGGTTTGTGAGAGTAGAAAAGTGTCTTGACCTAAAGTTTTCACCTATTCCTAAAATGGACTATCCCAATACCTAATTTTAGTTTCTTTGCATTTGTTTCCTTTGGAATTAGTAATTGTTTCCTACAAGCATGAACTTCTTCCCTGTTACAACATTCATCTGGAGGCACATTGAACTGCATAGTGATACAACTTGGGAGCAACAAAACTGTGCTAAATCACTCAGGGAAAATGAAACCTAAACTACAACAAGACAATGTGCATACACACTTAGAGGAATTAAAATCCTAAGATAATATTTACAAGGGTGAAACATTTCCTTTTCAGTAGTAATGTTTAAGATAGATCTTATTCACCAGAATCGGAAGTTCCTCTCTATCCAAAGTAGACAATTGGAAGGCATTGTTTCTTTTACATCCTAGTGACCATGTAGGGGCCACTCCAAATGGCATCAAACTTGGAATGCCTACCCAATTTTTCCCGATCTGCATCCCATTTCAAAACTAGGCCCCCCTCTTGGAAGGTTCTTGCTTTTTCTTTTTATCAAACCATCTTTTGAATAAGGCATGATATTTATCCATTTCTGCATTGTATGTTCCTTGATTTATTCCAATTCCCTTAGCTCTACATACCTATCCTCCATTGGTTCAAATTTTGATAACTCTAGCTATTTCATGATTTCTAATGTGGGTAGCTTCAATGATATAGGCAACACTACTTCTTTTCCATAGACCAACTTGTAGGGAGAGCTACCTATTGACCTCTTTGGTGTTATCCTATCATCCCATAAGGCTGATTTGAGCTTGGTATGCCATGTTCTTTGATTTTTATCCAGAGTCCTCCCCGATGATCTTCAACAAGTTATTTTTCATGGAATCTGCGTGTTTGCATTCATTACATCGGGGTAATAGTTAGAAGAGGTGCTCAAATAGATTTCATTCCTAATATCCCATTCCATGATCTTAGAGCCTAGGAATGCCAATGCATTATACTCGATATTATAGTGGTACGGTGCACCAAACCTTGTGACTATTCCTTCATAGAAGTCCAGTATGTTAGACTCGTTAGCTTCCTTGAGTAAAGCTTACGCCTCGGTCCACTTGGTGAAATAGTCCATTGCCATCAGAATCCACTTGTGACCTTGGATCGAATTTGGATTGATGACCTCAATGAAGTCCAATACCCATTGCATGAAGGACTGATTAATCAAATCGGATGCAATGAAGTGTTGCTAACCTTTCCTTTCTGTGAAGAACACACATTTTTACACCTTTTTATCCAAGTATAACGCTTCATTGAACATTTGTGGGCCTATAGTACCCCACCTTCTTTATTTTGAGAGTTGTTACCAAAAAATGACCTCTAACTCTCCATCATGAAACTCCTATAACACCATCTCAATTTGACCTCTTCTAATACATCTCAATAGAGTGTCTTGATGTTTTGTTAGTGCAAATTCACAGCACCCCCAAAATGACCTATGGATATGATTTTCTAAGGCAATGTCATTTGGTGTGAATGCACAACATTGAGCTTTCCCAAAGTGTGGGACCTTTGTAAATGGGGAAAGCTCTCTAGAGAAGGCTGGTTCCTCTTCCTAAACTACCTGCCACAAGCTATTCTAGTGCAAGAAAGCTAATCTAATCCTAATCTAACTATGCCAAGGAGACGAGAGAGAGAAAAGAGGGAAAAACAGATCCTACACTAAAATGGTGATACACCAGAGAAGGAAAATGTTGAACATCTATCAAAACTGCCATGGAAACAAAGAGAGGTGAGCAATGGAAAGGATGGACAAGTGCATCACAAAACCAAGGATGGATTTCACACAAAAATGTTCCAAAACTCCATGAACACAGCCCCAAAACCTGCAATAGACATTCAAACATGCACAAATACCTACAATGAAGAGAGGCAAGAAGAAAACAAGCAAAAACAAGCAAGGATGGACAAATGCATCACAAAACACATTTTTTATTGCTCCAGAAGTTTACACAAAACATCATTTCACTGGTAAGAGGAAAAAAATGCCATTACAGAGCAAGGGAGGAGGTTCAAACTCCATTTTTGACCTTGGGGAAGAAAAGAAGGGAGAGGCAGAGAAGAATGATGAAAAACCTTTACAAATGAGCCAAATTTGGCATTTAACCATCGAACAAAATGAAAGAAATGTGGAAAATGTGGGCAAATCAAATTGAAACTCCAACCACCGATAAATCCCTCCAATCTCACCTGCAAAGTGATGGGATTCATGGAAAAACCCATACGCCAAAGTGCATTGCTCTGCAGCAAGATAGAGGCCCATACTTCATTAATTTTGGTGGTTGGAGTCATTTTCTATGTTTTTACATGCCATATACGTTTTTCCATTTTTCTCCCACAAATATCCATCAAAAATCAAAATTGAAGATTCCATAGTGTAGAGGATTTCAACAGACTTTCCAATGATATAAATAACGTGAAAATTTGAGCTTGGGATCAAAAGTTATTCCCCTATGAAGATTTAGGGAAAAAATGGTGAAAACGAATGGCAAAAATAGGGTTCGCAGGTGTAAATTTGAATTTTTTTCCCTTTTTTGACTTTTGGGAAAAAAATCCCCAAAAATCTCTCGCCGCCCGACCTCTGCTTTAACACGTGGCATGTTCTGTTGCTCCAAGGGCTCAAATGGTCATTTTTTACTTCTTTTTTGAATTTGGAAAATTTTCCAAAATTACTCTGCGCCCGCTACTCCGGGACACATGTCACCACCTAGCTGCTCATGGGATTTCACTTCATTTTTACCTTTGCGCCATCGACCATTTTGGAAAAAATTCCAAGGTCCCTCCACTACTCCAACCCCCCACTTTCGACAGGACACGTGGCAAAATTTTATTTCTCGGCGGGCCTTCATGCCAAAATTTTCCTTCTCCTCCATGGGCCCGCAGGAAAACTTTGCCTTTGCGCCCTTTACACCCTTTGAAAAATTTTCCGAGTTCGTTGGCACGACCCGCATTGCCACGATTATCTTCTTTCTTGCTCGAGCTTTCGGGCCAAAATTTTGCTTTGTGCCTCTGCCAACTCCCTTGGCAATTTTTTAAACTTACCTCGATGTTGAACTTCTCCACCAGACATGTGTTATCGTCCTATTGGTTGTGGGACTTCCCGAGGAAAATTTCCCCAAAAACTCTGTTGAGCCAAAACTTGCAAAATACTTTAGGAATTAGAAGGAAAATTTTATCTTTACGGAAAGGGAAGAAAAATCCTATCTAATGAATCAATTTCTAGAATCCTTTGAGTGCTTGAAATGTGTAAAAATTGAAGTTGAAGCACAAGGAAGGAAAGAATGAAGGCAAGTTAGCCAAGGGCTCATTATGGATAACATGTCCTTTTGATCAAAACACCATCAATAAGCACATATGGAATGGATTGTAATATGAAGTATCTCCTCTTTGCTTTGCTCATTTATGGAGGGCATAGTCCTATTTTTTGAAGTGTATCATATCTTGAGTCCAAAAGGAATATGTATATCATCAATTGCTTTCTTTTGATCATCCTGTAAAGCACCAAGACAACTTCTTTTCCATCACACCGCTTCATCTGTTGGATTAAGGATAGTTATTCACATAGTCCTTTCCCATGGACCAGTTTAGTGACTTTAATTTCAATGTCATATTCCATAACACGAGTGATCCATCCTGCAAATTTCTCATTTAAATCATTGTTCAAAAGGAAGTCCTTGACTCCTGCATGGGAAACTAGTAGTTGGATCTTGTTGTTTGAGACTAGGTGTTTGAACTTCTTTAAAATCTTGATTACTGTGAGGACATGCTTCTCGATGAAGGAGTACCTCACTTCATAGTCCTCCAAACCTTGAATGAAGAAGGAAACCAACTACTTAGATCCTTCTTTGTTATGTTGTACTAGGATTGCGAAATAGTTTCTGAACCATCGAAGGCATAGAGCATGAAATCCTTAGAGAAGTCATGATGAGAGTTGGGGCTTGAGATATAGCCTCTTTGATATCCTTGATTTTTTTTTTTCAAATGTCCACTTAAATGACATGATCTTCTTTAACATCAATGTTATTGGCTTCACAATAGTGAATTTTTTGATACAAATCTGCGGACAAAATTGATCCTTTTAAGAAGCTTTGAAGAGCCTTCTTATGACTTAAAGTAAGGAAATGCTTGAATTGCTTCAACTCTTTCTGGGTCATCATCAATCCTTACTTTGACACAATATGGCCTAGGATCTTTCCTTCGTGGGCCAATATATACACATTTTTTGGGATTTAAAGAAACTTCGAATATCCTAAACCTTTGAAAGAATTGTCTTAGATGAAAGAGGTGATCTTCTGCATTTTTGGAGAACACAATGATATCCTCAAGATATACCAAGTACTATTTCTTTGATCAACCCTTGAATTCTATGTACATCACCCTTTGAAAAGTGGCTCCAACATTAGATAGTCCAAATGGCATCTTCCTGTAGGCCTAAGTCCTCGACTTAGTGGTGAAAGACATTTTGAACTGATCGTCTCCTTTTACCATTATATGATTATACCCCAAGTAGCCATCCAGGAGAGAAAATATTTCCGAGTTAGTACTACTTACAAGTAATATTTGTTCTATTGAAGGGAGTGGATAGTGGTCTTTGAGAGATACTCTATTCAAATCCTGGAATTCCACACATAACCTGATTTCTCTGTTCCTTTTGCTAACCGACATAAATTTTGCAACCCAACTTGAGTGCTTGATTGGAAATATAATGCATGCCTCTATCAGCTTGTTCAACTCTTTCTTCATGAGAGGCTCAATGTGTGGGTTGATTGGTCTTTTCTTTTTCCTAATCGGCTTAACATATGGATCTAGTTCTATTGTATGTTGTGCAAACTTTGGATTGAATCCTCTCAGGTCTTCATAGCTCAAAAAAAAAACATCTAGAAACTCTTGGAAAAGCTGTATGAACTCATATCTCTCTGAACAATGCTTACTTTTCCAATTTGGTGTGTTTTACCTTCTCCTACCAAAATCGGTTATGAATCCTCCCCTTTGACTTGTATGTTGGATTTCTCTTTACGAAACTGGTCATTAGGATTGAAAATCGACTCCAAAGTCACCAATCCTTTGGGAAGCTTGTTTTTGCAAATTGCACTACTTGATCCCCCTGCATCGCACGCTGCTCTAATTTATCCTAATTCCTAGCTAAGAATTTAGCCTCTTCTTGTAAGAAATTGATGATCTGCTAATCATTCTCAAACACCTACCAGCTTGTGTTATTATCTCGACATAGTTGGTCTTATAATTATATGGATACATGGCATGTGTTTTGTTTCTTTTGATGTTTTCAACTACATCAAATGTTTCCCCAATGGATGCAAGTCTATCCACATTCCTTATTCTTCTGGTATGGAATCGAATGTCGAATGCTTCAAAATCCTCCATGAAATCCCAAACCCTATTTTTGTAGCTATTGAGTAGGTCATTCTTCGCAACATGTTGTCCCCTAACCTAATTCATGGTTAGCTTGCTATCACCAACATCTTAGCAAGTTCTTAATGCCTATTTTTCCAGCCCAATTGAAGTCCATGAATCAAAGCCTAATATTCATTTGTGTTGTTTGAACATGCAAACTGAAACCTAAAAGATGAATAATACTTGACGATATGAGGTGAAACCAACATTGTACCCCCCAACACCTTGTTTGCTTCTCAAACCGTCAAAAAATAGTTTCCATACTTGATTTTCATCCTTATTTCCCAGTTTATTGATATTAGGAATGGGTGAATTTTCTTCATGTACATAGTATACTCCTAATTCAAATTCTTCCATTTCTTTATATGGATCAAATGCATGCCTTTTAGCCCAATCATTGAGTGTTAAATCCGGAATGCCATCAACCTTGGTACCTTTTTCTAGATAATTTAAACATTCTTCTTGATCAAAGGCTAAGCAATTTGTGTTGATAGGACTTGGCACATGAGGCTCAATGTGAATGTTTACAATTGGTTCTGACCTAATTGTAGAGATAACTCCATATATTGTTCTAAATAGCATGTGTGACTAATCTACATATAGGTATCCTCCAATTTTGGCAGTGAAGTCTCTTGACAAACACAACACAAAGAGTGGTGGTAAGTCAATTACGAAACATCCTACAAGACGGTGACATTGGGACATGCATGTAGTGTTAGGCTTAACCCTTTGATGACCCCAAATGTTCCAACTACTATCCCGTCTAGCTACACAAATCCTCTTAGTCACTGGCTAATACTTTAGACCCAATTGATCTATTATTTTCTTTGACATCACTGAGCTACTTTCCCTCAAATCGATCATGCAATTGCACATCAAGTGGTTCCCAACAATCAATGACACATAGAATGACAAAGGATTCAAATTATTTCTTGGTTGACCTTTATCTTGTTGCCTTGCATTAGTGAGAAATTTCTCTTGTCTTTGGTTTGATCCATTCGAGGTAGACCAGTTGGCCATTGTATCTTGTAACAAATCTCATTGTCCTGGGATTGCCAGTGAATCCCACATGGAAATTCTCACATGTGTTTTCTTCATCTGATTGATGATGTTGAAAGGGGATGGATTATCCTTTTTTTCCCCTTACTTGGTACAAATTTCTCTTGCACATGGGATGGTGCTTGGATTGCTAACAGTGGGTGTCTTAGGTTGATTTGATACATTTGGAGTTGAATTTGGTCTACTAAGCCCTTGTTGTGTAGGAGTGGGATGAGAAATAATTGGATTAGATGGTTGAACCTCATCTTTGTTCCTATTCTTTGAATATGTATTGGAAGCCACACCCTGAAAGGAGGTTGATTAACTCCACAAAAGTCTTCTATTTTCCAATTGACCAATGTGGTTTCCATTGGAGGTGCCTCTATTGGGTTTCTTACTACTGATTTCCCTCCTTATTTGGTTCTTGGGACACATCGACGGTATGCACCATTAGAGCTTGATTTAGAACACCTTTGAAACACATTGATTGATTGTGAGGTAGATTATAGGGGTAACACCACTCGTACTCCTGTGTCATGTTGTTTTGAGTTGGAACTAAGGATCTTGATGTTGAAACTATGTTTGGATCATATGGTTAGAATGGCTTGATAGCTTGAGGTTGTCCTTGGTTTGGATTTTGATTTACAGCCTGATTTGGTGGTCTACTTTGCTAATATGGGGGCTGGGTTAATATTGAGCTTGAGGCTAATACGGTGCTAGAACTTTGAGCATGATGTCTTTTGATAGTCACTAACTCATTTCCTAGGTTACGGGTTGCTTCATAACCTCCTGCAAATCTTTAGAAGTGCTTGAAGAAGTTGATGCTTCACTGTTGCTTTGATTTCTCGGAACCGGAATGGGATTCAAATTAGGTGTTTGACTAGTTGTAAGAGTTCCCATGTCTAGATAGAAAGGAATTGGTGGCCTTGGTGCAAGCTTACCAACTTGAATCAAGTAGTTTTCCACGTTGATTTCTATGTCGTAGGCCCTGAAGTGGTTATTCCTCCCATTGTTTGGATCATCATAGCTATATCAAAGTTTATACCATTTAAGAAGTAAATGAATGCTCCTTTGGTAGTTGGTCTGACAACTATCAAAATCCTATCCCATGTTTGTTGAAACAAAAATTAAAATCTGCCATTTGCTCATTAGGAACCCTTTTGATTGTTGTCAATTGTTCTAATAAAGACAAATTTTCAGCCCTTTCTTTGAACTAGTTACAAAGAGTTAACACAATTGATTCCAGTCTGAATAGACCCTATTGTTAGGCTCCTAAACCATTGTAAGGCCTTACCCTCAAAATATGAAGCCAACAATTTGACCACAACATTCATTTCATTAATTTTGTGAATCACACATACATTTGTAATGTATTTTATGTATGTGAGTCAAGTAGTAGTATGATTTTCTCCTATGATATAGGGAGTTTTATTTAGTGCCACAACTGGAATTGGATTTTGAGCATTTAGGGAAAGTGAACTACTACCCTTGAAATTGACAAAAGGATTGGTGGTCGGTTGTTATTATAGATGTGCCATTATGATTGGCCTAAGAACCCTGGTTGATTGGAGAAAAGGTCTACTGGGTGGAGGTTTAGACAAAGTCCTATTAGGTGGAGATGGTGATCTTTGTGGCCTTCTTCCTCTCCTTCCTCTTCTAGTGATAATTGCAAGTAGAAAAATAGTCCCTCTTCTCTAGTATCAGACCTAGTTCAAATTATTCTCATTTACTTGGGCAACCTATATTGCTACGCCACTAAATTCTATCCCTTTAGAGTCACCAGATGTGTTGGGGAATTAGCCTCAAAAGGCTAGGGTTTTGCCAAGTCACACACCAAATTTGAAAAAATTAGAAAGAAAACTTTGAAGGACCTGTATATTCGATCTTTTGGAGGTTGAAATTTGTTTTGAAATAACAATCCTGAAAACCCAAAAATGCAAGACTTCCAATGTATAAAACCCCGAAATTTGAAGTTTGGAGAACCACTGAAATTCCAAAATCCTGAGATGTCTGAAATCCCAAAATCTTGAAACCCGAAATTTAAAAACTCTGAAATTTTGAAAATCAAAATTTCAAAAAACTAAAAATACCCTTTTGAATATTAGCCTCCGATCTATCTACTAGTGAAATTTGGACTTATTTTGAGCAAGTTAATCCCTTGAAAATTGATTTTGGAATTCAGCTTGAGAGGTGAAAAGTCTGAAATTGGAAATCTGTAGTTTCTAAGTCCGAATTTCTTGAAAATGTCTTAATAGCTCATGGAATGAGTTCTTTGTTCCACCGGTATGCCAAAAATGTTGATGCATAATCACAACACTTCGATTGTTTACAACTCGATAGATTGAAACTGCTCGAGTGTGATTGCATAACATGGAGATTTCCCAAAGTGTGGGAATTTGCAATCGAGAAAGCTCTCCGGATGAAGGTTGGTTCCTATTCCTCTATTTTGATACACACACTCAAATTGTAGAGGATCTATCCTAAAATATATTCTAACTTGCCAGGAGATAGGGTTGGAAAGATGTAAGAAAAATAAACTAATCTAATGGAGGTGATGCACCAAGAGGAATCTGGACACCTAATTTACATGGAGATGAAAACAAATAAGTTTGAAGGGGATGAATAAACACCACAATTAAACCAATTGTTTATGAATTAATTCACCATTAAACACAGAGACCATTAAATATGCAATATAATTTAACATACATTAACAAAATTGCAATGAGATATCAGAGAAATGTAATGAACACAAGAGAGAGGTTGAACTTCATCCACATACTTATATTACTTTGCTTCATAGATTTGATACATTGCATTACAATGGCCAAGAGGCACTAATTTGCATTATAGTTTGAATGGGAGGTGTGGACTCCACAAATTCACTTATAGACAAGAGAAGAAGGGAGGGTGCAAAGCAAGATTATCCAACCTTTTGAAATGAGCCCCTCCTTACAATATATAGGAATAATGAGAGAAGGGAGAGAGAGGAGTTCAAAATCTTGCTTCAACCACCCTAAAATGCATTAAATTCACCTACATTAGTGATGGGTGCCACTGCAAAATCCATGCCTCCATGTACTTTTCCTTGTTAGAGAAGAAAGGAAACCCATACCTCATCATTTTGGTATGTGAGAAATTTGGAAACCCCCTCTAAAATGGCGGACTGTATTTCCTCATTTTGAAATAGTTAGTCTCACTAAAATTAAGAAAACGAGTCGTAGTTGTGTAGAGGACACAGATGGCTTTCCAAAAAGTCTGATTTTGTACAAATCCAAGCATCCTCCAAAATATGAAATTTTTGATTTTCGGATTCGGAACTTTGGGCATTTTGATTTCGAGTTTGGGTTATTTTTCATCATTCAAGTTGGCTTGAGAGTTCTGAAATGTCAAACCTCCAAAGTTTAAAATTTGGACTTCAGAGTTTGGACTACGGAACCATGTCGCGTGACATTGTTCATCGCTCGAGCCAAAAGTTCCGAAATTTAGAAACCACGAAGTCTGAAATTTGGACTTCGGGTTTCGAACCTTTGTCATTTCGGGGATCGAGGTTTTGGGGATTCGGGACTTTGGGTTTTAGAGTTTTGGGACTTTGGGTTTTGAGGTTTTGGGACTTCGAGGACTTCGAGGATTTGGGGATTCGGGAATTCTTGTTTTATGGTTTTGGGACTTTGGGTTTCGGGGTTTCGGACTTCGAGTTTTAGGACTTCGAGGTTTTGGGGTTTTGTTATCCACTTGGCACATGAAACCTCTGAAACTTTTAAAGCCCAAAGTCCAAATTTTGGACATCGGGTTTCGACTTTCTTCTCCCCATGTGGCACTGTTCACTGCGAGCTCGTGAAACCTCTAAAACTCCGAAACCCCGAAGTTCGAATTTCAGACTTCGGGTTTCGAATTCCTGCTCCTTTTTCGTGCTTCTTATGCCGAGTCCCCGAATTTCTCTTCATCTTACCTAACCTGTTCATCCAATCCACGAAGTGTGATCTCCCATGGCTGAATCGATCCCTCATTTTTATACGTGGGGTCATGTTTTCCCAATTTTTTACGAGGGGAAAAATGGATAAAAATTCCTAAGTAAGAAAACTAATAATTGAAAACTCCTTTAGAATTTTACTTGGTCTTCTACACTTTTATTGGCTTTATACATCTTGCACTCTTTCCGACATTTGACTATTTTATCTTTCTATGGCCTTAGACACTAGCGACCAGTCGAGGACACTAGTGCCGGGCATATCCTCCCAATGCTCCTATACCTCTTTACATTTTCATACTGTTTGGACCCCTTTTGCTTCTTAATTAATTTTTACTACTTTGGTTCGGCCTTTTAGTTTTCAATTATGAAAATTAAATAAAGGGAATCATACTAATACATAGTTATGTTTTCAAAATAAAGGACCAAGCACTAAGCATTACATCTTACCACCTACGTTTTCATTCAAAGGTACAAGAGCATCAAACACATCCATTTAGCACTCATACAAGAGATAAGGATTGCATCAAATCTTCATACATAAAATAGGAGGGAAGTCTATTATATTCCATCCCACACATTTTATACATTTTCTACATTCTAGATCTAGCCCGCTATCACTTTGTAAATTACACAGGCATCTGGGAATCATTTCTATACACACACACACAAGAACTACATGGAGTCTAAGATGTAGTTCAGTGCTTGATCGTAAGTTCACTCTTTGGGTGACTATTGTGGTTAGTTTGAATCCCCATTATGTATTTTCCTTTTTAGGTTTGATGTTATCTTATGGGTATGTGCGGGTGAACTACTTTCTTGCGGAGTTAAAGGTACAATCACACATCGGATACCGAATTGAGAGTGAAGAAAAGAGACCAACAAAAATTTGATAAGACCCTAAAAGATCCGGATCTGCAACATCACCTTGGACACCAAAGCACCCAAATCTAGACACCAACACCAAGTGCTCTGTCCTCTCCCAAGCATTCCTATCTAGCATAGTTCCAAATCTAATAACTTCCAGGTTCTGATAGACGATGTTGTTTAAAGTTTGTTTTAGTATTTCATATTCCCATATCACTTCCTATTCACTTGAACATCAGCTAAGTCCCACTATCTCTTCTTCTTGGTTAGGGTTTTATATTGCACACATTTTATTTATTGAGTCTTAATTTATATTAGCATTTTTACATCGGTTATTACGGTAGTTAGTAAAAAAATAAGATTTAATTCCATTTAATTTAAATCAAAATGTTATTTTAACATCCACTATATCTAATATACATATGTGTGTGTGTGTGTGTGATTTTTTTATTATATAAAACAAAATAAGCAACATTGGGTTAAAACCCTACCGTGGGTGGAGGGTCGAGGCATGGATGCGCACCCTCCCTAAACCAATACTCCTTGCCATGGGCGGTGTGGGCACAATCCACCCCACCATGGCCAAACTTGCTCTTTCCACTAGCATGGTTGCCTTCCCTTCCCTTCCATGCCTTCTCCCTCTTGACACACAATCACTTTCCTCCTTCGTAATATGCCTCAATCTATGTAAATTTTCCCTTTTTATAAGTGGAAAACCTGTAATATATCTTCCCCATTCATGTACGGCCCTATAAATAAAAAGATCCATTAAAAACACCACAATATTTGCCTCCATTAAACCATGCTCCTCTCCTCGATGTAGTGACCTAGGGTAGAAAAAGGAAAGGAAAATAACATAAACAAAATAAACAAAATGTGGATTTAGCGAAATTTAGGGATATTAGGTTAAACCTTGATCTTAATTCCAAGATCCATTTAATCCTAGGGTCACTAATTGACCCATATAATTTAGTATTTAGGTGCGAAATTATTGAAGTGTAGAAAAATAAATTCATTAGAAACCTCATGGACTTAATAATAATTAATGTTTATGGTTATAATTGCGGGATTGAAAGGGGTGGGCATGTGATTCATTTGGTTGGGCCAAATGGAATCCCATTACCCTTTCGCTCACAAGTATTTAAAAATAATAATAATAAAATAAAAATATAATAAAATATTATTTGGTTAATAAATAAAATTAATAAACTATAGTAAATTTAGTAATCCTAGCTAGGATGCCTTAGAAAAGGTAATCCACTCATGCCGCTACTTCTTATTGCGACCTCTTAGTATTACCTTTGCGAAATGACGAGATAGGCTTGGAGCTACCACAAAAATTTTAATGGGAAAAAATTATAAACCATGTTGTCATCAAATCCCAAACCCATCGAGTTGCGTTCTCGGAAACCTCATCTACATTAATTTTTATAGACTCATTAACTTTTCTTTGTAAGAGCATAATAGAGAGAAAAATTAATGAATTCACTTTTGTTATGATACACAAGTTTTAAACAAAAACATTTCCATAAAATTAGGACTCCCTTATGTTGTTTTATCTTGAATTTTCTTGTGGTAAATTCCAGGGTCTTACAAATGGTTGATTCCTGTGTGAATATACAAGAACCTGTATGAATATACAAGATTAAGACAATCGAGATCAAGGACAAGAGGAACAATATCACTTTGGGATTTTAAACTCAAGCCATGTATAATCTAGGAAGGAGAAGTCATGTCCCAAGTATGAGGTGATTTTGAATAAAAATTTCTCCCATTGCACTAGAAATTTTTATTCACCAAAGCTCATGCCCAGGCACCAAAATTGTGTGGTTTTCATCATTGGAAAAATTTATTTTTATTTACTGATAATTTCAATTTTTTGATTTATGTTAAATTTTTCAAAGCACTTGAGATTTGGTGTAGAAGTGTTTTGCGGTGCATAACATTATGGGATATCGGATCTCAAAGTACCATATTATTGAGTGATATTATAATTTCTCGAACAAAATTTATCCACCACAATGTATGGCCCTAATCGATTAGGCTCAATTTTTCCTTTCTTCTCTCATTTCTAGGTCGTATTGAACTGATTTTATTTAAGAATAATATCTTTAACCTCAAATTATCAAGAGATAATGTGTTTATTATAGCTAGTATAGATTTCATTCGAGATACACATTGAAGTGATCCAAAGCATGGAGGAATTTTCATCAAGAAACTTGAGCTCTGTAAATCTAGTCACTTTATAATCCTCTTTGTTGTCAGGATAGTCCTTCGAGAGATATACACAAGAGGAAGAGCGATATCTAAGTGAATAATAAATCAATACCAAAGACAAGGGAGTATGGAGTGGATGTTTTAGGCATGTGGATAGAAGTATGATAAGTCCATAAGATAGGATGGATCTTTAGGTGCCAATTATGACCTATTTTAATAACCAACTTCTCCATGATGCGAAAAGCATTTTATTAGTGACCTAAGATTATCCATTACATTGAGGTAATAGGGGCCTACCACCTTTGGAATATTTTTAAGAATTGAATGTAGGGTATTCACTTTCTTTTTCTTGAAATATTTACCATTTTCAAAGAAATAGTAGAAGAAATTCCATATCCAAAATTTATGTGGTTCATGATAAATTTATATATCTAGGAAGTGATAACATAGGTGAGAGGGAAAAATTCCACCCACTTGGTAAAGTATTTAGTTGTGGTGGTGATATTCTTATGGCCATCAGATAAAGTATGTGTGATATTCCCTATAAGATCGAACCCCATTTGGAAAATAGCGAGGAATAGTGATAGGTTTCAAGGATTGAGATGGTGCATGGAACAAGTTGCCATGTTTTTGGCACAAGATAAATTTCCAAACATATTGAAAATAATTTTTTTCCCATGGTAGGCAAGTAATAACCGACTCGTAGGAGTTGCTTTGCCAAAACAAAACCATTAATATGAGTACCATGATCCCTTTGTACACATTTTTGGTAGCTTGGATATATTCTTTTGAATTTAAATAGTGTAATAAGGTCCCATAATAGCATCGATAATAGAGAATTACCACAAGGAAGGTATAATGTGTTATTCATTAGATAAGGGTTCATTTTTGGGTGTGGGAAATGTCAGGTGGGAAGGTACCATCTTGTAAGTAATTGTCAATGACTATGTACTAGGGGGAAAAGGGACTAACAACTTCACATACCAAATGTAATTCATGCATGTCGTAACTTGTACGTAAGATGTTCAAAAAGGAAGCATACCAACACTATCTATAGGTAGGTGCAAGATAGATCTAATAGTACTCATGAAATCTACAAACTTATTTGTCATATATGGGATCCGTTGGAAGGTGATTTGAATAAATTATTCATTCAAACTATCTACCATATGTTTGTAGGGAATAATATTTTCATCCTTAACATTATAATCATTATTAACTTGTTTGATAATCAGTTGGAGTCACCTATGACCTGAAATTGTTTGATATTCCATTTTATAGTGAATTTTATATCGTAATAAAGGGATTCATATTCCATAATATTATTGGTGCAAGAAAACCAATTATGAAAGCTTTTGGAATAAGATTCCTAGTAGGTATGATAAGAATGAATCCTTAAATGGATCCATTCAAAATAAATGACCCATTAAAATAGATTTTCTATGTAGTAGACTCTTTGACAAATAGGAAAAATACATCAAGGTAGTCAAGACTTAATGACTCTATTCTTTGTAAGATGATTTCCATAATTTTTCAATGAGAAATTATCCTTTAACTATTTTCTTATTGACATATTCAATGTTAAGCTCACTGAGTAACATGATCCATTTGGTCATCTTCCCAGTAAGTGTGGGTTTATATGAGAGATACTTAAGCGGTTCAACTTTGGATATGAGATTCGTATTATTATTCATAAGGTAATGTAGAAGATTTTAGAAAGAAAAGACAACAACTAAACATGCCTTTTTAATATGTGGTTAATTTAACTCATAATATATTAAAGTATAGCTAAGATAATAGATGAATCTCTCTTTATATTATGCATCATATTGTGTTAAGAGTGCACCTACAGAAAACTGACTAGCTGAAATGTATAGTAGAAGGGAGTCACTTGGGCTAGGGTATATTAACACATGTAGATTGACTAAGTGATGCTTTAATTGTGTAAAGTACCTTCGGCATTCAATACCCCATTTGAAATCAAATTAATTTTTAAGGATATGGGTGAAGGAATGAAACTTGTCGAGTAAGTTAGGAAATGAATTTGTAGATGGATTTTATTTTTCCCGGTAAGTTGCAAAGATTCTTAAGGTTTATAGGAGGTGTTTCAATGATAGTTGTAACTTAATTAGGAGGTATTTGAGGATATTTGAGGGCTTAGATGGTTGTTTAAATTATCCCTAAAGATAAGCATGCCACTTGATTTGTTCAATCCTTTTCCAACATGGTGGGAGATGAGGATTGAACCTTATATAGGAAATTAGGAAAAGGGTCTTAAAGAAGAGTTAAAAGTGTTGTGATTCAAGAAAATACTTTGATTGATTAGAAAAATATTCCATTACTTGATGATATCACTAATTGATTGAATGGATATTATTTCATATTAGTTAATTTTTAAATCATACTTTCGGGAAGGTCATGTTTTTAAACTCCTTCACTAAATCTTCAAATAAAGTTAAGATCGATACGAGAATGTTAAGAGAGTTGTTTATACCATTATAAATCATCTCTTAGATAGGTATTTTTATATATCTTGGTTGTAGCACATGTATTGGTTTACATCAAATCTTTATAGATGTTTCCAAAATTCTTAAGATAAATGGTTGGATCAATTGAACCATCATAAGAGATGGTAGGAGATATCCTCCATATATCCATCAAAGCAATGTAAGGTGCTTTGGCATATCCTTTGAAATTGTAGACACCAAATTTGGGTCACACTTCCCTTGGTCCCCTTCAATTAATTAGCGCAACACATTTAACTAATCATGACCCCTTCATCCCATATTAATATTCATCCTCACACCTCCACCTCATCATTACACCTCACCTTGGACCCATTCCAGGGTCATTTAACTCATAGTGGCCAAGTCATCATTCTCAAAATTGAGTCATCTTTCCCATGCCGAGTCACCACTTGACCTAACTAACTAAGAATTCTTCCTAAACCTAACTAGAATTCTTCTAAGATCTTCCCACCGTCTCTCATGAACTCTACTTCCCTAAGTTGACCCAACAAGGAAAGCACACCAAATCTGGGAAGATCAAACTATTTTTGGTAAATAGGAATATTTCACCCTAACCAATGCCGATTTATCCTTGTCGACGTTGGTCACCTAAACTACTACCTATTCCTTTATATAGAATTTTACAACCCTTTACCCAATTTTGTCATTCATTTATTAGATTCTTATTGCATTCAAGTGTAAATCTTCAAGCCCTCCAAGCATCTAGATGACAAACACACACAACCATAATGCAAGAAAAGCATCGGTTCTCCTTCCAGAATGTTGGAATACTCACGGGAGCACACAGGTTGTATTTGCCATGACACTTGACCTAGGTATTTCTTCTTCAATCAACCACCAACCACTTCCACTCACAAGATCTGCAACATACCCAATAAGTATTTTGATTTTATCATTTGTGCTTATTCAAGTATAGATCTTTCATTTCTTTCTGTATTTCATTCTTTCCATTACCCGTATATCACCTTCTTCCCACCAACCCACTATTCAACCATCTCAAGCCTTTACACCCTTTCCAACCTCCTTTTCAGCATACTCGAGTCTTCTTAACAATATTACAACCTTATCAACACCCCTTCACTTTCACGTGCGATCATAGAGGTTCAAACTCCCATTTTAACATTTGAACCAAATTGCCCCCATCGACACCACGATCAGACTAACCAATGTCGGTCTATCTCCTATACTGGCATCGGTCGACCAACCGATACCGGTCTCTGAGACTGGTAATTTTTCCTATAACAACGAGTTAACAAATTCCCCAAAACAGCTCAAAACCTTGCCTAATTTCACCCAGACCTCACCTACAACCTCTGCTACACCTACAGACCCAAACCAACCCATTAATCATCCATATTTAATTCTAACCATTTCATGTTGAGTTAAATTAACTTATTGTATGTTAATAGGAGATACCTAAATCTTATCAAATACAATAGGAATTATTATTTCTTACATTAAATTATATTAAATAGAGGATTGAAATCCATTTGAGGAAGCGTCACACTTCTCGGATCTAGCCTTGTTAGGTAGTCCTCTGACTCTTTCTATTTAATACTATTTGGTGGTCTTGTTTTGTTTCTTATACATGTCGTTCCTCCTGCCAATGGGAAGCTCACATATTCATCTTGGATTAAACCTCTATAGCATGTGAATATTACCTTCCACCTTCGCCTCACAGGTATTCCTCCTTAACCATTTTACCTTCTATCTATTTCATCCTAGAAAGTATAAAAATTATTGGTGAAACATTTTGGCATGCTCGGTGGGACCCATCTAGGGTTCGTTGCATTGTTCATTCCTAGGGAAAATCTTGTGTGTCTATTTTCATTCAAAACAATTTCACATTAAGCTTCTTCTCTGGAAATATTCTTTTCTTCTGATTGTCTCAGTGGCACTTGTTTTCCAAGATTAAAAAGAAATCTTCTTTCTTTTCTTGCATTGCACTTAGTGAAAGTCATACCCTTAACCTCTTCATAATTTGTTCTCATTGAATATAATTTGTGGTTTTGGGTTTTAAAACTTATGCACTTGCATTTTGATTTTGTTGCATTATAGCTCATCTAAATTGTGGGAAACCTATATGTTGGAAGTCATGCCCAGATTGATGGTTGAAAAATTGAACCGTAGCTCACATTTTGCACACTCTCTATACCAAATCACTGAAAACAAACTACACAGTATCAAGTCATCATCTCTAAGAAGGATCTACCACACTAAAACTTACTTGAAACTAGCCATAGTTGTTGGCTGTTTATAGGGCACCTTTGTTAACCAAAAATTCTATCTTGCCTACCTACGATCGATCCTAAATGGCATAATACATGACATAAAATATATTGCTTAGGATTTCATTTTTCTTATCTTTTTGTCTACTTGTGATTTGAGGTGTGAGTTGCATTTCTTCATTCTTTCTCATCTTTTATGCCCACATCACACCGGTGTATCTGGTTTTATTTTGGGTGTATTAGGACTCCTCATAGCCATACTCAGTCTCTGGGTTGGCCCTTCTATTTGATCTAAATCACCAAAAACTTCATTTTTACTTCTCTTCCTATATTTCATAGTAACCAATATCGGTCCAATGACCACCATCGATTACATCATCATCATCTGTCATCGGTTACGACCGATGTTAGTTTTGTGCTCTTCGAGTTATTTTTACCAAAATAGTATTCTCCATCTTTTGTTCTCTTCGTGTCTTGTTCTACCATTTTATCACACTTTTGGGTCTCTGATATCATCTTTAGAGTCCAAGTTGGCCCATTTTCACCTTTCATTGCCAGATATTTGAATCTCTTATTTTTCATAGTAACCGATATCGGTCTCGCATCGACCAGGAGGTGGTTACTTTCATACGAGACATTAGTTACCCCAACCGATGTCAGTCTCTGTACTTTGATTTTCCAATTAGAACAATGATCTAATCACTCATTTTAGACTGATTTTTCCCCATTACTTCTATGTTTTTGCATCATCAGTGAAGCTCAAAATACCTTTTCTATCGTTAGTCACATGGTTTTGACTCGTAAACAAGCTAACGCTCTGTGTTTCACACTATCTCTATAAAAATCCCACCTAACCCATCGCCCCCTTCCATCTCATTAGCTATGGACCCCAATTAAGCTCTTGCTATACCCACTTCTTTTGATGAGGAGTTCACGAGACTTCTTGATCATAACCATGATGATTTACAATACTATCTCACTCATTCATCTACCCTTGTGATTCATCAAGGAAGCTTGTATATGGCATGCCTATGTCCATTCCTCCTACCCTCACACCCACTTTTGCATCAACTACTACTAGCTTTGCCTTACCCTCTTCCACATTATCACTGTGGTATCCCAACTTGACCCTACATTAACTATATCTATTACACCTATGACATTTGTCATGCCTTTGACTTTGTCACTCATAAGATGTTAACCATGCCTTTATCAACTGCCTTGAGTGTAGGTCTATCTACACCCGCCACCTCTCATATACCTATTGCATCTTAGCCACCAATGGTGATGAAAACCCATACTCCCTTCCAAAACATTTTCCTCTCCATCCTGCAGTCTCTTCCTCGATTCTTATGAGATTCTTTATGTCTAATCAACCTACCTACACTTATCACCCAAAACCCCTATTTCATCTATTGATTATTCGGGATACTTGTCTTATACATCTATTTTGGCCTATATTCCTTCCTAAAATTTTTTGTACATGACATCACCACATCTTGGGATGCTACCCACGTCATACCCACCTCATTACTCCCTTATCTTGTAGGGGTGCCCAGTCATCACAACCTACTAATGATCTTATCAAAATGATGATGGATAAGATGTAGACATTGGAAGCATTTGTCTCGAATCACATAACTTTTTGACATACGATGATATTTTGATGAGCCCATTCACCCATCCATTCGATTCATCCATACCCTCTTGATTGGGAAATGCCTAAATTCAATTGGTTCAACAACAAAGAAGACCCACAATAGTAGTTACGGTCTTTTAAACACGTGTGTTATCGATTGCTCATGATGACACTTTTCTCTTGCGAATATTTCCAATGTCATTGACAAGACTAGATTTAGATTGGTATAATTCTCTACCGGGCATTCCATATTTTCATTCAATCAGGTAGCTCAGGCTTTTCTAGACCACTTTTATATTAACATTGTCAATAAGGTCACCATGATCGACTTGTATAGGACATGCCAATATGAAGACGAAGCTATCACAATTTTTTTCACTTGTTGGCGGAGCTGATCAACTAGCTCACATTCCAACCGCCTCAAGCGAGTTAATACATTTTTCACCCGAGCTTATGCTAGACACATCTCACCAACTCTCCAAGTTCAAACCTTCGCATGTTTGAAAAGGTGTTCTACCACGGCCCGAAACTTAAAATTCATGCCATTGAAGAGAAGAAGATATAATTACGTAACAAGAACGCTACGTTTAAATCAAATGATACCTCTTCTTCTTCCAAACCGAAAAAAATATTCTAAAGTAAAAGGATCTGCCAATGTAGTAGTTTTGAAATCTAGTCCATCTCATCCATCCAACCAATCAAATCCTTCTTCCAATCTTTCTCCTGTTCAGGATTTTCAGCTTAAGCGGGTATGAAAAAATATACTCCCATAGGAGAATCCTACTCTTTAGTTTTAGAAAAACTTCTAAAAGCCGAAGTAGTCACTCTTCCACCCATCAAACCACATACTAGTTTTGACCCCTCTCATCCTGTGCCTACATGGTACAAAGAAAATGATTACTGCAACTATCATCACGTTAGAGATCATAGTGAAGGTAATTGTATAACTTTAAAAAATCGTCTAATAAATGTTAGATAATGAATATCTTGTCTTGGATAATCCTAATGCATTAGATAATCAGAACCTTCACATCTTCAAGAATCCGTTCCCAAATCACACCCCATTGTCTAACCAAACCAGCAAAACCTCAAACAATGATAGTAACATTTGTGAGGTGCATGTTGTTTTTAACATCATACCAGCTCTTCCTGATCAATTTCCTCCTACTCCATCTATCGAGGAGATTCTTGCATGAGCTCCTTCATTCATGGAGGAATTTTTTTGTCTGCTCCTTCTACCCATATAGGAGTTTCCCTTATCTCCTCCTTCACCCATGGAGGATTCCACCATATCTGTTGATGCAATTTCCCCACTCACCTCTCAACCTGATGAACAACCCACAGTACTTACTCTTATACCCACAAGAGAGTCATGCTTACCTTCTTCTTTACCAAAAGACGAGCTTATCTCATCCAACTTGCCATCTCCCCTACCCACAGGGGATCTATTAGTAGTATCCCTTCATATTGGTGACAATTCTCCATTGGCTTTCAAGGATCATGTTGATTTTATCTCATCTCTTTTACCCACAGAGTCTGAAGCCAACCATTTCCCTATCTCACAGACATTCTTTACAAGGATTACTACCAAATCAACATCATCCCCCTACAATGACACCATTCTCACGTTGAAAATTCCATGTTTTGGGGACATATTTGACTTCTGTCTCAACTCAAATGCAAATGTTGTCTTTGATACTTCCATGATATATCCAAAGGTGTTTCAGATAACCAAACCCACCATGCCCATGCCAATTGTAGCGACCCCTTATTCATCACCCTTGCCCACACCTAAACCTTTACCATCAAATGAACTTTTTCCTATGCCTAAAACCTTACCTGCACCTATATCTTCCTCCATGTCTAGACCCATTACCACATTGGGAGTCATGTCAACATCAAACCTCATCAATCCTCTTATTAAACCGGATTCACCATGTCCTCACAAGCCATCATAAAATTATTCCCCCACCTAAGAGGAAGGCCCAACCCCTTAGGTCACATACACTCGACTTCACCCACTACCCCTCTGTCACCTTCACCACTTCCATCTATCCTAGGTCCCCACCCATCAACCTTGTCTAAACAACCTCCTACATAGAGTAAACCAAAAAAATAGTAGCTCCGCCTCATCATGATCCTCTGTTGCACAAAAATTACCTACACAATTTACACCTTCGCCATCACCTACATCCTTTCTACCTCCTATACCTACACCACTTCTAGTATCCTCATCATTACCTATGCTATTCTCTTCTCTTCAACTAGTACCTTCCACATTGCCTTTTACTACAAACTTCATCTCACCTCCATTATCGCCTTGGCTAACTCATCCCCTTCCACCATATGCCTTTCCCTCTCCATCACACACTTCTTCTTCACCTTTACCGAAGAAATTTTAACCAAATCCCAAGAACCCACTACCCTCCAAAGAGGTAGTTAAACCTACACCACCTTTAACAACTAGTTCACCTACTACATCTTTACCCAAGAAGGTGCAATCCAAACCTAAAACCGTACTATCTACCAAACAGGTGGTCAAACTTACTCAACCTTTGATTCCACCTCTAGTGATGCCTCTCCCACCAAATTCACCCACACTTCCATCTAGACCCACACTTACTTCACATTGTGATCCATTGGCAGGGTCTTATGCCAACATCTTAGCTAACCTTTTGGAAACCTCTGTCATCACATTTCCACCGCTTAGACCTTATGACCCACTCAAACCTAAACTAGAAGGGTTTGATGATACCAAAATTTACACTTACCATCATGTGCCAGGGCATGATGTGGAAAACTGTAAGGCTCTTAAGACTATTCTTCTCTAACTATGTCCTCTCGAAGAAAAATTTGATGATGATGATATTTTAGATGAGGACCCTATTCCACCTTCACCTATCACCACACATCCTCATCCCTTACCTATTCAGTGACCTTCATCTCCACCTCCACAACCCTTTTATCCCCCTCCAACATTTGAGATCAATATGGTCTGCATAAGAGAGCTAGCCAAACCTTTGCCAAAATGCCAATGTGTTGCATTGTTTTCAAAAAACTAGTATATGCCCTCACCATATTTTTTCCATCCTGTCACTACACCTATCATGACTCACTTTCTCCTTTACCATAGATCAATATGGTTAAAATTTCCACTCGAGCCTAGAAGGACAAAGGAAAGGATAAAAAAACTAGCTCATCCGCTACTCTTTTACCCAATATTCTATCTCGCACTGCACCCAAAATCACCATCCATGGACCCACATAACCTATTTCTGATGGGGTTTCCCATCGTATAATGCTTAAAAAATTACACCAGTATCTTCTAAAAATGTCTTTATATGACCTTTTCCAAGCCTCCGAGTCTTATCGTCAAGCCCTCATTGAGGTCCTGCAATCTATTGAGGTTATACCTAATGACCCTACGCTTGTTGCATCCATTATCACTCCTCACCATGTGTCCTCTCTCACCACTTCACCCCCTTCCTCTTCTCTTGCTACCACTCATCAAGTAGCTACTCTTAGTTTCTTTGATGACGAGATTATATATCTCCAATCAGATGATCCTAACCCCACCCTATTTATCTCTATCTATGTTGATAATATATGCATGCACGACGCATTATGATAATTGGTGGTGCAATATTAACATAATTTTTCCCATGCATATCTGACCAAATGTGTATATTTTGCAATTGCATGCATAATAACCCAATTATGTTGCATTTATTTAATGATGCCATGACTTTCACCCTTGGCACCATCATTCTCCACATTCGTGTAGGCCCCCGTGTTATTCCCGAATTAGAGGGGGAATTCCAAAGATACAATATGCTACTTGGTCAACCACGGATTCGCACCATCAATTTTGTTCCTTCAACCTTACACCGTTATTTAAAATTCAAACATGAAGGGCACAACTATACCATTCTATCTGACCCTTCACCATTCAAGACATGTAACATGTTGTATCGACCTAATGATGTCCTTATACCAGTTAAGGCATCTACCACCGCTACCACTTCTTCTTTACCACTACATCATACCACCGATACCACTATATCTTGCACAAATAAATCCTCTATTCCTACCTCTTCTGTAATTGACCCATTAGCCAACCCATCTACTTCTCAAACATCCAATGCTTCTTCTTCCCGCTACCCAATGATTCATCCATTCCCGCTACCCACATATCAACTACTAATCCCTTAGAAGGTGTTTTTCAATGCCTCACTCTGGGGAGTACCACCTTTATAACATTAACACATTCCTTACTCCTCAAGAGTATGGTAACCTTCACCAACATCCCCGCTATGATCACCGCATAGGAGAGGTTTTCCCCTACGGTCCTCCCCACCTTCGCACCAACTTAATGTATGGGGGACTTGATTCTTCTACCTACTCGCCCGAGCCACCTTCCCAAACTCGACCATTTTCCTCCGACCTCCAATCTCTCACCAATTGCCACTTTTCCCACACCTTCCTCCATCATTATGCTTGGAAGGGATTTGGCTTTGGTTTCTATGAACAAGGCCGCCATACTATCATTCCTTACACCACTCATAAGCATAAAGACCACAATGGTATTGGATTTACTTGAACCACCTTCCAAGAAGGCTCGAGTTGAAATCATTGAGGATAATAAACATTCCCCACCCCATTCACTAACTTCACCACCTTCACCTATAGATTCTATGGATCTAGAATCCATTCCTCTTAACTTTTTTTTCATGAACACCATTTCCCTGGGACCTCTAACTTATTAGCATGATGGTGAGGCTCCCTCTTCTCTTCCCTTCTTGTATCCTAACATGATCGATGATGATACACCTTTTATTAATGTCATTTAATGTTAGGACAATGAGTCTATTCTCACCTACCTTGGTGCGGAAGATTCTTATATTCACTTGGTCATTACCTTTTGAGATGCAAACCATGTTGAATGAATCGACCATTGAAATCAATATTCACACTTAGGATGACCTGCACATTCTAAAAATAGGCCAATCTTTAGATGTTGTTGAACAGGAAGATTTCACTTCTTTCCTTTGGGATCATAGCAACACTTTTGCTTGGTCCTACGTTGATATGCCCAATATTGACCCAAACATTGTGGTCCACAATATCATAAACATTCCTGATGCCAAATCGTCATGAATCGAAAGTCAGAAAATGCATCCTTATATTTCCATTCTTGTTAAAGAAGAAATCCAACGCCTTCTTTTAGGTCTCCTTCATCGTACCCATTGATTATCCCCAATGGATCTCTAACATTGTTCTTGTCACAAAATCGATAGGGGACTTCAGATTTGCATAGATTTCCATGACCTTAATTTAGCTTGCCCCCAAAGATGACTTTTTTCTACCTAGTATTGACCAACTAGTTGATCTCACTTTGCTGGCCATGAGATGCTATCAATCATGGATGGTTTCTTAGTTTATAACAAAATATTACTCACCATAGAAGATCAATTTTTTTTTCTTCATCCCTCCTTGGGGACCTTTTTTTTATCATGTCATGCCCTTCGGCCTTAAAAACGCAGTGCTACATATCACCAAGCTACGCATTATATTTTTCATGACATCATGCATAACATATTGGAAGATTACACTGAAAATCATTTTTCCAAATACAAACATTTGGCTTAGCACCTTACTATCCTTTAAGTTTTCTTTGACCATCTCATCAAATACTATGTTTTCCTTTAACCTAAGAAGTGTCTTCGCTGTTCTCTCTAGAAAGATCCTTGGCTTTATCATTTATTTTTGTGGAATTGAGGTTGATCCCACTAAAATCAAGGCTATGCTTGAGATTCCTCCTCCTATTAACCTTATTAAACTTTGTAGTTTGCCTTTGAAAGTTGCAATCTATTCGCTCACTTTATTTCTCAACTTTCTGACTGTTGCCATCCATTTCATCATCTTATCAAAAGGATGTCTCCTTCAAATGGGATTATGAATTCCAAAAATCCTTTGACGCATTTAAAAATACCTCCTCTAACCACCTATGCTTCTTCCCCTAAGGATGAACAACCATTTTACCTTTACATTTATACTACTGATCATTCCCTGGGTGTCATGCTCACTCATCGTGATGAGCAACACAGGAGAAAGTGGTTTATTATATAAGTCATACACTTTTAGACTACGAAAATAGATATACTCACATTGAAAAACTCTACTTAACCTTATTTTTGTCTCCACTAAACTTCACCATTACCTACTCAACCACAAAACCTTTTTTGTCACCAATACTGACCCCTTACATTACATGTACGCTAAGCCCTACCAACATCAACGTGTTACACGTTGGCTCATGCTTCTTGCAGACCTAGATCTCGAATTCATCCATCAAAAATATGTCAAAGGACAAATCATTGCTGACCAATTTACATATGCACCTCTCTCCAAAACCAATATTCTAACTTTGATTTCCCTGATGAATCCATCGCTACCCTCTCTTTGGATGATACCATTTACCATATGACCTTATTCTTTGATGGTTCCAAATGTTAGTGTGGGGGTGGTGCCAAAGTTATCCTCATTCCTCTTAATGGTGAGCCTATGCCATTATCTTTCAAACTAGATTTTGATTGTACTAACAATATCGCTGAATATGAAGCACTCGTGTTAGGTATTCAAACCACCATAGCCTTAGATGTTAAATCAATTAATATCTTTGGTGACTCTCAACTGGTTGTGAACCAAGTTAATGGTATATACCAGTGTTGTAACGAGATACTTCAAAAGTATAAAAATCATGTTTACATGCTTTTGACTACCTTTGACCATTATGAACTTCAAACCACCCCGTGTTCCACTAATAAATTTGTGAACACCATGGCTTATCTTGCTTCTCAAATCCCGCTTTACCCTATGACTCAAAAATCTTTGTCATAGTACAAAGGTTGCAATCACCTTCTTATCTAATCCGAGACGTCAACCTTATAGGAAACATTGAAATTGACCCACATGACCTTTGGTATAAGTATTTTGTTGACTACCTTTCCCTTTCAATTCTACCTCCAGATCTTACTCGCAATGGACAACGAGCCTTTCTCAAAAGTTTCTCTCACTATGTCATCATGGGTGGTCTTCTCTATAAATGTGGCTCTGATGGTATCCTCTTACGATGCCTTACAAGTTCTAAAATTCCATACACCATCAAGAAATTTCACGATGGGATTTGTGGGGGTCACTTCAGTGGCTTAGCTATCGCTAAGCGCATTCTTCTCCTAGGCTATTACTGGACAATCCTAAACCATGATTGTTGTGACTATGTCAAGCATTTTGTGAAGTGTTAGTAACATGCTAATATTCATCACACCCCTAGTCATGCCTTATAGGTCACACGAGACCTTTGGCCTTTCTCTCAATGGGGTTTGGATCTTGTCGGAGAGATCAACCCTCATTCTTCCCAATGTCATCAATGGATTATTATCGCTACCAAATATTACACTAAATGGGTGGAAGCCGTACCTCTTATTTCTAAAATAGATGAGAAAATCTGTGAATTCATCAACCATCACATCATTTTTTTCCTTGGTGTTCCTCAATGCCTCATCGTTGATAACGAAAAAAAATTCAAAAACAAAACGCTACGAAAAATCTGTAATTCCTTTGACATTCAACTCAGTTTTTCTTCACCTTATTATCCTCAAACAAATGTCCAAGCTGAATCGACTAACAAAACTCTAAATAAAATTCTTATGAAAGTGGTTGTGATATTGGTAAGGATTGGTACATGCACATTCCTTTTGCCTTATGGGATTATCACACTAGTATTCACACCTCAACTGCTGCCACACCTTTCTCTTTGGTCTATGGTAAAAGGTTGTCTTGCCTCTCAAATTACAAATTCCATCTCTTTGTATCTCACTCAAAGATATGCTCAACGATGATGATTTTCACCAGGATCATTTGGCATAGCTTGAGTTATTAGACGAATGCCATCTAAATGCTCTCGATCACCTCTAAATCTACCAAAAACATATCAAACATGCCTACGATAAACATGTCCAAGAATGAACCTTTAAGGTTGGTGACCTCATCCTGAAGGAAAATCAACATGTAACAAAAGTAGAGAAAAGTAAATGGGGCAAGTTCACTCCTAATTGTCTTGGACCCTATATCATTACTCATGCCTATGGATCAAGTGCTTATCATTTATCTTCACTTGAAGGTAAACATGAACCTAAGCCCCTCAATGCATTGCATCTTCGACCATTCTATTGTTGAATCAAGTCCTATATCACCTTCTATCTATTAAATGATCATCCCTTGAGGGTAAGTGCAACAAGTTGGTGGAAAATTAAGTGGACATAAAAACCTGAAATTTAGGTACTGCGATCGTGGTTTCTAAACCACGCTCGTGTAATTTTTTTATAGGTTCGGTGATTTTGAACCTAAAACCATGATCGCGGTCCTCTGAGACAAAAAAATAGACCCGCAACTCCTCATTTTCCCCATTTTTCCTTTCCAACCGTAATTTCTCCTAGACCTTTGGCACTCACACTTTGAATACCCCCTAAAAATTGCTCTTCGGACTTCTGGATCATGATAGTTTCAACCATGTTGCTAAGACAAAGAGGTAAGCCCTCGATTTTGATCAATTTGTTTGCATTTTAGGTTATTTTTGTGATTTTCATGGGTTTTTCAATTTTTGTTTATGTATACAATTTTTTGTTTTGTCAGTTGCTCAACAAGCTCGTAATCCTATAAACCATCAAAATATTCCTCAAAACCCTCCAAACATTCCTCAAAACCCTCCTCCAAACATAAATCTGCCTCATGTGGCTCCTTTTGTCCCCACGGAACCAATAGGAACATAAGGTGATATCGTTGGAAGAATTCGACAAAATAAAATTGTCATTGAGAACCTTATTTAGACTATAAGACAAAATCATGCCACAAATCCATCCCGCATGACTTTAGCCAACACATTTCAAACATTAATTAGTGAAGTTGACTCTGTAACCAACCAAATAGATAGATGAAATACCTTTAGAGGTGATTGTAGGCGGTGGTATGTAGATAAATTATCCCATGTGGCCATAAAAGATAATTTTTTTGGAAAAGACCACATTTGTGCATTATTTACTGACCCAAGAACCAATGCCCCCTGCAACTACTTGTAAATGGTTCCCATTCCTTTAGTGCCATGATGACCAAATCAAGAACAATTTTTGGGACCGATGGTGGATGGTTTTTGATTATCCACCATGCAACAACAATGAGGTTCCTCTCTATTTTTTAAAGAAATTATATTGCGAGTTCATGCTTAATGAGGTCCCAAATTATTTTGACTTTTCTGAGTTTTATGGGTGAGGAGGTGGCTCTACACAGAGTAGACCTAGTGCACGCATAGGTCAACCAAGGATCCCCCATGCCCCAAAACCTCCACTACCTTTAGTTATCCCTCCTACAATGAAGGAGGTTGTGGAGATTGACACACTACATGTATTGAGGGAGCTCATTGACACTCTGACCTAACATAGTAACTAGATTGCATTTGGTGATGTTGGTGGAGGTGCTAGTTCTAGTGCACCACACCAATGTGGATCATGTGGTGCCAGTATGCCTTTGCATGAGTGAGATATCATTTGCCCGATCACATGATTTCTTTTCTCTAGATGAGATGATGGCGGATGTTTTTGGAACTGGTGCAAAGGATCTTGGTCTTTCATAGGTAAATGTCAAATATATATATATATATATATATATATATATATATATATATATATATATATATATATATATATATATATATATATATACAAATAGTTTAATTTATGTTTGAGATTTTAATATATATGTATTTGATTGTATGTCATGTACATACATGTAAAAATAATTTTTTAATTTTATTTTAAATAGAAAGAGCCGATGAAAGGAAACATCTAGCGTTGACATGCTAAATTCTGCAGGTGGGCATGTTACAAACGTAGGTTTCAAGTTTTACTTAAATTTAAAATTTCATTTGATTGTGCACTTTTATTATTATAATGTTTCACCTATACATGTACATATTAATATATGTTTTTCTTTTATACGCATGATTTTGTGGGTCATCATCTGCTCTCAGGGAACGAGGCTATCTTGGCACGCCTCACGTGACTTTTACACATGTTAGTTTCTCTTTACACTTTGTTTCTAATTGTGGAAGTTCATGTGGATTATGCTTTGGGTCTGTTATGTGGCAATCATGTAGATTAATATTGATTTGTACATGTTTTTGTATAGCTTATGACTGCCAGAGAGACTCCTCCATATATGCAGACTATGGAGGCTATCTGTAGATACTACCATAGCATCTGCAGATCCACTAACTAAGGTACAATTTTTCAAATTTGTTAAATTTTGGAGGAATTATTTCTTATTACTTAAATCTACAATATCAAATTTTGTACATGAAATATTTAATTTAAAATTTAATTATTTGTATGTAGCTTACCCTCGTGAGTCTACTATTGTCCCTGCGATGCGTCAATGAAAAATTGATAGGGATCATGACATTGTGGTAAGATTTCACATGCATTTTAACTAAATTCTAAGTTTCTAAAATTTGAATGTATTTTAAAATCTGAGTGTTAAAAAATTGTTGTTTATGAATGTACGGAGTTAGGTTATAGGCTTACTTAGAGATGCCTAGGACCACATAGATGAAATCCGTAGTGGTATCTCCCTCCACTACATCCCTAGGTCGTGGACATGCTACTTCTAGTAGGGTGAAGAGAGGGAAGATGTTTCATGATTAGATTCATAGGACCTGGATGTACACACACACACACACACATGGGCCAACTGGTCCTAGTTCATGATTCTTCATAGGACATTGTATATATAGCCTTATGCGACCGCATGTGGTCCTATATGTATGACACACTTAGTTCGAGATGTACACATGTTATGAACTTATATTTTCAGAGACATGCATCCAACACACTTAGTTCGAGATGTACACATGTTATGAACTTATATTTTTAGAGATGTGCGTCCAACACACTTAGTTTGATACATTATATATCCATGTGTTGGTTTTCATAACAATATTACTTCTATGTTTGATTCAATTTCATTGCACATGATATCCTTCTATGTATGTATGTTCTATGTATATTAGTTCTATATGTATGTTTGATTTAAAATTAAAAAACTATGGTGCAACATATATGAATATAATGTTACTATGGTGCAACATTGCATGGTACAATTGTTAAGAAATTAAGGGAAGCATTTAAATATGTATTGTTTTAGAGATTATCCCATTAATAGGGCTTATCCCATTGATCAATAGATACACCTTAATATCTCTTTATAATTTGGTGCTATGCCAATCAACTAAGAAGTTACACATGATTTGATTATCGTAAGTAGATTCACTTCCCTATTAAGTCCTATATGTTTTTGTATTTAAGCACACACTTTAAAAACCCCATTTTTTGTATACCCTACAATCCTTCTAGTCCAAAATACACATTTTTGTGAGGGGGTTTGTAAAATAATTCACATCCTTACCTTTCAAAGGTATTTGAAAAAAATTCAAGGTTCTTCAATGAATTTTAAAATGATATATCACTTGGAATGTTTGAACATTCTTTACATATTTATTTAGGATGTTTGTACATATGTTACGACATATCAATCTAGATAAGAACACATAAATATGTATGTAATGTATATTGTCAAATAATTCACATCATGGTGGGCTCTAGGGAGGCCCGGATTGGTGTCGAACACCCGATCTAGAGCCTTCCTGGCATTCCTAAGGAGGCCTGGATTGGTGTCAGACCACATCATGGCGGGCTCTAGGGAGGCCCAAATTTGATTATCCTAGGAAATGAATGAAGGCGAGTAGTGAGAAGTCATGCCTCGGGACATCGTGGCACCAAAATGACTGTGCCAAAATGTCCGGGTGGCTAGGTGAACGCTAGAGGAGGTGTCGTTTTGGTGCACAACAACGTCGTTGCTTCGGCTACTTCATTCGGGCATAGTCCCTTAAGAGCCTTGAGACCAAAAAATCATTCAACTTCGACAGGTGACTACGTGGACTCCGTGGAACCTAAGGATGTCTCATTTGATCCTACACCTTGGTGTAGGGACCCTCTGCAATATCCTATCTTGGTTTTTTTCTTCTCTAATCGGTGCTCTTGTTGCCCTATTATTTACAAATGTGTAAAATAGTGCAGTTTGAGATAATGTAAGGCTGTCAAATGGTATATTTTGCAAATGGTGGATAATGGAAGTGAATCGATCTGTGTCAAAATGTCTGAGTGGCCAGGTGAATGCTAGAGGAGGTGTCGTTTTAGTGCGTGACAACGTCGTTGCTTCTGGGCTACTTCGTTCGGACATAGTCCCTTAAGATGCCTGAGACCAAAAAATTGTTCAACTTAGACGGGTGACTACGCAGACTCCGTGGAACCTAGGGACATCTCATTTGATCCTAAGATTGGCATAGGGACCCTCTATAATAACATGTCTCGAGTTTTTCCTTCTCCAATGGTGCTCTCGTTGACCTATTGTTTTTACTGCAAATGCATGAAATAGTGTAGTTTGAGAAAGTGTAAGGTTGTCAAATGGTATATTTTGTAAACGGTGGGTCGTGGCACCAAACCGACTATGTTGAAACATCCAGGTGGCTAGGTGAATGCTAGAGAGGCATCATTTTGGTGCGTGACAACTTTTTTGCTTCCGGGCTACCTCATTTGGGTGTAGTCCCTTAAGAGCCCTGAGACCAAAAATCGTTCAACTTTGACGGGTGACTACGCAGACTCTGTGGCACCTAAGGATGTCTCATTCAATCCTACACCTCGGCATAAGGACCCTCTGTAATAGTGTGTTTTAGTTTTTCCTTCTCCAATCGGTGCTCTCGCTGCCCTATTGTTTGCAAACACGCCAAATAGTGTAGTTTGAGACATCAAAGGTTTGAAAATGATATATTTTACAAACGATGGGTCAGTAAGTGCGGTGTAAGTGTAAAGCAATAGACTAACACACAATAATAATTTTCTAATCCCATTTCATGCAGAGCAGGTTACACATATATAGGAATATGTATTCTTAAAAACAAGGAGGTCATTTCAACAACACTCCCTCAAATCTCTCTCTCAACACCTATATACGTGATATTGTTTTAACTCACAACAATATCACAACTATCAAATAATACAGCCAAATATGTGAATAATTACTCACGTAATTATTCTCTTTACAATATCAATAATAATGGAGCACTAATAAATTATATTTCCTAACATTCCCCCCCTTAGTGCGAACATGGGGAAAACCTGCCTTTGTACTTGCACCTGCTCATGATCTGGTGATTTTCATAGGATGATCACAAACCTCAGGGATGGTTTTGCAAACGGTTGACCACAAACCGAGAATGGTGGTTTTGTAATTGGTTTACCACAAACCACAAAGTGATGGTTTTGCACATGGATTACCAACAACCAAGAATGGTGGTTTTGCTATTGGTTTACCACAAACCACAAATGAAGGTTTTCAAGTGGTTTACCTACAACCACATCATGATATGCAAAGTACTATTCTCAGCCCTCAGCACATCTCACTGTAGGGAATAACATAGGAAATTCTGTTGACATCTGTTGCTCATACATACATAGAAAAAGCTGACATAATGGAAATGGAACATTGGAATGATGTTCCCCCCCTCAATGTGAAATTTCCACTTATTGAAAACAAGATCATTGCAAACTGAGGCACACCACACACTCGAAGCACCAAATCAAATCACATTACACACCTGTCACCAAAGCGATATGCGGCCTCGTCGTTGGCAACTGACGAGAGGTCGCTGAATGACCTCCAACCTCTCGATGCCTCCTTCCTCCAGTTGTACATACCGCTTAGGTCAGAGAAATGTGCTCAGACTTCTTTTCCGAACTTCTCATTTTTCGTAAAAGATGGTCTTTGTATTCTTTAGCTGTCAACCTTTTTCTTTTTAGAGATCTAGGTGGTTCAAATTCACTGTCACCTTCATATCCTTCTTCTAAATTTAGCATAGCTGAATTTTCTTGATCTTGTATATTTTTTATGTCTCTCTCCATGGTAATTGGTTCCATGAGAATACATTGTTTTCTTCTTTTCTTGACCATTGTGAGATAGGTGTCGGATACAACCGAAAATGCACCCTTTTTTTTTTTTTTTTTACAAAATTATTTACCTAGACAGACTGAAAATAAATAACGACACTTTATTTTTGTTTTAACTTTGAGTGGGAACTACCAATAATGACACGTTTAGACAAGGTTACAATAATTGAATACCAGAATTACGACACTCGTGTAGAGTCCAATCCAATGCTTGATTCGACCATGCAATACAAGACCTATTCCACTTCCACGTCTTCACCTTAATTTCTGGGGAAATATGTCTTGGAATTAAATGACAAAGCCATAATTCCTTACCATTATTTATCGATCTGAATCACCCAATGGACAAATCAAAACACAAGAGCGCAGATCAAATATTGAGTTTCAAATGCACCTGGAGCACATGATCTAGCCTCAAAATATGAACTTTGCATAGAAATCAAAGATCAAACCAACAAAACTGATATTCAATATTTATTTGCTGTCAATGTCTGTGAGCTGAGAAAACCTGATCACCAGTTGTGCATGCACTAGATTTTAATTCCTTCGCATGTAAAATATGTGGAAGTGTTATATTACGCCCACGAATAGATCTATCATATTCGGTGCCAATAGAATACAAACGCCGAGTATATGTCTGTTATAAATGAGTCGCTCCCATGTGGATTATAACAATGTAAAGGAAGATCATAGTCTTTATACAGATTGTTGCGTTCAAAGCTCCATTCATCAAATGAAATAATTGAAACTAAAATGTAACCATTCTGAAACCGAAAGTCACGATTTGCGCAACACAATATAAGTATGATCTCGTTGCGCGGGCTTTGAGTAGAGGATACGGTTATTATAGCTTCTATCTGTGAACTCCTTTTGGAAAAATACCAGATCCTTGCAAACACCTCTCTTCCTATGTCGTCATCCTTCACTGTCACATCAAATGTAAAGCCACCGATATAGCTGTTTCCACTCACCCCCAAAAAATTAGCGCAGCATGCAGGCGCTCATACAATCTCCACCTATGTGAAGCCGCGTCGAGATTGAACATCACAATCTTAAATATGATCAACAATTCAGCAATAAAACTAACAATCCGATTAACCAAGAATTGTTAATGCAAATGCAAGTGCTAGCATGCGCCGTTGCAAGTAGATAACCAGGTGCGAAATCAATCAACATTGAAATTCTTTCGTAGCATTCCAAGCACTCAAATAATATGAAATGCTCCACAACGAATTAATCTTTCATCTTCATTCAGACTTTCAATATTTTGACTACGGATCTACAACGCTCTGAAACCAAATGTAAGTGCAGGTAAGTGCAGCAACAGACTAACACACAATAATAATTTTCTAATTCAATTTCATGCAGAGCAGGTTACACATATATAGGAATATGTATTCCTAAAAACAAGGAGGCTGTTCAACAACACTCCCTCAAATCTCTCTCTCAACACCTATATACGTGATATTGTTTTAACTCACAACAATATCACAACTATCAAATAATACAGCCAAATATGTGAATAATTACTCACGTAATTATTCTCTTTACAATATCAATAATAATGGAGCACTAATAAATTATATTTCCTAACGTGGTCATGGTGTTGAACCGACTATGCCGACATGTCCTGGGTGGCCAAGTGACCACTAGAGGAGGTGTCATTTTGGTGCCCGAAAATGTCATTGCTTCCTAGGATACCTCGTTCGGGTGTAGTCCCTTAAGAGCCCTGAGACCAAAAAAATATTCAACTTCGACGGGTGACTACGCAGACTCCGTGGAACCTAGAGACATCTCGTCCAATCCTACACCTCGGCATAGGGACCTTATGTAATAGAATATCTCAGTTTTTTCCTTCTCCAATTGGTGCTCTTGCTACCCTATTGTTCGCAAACGCGTGAAATAGTGCAGTTTGAAACAGTGTAAGGATGTCAAACGGTATATTTTGCAAACGATGGGTCATGGAACCAAAATGACTATGCCAAAACATCTAGGTGGCCAGGTGAATGCTAGAGGAGGCATTTTTTGGTGTGTAATAATTTCTTTTCTTTGGGGATACTTCATTCGGGCGTAGTTCCACAAGAGCTCTGAGACCAAAAAATCATTAAACTTCGACGGGTGACTACGTGGACTCCGTGGTACCTAGAGATGTCTCATTTGATCCTACACCTTGACATAGGGACCCTATGTAATAGCCTATCTTGGTGTTTTCCTTCTCCAATCGGTGCTCTCGCTGCCCTATTGTTTGCAAACACACCAAATAGTGTAGTTTGAGACAATGTAAGGATGTCAAACGGTATATTTTGCAAACGGTGGGTCGTGGCACCAAAACGACTACACTGACACATTTGGGTGGCTAGGTGAACACTAGAGGAGGCATCATTTCGGTGCGCGATAACGTCGTTACTTCTGGGCTATCTCATTCGAGCGTAGTCCCTTAAGAGCCCTAAGACCAAAAAAATTATTCAACTTCGACGGGTGACTACACGAACTTCATGGAACCTAGATATGTCTCATCTAATCCTACACTTCAGCATAGGGACCGTCTACAATATCCTATCTCAGTTTTTTCCTTCTCTAATCGGTGCTCTCACTTCCCTATTGTTTATAAATGTGCCAAATAGTGTAGTTTGAGACAATATAAGGTCACAAAAAATAGTATATTTTGCAAATGGTGGGTTGTGGCACCAACCTACTACACTGACACATCTGGTTGGCTAGATGAACGCTTAGAGGAGGTGGTGTTTTGGTGTATGACAACGTCGTTGCTTCGGCTACCTCGTTCGGCGTAGTCCCTTAAGAGCCCTGAGACCAAAAAAATTGTTCAACTTTGACGGGTGACTACGCGGACTCCGTGGCACCTAAAGACATCTCATCTGATCCTACACCTCGGTGTAGGGACCCTCTACAATATTTTGTCTTGGTTTTTCCTTCTCCAATCGGTGCTCTCGCTGCCCTATTGTTTGCAAAATGCACCAAATAGTGTAGTTTGAGATAGTGTAAGGTTGTCAAATGGTATATTTTACAAACGGTGGGTCATGGCACCAACCGACTACAATGATACTTTTGGGTGGCCAAGTGAACACTAGATGAGGTGTTTTTTTGGTGCACGACAACGTCGTTGCTTCCGGCTACCTCATTCGGCATAGTCCCTTAAGAGCCCTAAGACCAAAACATCGTTCAACTTCAACGGGTGACTATGCGCACTCTGTGGCACCTAGAGACGTCTCATATAATCTTCCACCTCAAAGCATAGGGGCCCTCTAAAATAACTTGTCTTGGTTTTTTCCTTCTCTAATCGGTGCTCTTGCTACCCTATTGTTTACAAATGCGCTAAATAGTGCAGTTTGAGGTAGTGTAAGGATGTCAAACAATATATTTTACAAACGGTGGGTCGTGGCACTAAACCAACTACGCCGACACATCTAGGTGGCTAGGTGAATGCTATAGGAGGCATCGTTTTGGTGCATGACAATGTCATTACTTCCGGGCTACCTCGTTCGGCGTAGTCCCTTAAGAGCCCTAAGACCAAAGAATCGTTCAACTTTGACGGGTGACTACGCACACTCCGTTACACCTAGAGATGTATCATCTGATCCTACACCTCAGCATAGGGACCCTCTACAATATCCTATCTCAGTTTTTTACTTCTTCAATCGGTGCTCACATTGCCCTATTGTTTGTGAAACAAGTCAAATAGTACAGTTTGAGACAGTGTAAGGCTCTCAAACAGTATATTTTGCAAATGGTGGGTCATGGCACCGAAATGATCGCACCAACCCATCCGAGTGGCTAGGTGAATGCTAGAGGGGACATCTTTTTGGTGTGCACAACAACGTCGTTGCTTCTGGGCTACCTCGTTCGGGCGTAGTCCCTTAAGAGCCCTGAGACCAAAAAATCGTTCAACTTCAATGGGTGATTACGTGCACTCCATGGCTTCTGAGACGTATCATCCAATCCTACACCTTGACATAGGGACCCTCTACAATATCATGTCTTAGTTTTTCCTTCTCCAATCGGTGCTCTTGCTTCCCTATTATTTGTAAACATGCCAAATAGTGCAATTTGAGATAGTGTAAGGTTGTCAAACGGTATATTTTGCATACGGTGGGTCATGGCACCAAACCGACTACGCTGACACATCCAGGTGGCTAGGAGAATGTTAGAGAGGAGTATTTTTGGTGCATGACAATGTTTTTGCTTCCGGGATACCTCATTCAGGTGTAGTCCCTTAAGAGCCCTGAGACCAAAAAAATATTCAACTTCGACGGGTGACTACGCACACTCCATGACACCTATAGATGTCTTGTCTGATCCTAAACCTTGGCGTAAGGACCCTCTACAATAGAATTTATCAGTTTTTTCCTTCTCCAATCGGTGCTCTCACTGCCCTATTGTTTGCAAATGTGTGAAATAGTGCAGTTTGAGCTAGTGTAAGGTTGTTAAATGGTATATTTTGCAAACGATGGGTCGTGGCACCGAAAATGACTACGTCGACACATCTAGGTGGCCAAGTGAATTCTAGAGGAGGTGTTGTTTTGGTGTGTGACAACGTCGTTTCTTCCGAGCTACCTCGTTTGGGCGTAGTCCCTTAAGAGCCCTGAGACCAAAACATCATTCAACTTCGACGGGTGACTATGCACACTCCATGGCACCTAGAGACCTATCATATGATCCTACACCTCAGGTGTAGGGACCCTCTACAATAGCCTATCTTAGTTTTTTCCTTCTCCAATTGGTACTCTTGCTGACATATTGTTTGCAAATGTACCAAATAGTGCAGTTTGAGATAGTGTAAGGTTGTTAAATGGTATATTTTGAAAACGGTGGGTCGTGGCACCAACCGAATACACCAAAATGTCTAGGTGGCTAGGTGAATGCTAGAGGAGGCATCATTTTGGTGTACGAAAACATTATTGCTTCTGGGCTACCTCGTTCGGGCATAGTCCCTTAAGAGCCCTGAGACCAAAAATCGTTCAACTTCGATGGGTGACTACGCGCACTCCGTGGCACCTAGAGATGTCTCATCTAATCCTACACCTTAACATAGGGACCCTATACAATAGTATGTATCATTTTTTTACTTCTCCAATCGGTGCTCTTGCTGCCCTATTATTTGCAAATGTGTGAAATAGTGCAGTTTGAGCCAGTGTAAGGCTATCAAATGGTATATTTTACAAACGGTGGGTCGTGGCACCAAACCGACTATGCACACGCATAGGGATGGTCTTGTAAACACTTGGGAGGTATTGTTTTGGTTCTCTAAGCTCCAGGTGCTTCTGGGCTACCTCCTCTGGAGCTAAGAACCCCCTCCACAGGTACATAAATCATTGTTAATTGCTTCTCTTTTCTTGTAAAACAATGAAAGCTTCTCTTAGCTTCAAGAATTTACAATTCTCTACTAACAGTGCCAACCACGTGAAGGTGGAAGCTTTTTGGCACCACTAACTTGCACATAAAAGTGTTAGTCAAAGAAATTTAAGTTTCAAATCAAAACCATACTAGATATATACAAAATACACAAATTTAATAAAATATATGAACTTAAATTTATCTAACTAACAAATTTATATATACCAAATAAATTATATCAAAGAAATTATATATACCAGACATGAGCATTGTAAATTCATTCCAATGAACCATCAGGATCAGATCTACTCTGAATAACGGACAAGATTGCTTCATGATCTAAATCTCGAACCTTCCAAAGAATCTTGTTATTAGGCCTTCCTCGATATCTATACAACTGAATATTTGTCACTAGAACTAGATGTGAATATAAGAGTATTTTCTTGTGTGTCTCAAAGTCTTCAAATACCCAAACAGAGGAGTTTTTTAATGGATACCATCAAAGCCAAGTTCCAGTAATTACCATTGACCCTATAGGCTAAATATGTTCGCCATCTATAACAAGAGAAGTTAACTTCTTTCTTTCCTCGATGCAATGACATAAGTAATAGTTTGTTCCTTCTTCATTGTCTTCTGTTGCAATAACTATAAACACATGTTCTACAAAAACAAAGGTTTCAACTCAAATTTAAATTGTACATATTAAAATTTCAATAGACATAACTCAATACAAAAATTGTAAATAACCATAAATACCTTGTCGCACCAAAATCAAATTTTTATCAAAGTCCTTGGATGTTGTAACTTCATCTGTAGAAATAAGTCATAATGCTTGTGGAGGTTGATAACTAGCAAGCGGAGTTAGAGGCCTACAAATCCATCCATCGACCCATTCTTGTGAATCACACTCAACAGTGACAAATTCAATACAAGATGCACAAAAACATGTCAACTTTCTTGTCCATGTGGCCCACAAAGTAGCGTTTGAGCTAAAAAATGAGTGCATATCACTGGACCCAGTGAGTGTCATACAATCCTTGTAGTTAACAATTTGTTGTTCCTCTATCAATCAAAAATATCTGTGAAATGTAGAATTTTCTTGAGAACCTCGGGTCATGTTGTCAATACACCATTCCACTATGCTCTTTGTATCTTTCAATTTAGCACCATCTTTGTACTTCGACTCTTCTCTTACAAGAGCTCTTTTCACACATGCCCCTACACCATCATGCTCTCCTTTTCCATGTCTAGCCTTAATGAAATTCCAAATATGTTACACACCCATCTTGACATGCATCTTTCTCATCCAATAAAAATTCGTGTATTATTAAACTAAGATGTGTAATTATCTCGACCACATATAATGTTGTTTGAAGTGGATGTCCTTATCGAGACTAGTTTCCATAAAATAACTGGAAACACCCTTATACAAATTTAGTAGAATGAGTACAATCATCAACGATATAAAAGTGGTACTCTCTTAAATTTTTTGATCATTTTCTCTTTGTCAGAGAATGTATAAATGCTATATGCACAAAATGGAAACTTGTACTTTGGGTTTCAATATTGTGATTGAACCTCCATTTGTGGTTACAATGTGTAATTCTCTACAAAATTGATCACTGAAACAATAGTACCTATAGGAAATGTGTCTTTGCATATCTTGAACTGTTCATCCAACCATCGAGCTCTATGTGTATGCCTAGCATACTCATAAACAATTTCATCCTTAAATTTTCTCATAAATTGAAAAATAGGCATATGTTCTATAACTAGCTCACATCGTTTAGGCTCTTTTCCATCTTTCAACTGGTATGCAACTGATTTATATTTATCAAACTCAACTAAATTGTCTTATTGCAACTTCAATTTTCTCATGGATGCAACTTTCCAATTTAGGTAATCCACCACATGTACTACAAATTCCATCTAAACAATCTTGACTATAAAAAAATTGTCTAACTTCTTTTCCCAAAATATCGTAGGAATGAAATCCCTTGAAGATATTGGTGGAACTTGAACACCACATTCTGATAACATAGTTTCAGAATGAAAATTAGAATGAATATGTAAAATTTAGCATAATGCATCGCAAATTCAACATGTTGCCTACAACAAGTGGTGCGAGCGTGGTTGATTTTCACATAGAATGGTTTCAAAATTTCAAAAAAATGTTGACTAATTTTAATTTCCAGATGATCTTGTTCAAACTTATGAAAAATTGAGTTTGAGTCATATCTAAGAAATGCTTTGGATGTGGTTCACGATTAGTAGAACCAACTCTCCATTTTACAACATCTCTTGTATTAGGTGAAACTCTAGTGTTATCATGCCAAAATTGAATAACAAATTCTCTTATAGCATCAAAATTATCTTTGTCCTTACGCGGTGCTCTAGCAGAAAATGCCCAAAAATTGGTGTTATTGAGTGATTGAAGGATATTACGTCTTTCAATTGATTTCATTAGAATTTTTGATTAAATTGCAACATTCGACTTGTTTGCATAATCAAACGTTATTTTTATTGATTCACTTACAACACTAGTAGAAAGTACACGATGCACAATATTACTACCCCTAGTGTGTCTCTTGACACCAACAGAGTGATATGCATCATGAAGGTTTTCAATAATTGTAGAGGTTTGACCACGTATATTAGATTTTGTCAATCATAAGGTGTTTAATGTAGGTCTCATTTTAATCAATTTCATCAAACTAATCAACAACTGACATCTTTGGGAATCATTTAAAATTTCAAAATGATTATCCCAAATTTCAGTGGCTTTTCTTCTAATTTGCCATTTAGAAAGTTTGTCAGACATTGGTTTCAAAATGTTTTCATCAATTTCAATAAAATAATTAGGTTTCTTATGGAAAATCCTAGGAATTGTTTTTGTCAAATTTTGCTTGTCTACGCTTCAACTCGAATTCCCTTATTCACATTTTCATTGTCTCCTTGATTTCAACATTTTCTACATCATGAGTATTTAATTATTCTTCAACATTGATAATAAAAATATTTTCATCATGAGTATTTAATTCAAATTCAACATTGATAGTAGAAACATTACCTGGTTCCTCATTGCTTACAATAGTAGGGGTTGAAGATGAACCTCTTCTTGATTCATAAAGATTTCGTATTCACTTAGCATTTTGAAATCTGTTTGCCTCTAATTATTTTGGTGTTTTTACTTAATTACTTCCTTTTTTACTTAGTTTCTTGTATCCCATGATGTTTTGCTTCCGGTGATAAGAAAAATGTGTAGAAAATGACAGAATTTCATAGTAATTTGTACGGTAAATTCAAACAGTAAAAATCACATGGTAATTAAAACATTGGGATGTGTGTAAATATGATTTACAAACAGCAACTGTGCTTTAAAAACCGCACTCGCATGGTTTATAAAGTGTGAACGTGGTTCTTGTTATAAAACCCGCGATCGCGGTTTATAAACTATGATCGTGGTTCTATTTGTATCATCAAATCTGATCCTAAGGCTCGGGAAATCTTTGTTTTGCCCCAACCAAAGCTATAAAGGTCATTATGAAGTGTAAAAGGTCAAAAAACTTCAATTTTTCTCTTCTACGGACTTGAACCATGTTGAAAAACTGAAAACATTTCACAAAAATGGTGCCATTGTGTAGGGGAGACTATTAGCTTTGTAGAAATATTGATTTTAAAGTGAATAGAATAAGATAAATATCATTTTATAATTTTTTACTAACAATAGGTCTTTAAGACATTTTTTCCCATGAATGTTCATGTCTACGTTTAAGACTGCAACTTTTTTTTTTGCTTATCAAAATGTGATAAAACTTATACCATCCCAAGCGTGGAGAAATTCTATACACGTATATATATATATATATATATATATATATATATATATATATATATATATATATATTTGATTTTGATATTTTTTGATATAGTTATGGCGGGCAAACGGAAAGCGCTCCATTTTCTAAATCTTTTCAAACCACTTTCACGGAAAAAATCATAAAAAAATATTGCTCGAAAAAATACAAAATAAAATCCATCCCAAGATAGACAACTACATCTAAATTTTCACCAAATGAAAAAAAAAAATATTTGGTCATCCAAATCATGGGCAAATGGACTACAATCTTATAGGTTTTTTTAAAAAACCAAGTCATATAATTTTAAGTGTTTAATATAGCTAAAATTTTCTGTTTTTAAAAAAATTAGTAGTTTAGAAACTAGATTCCGGATGCTATGATTCATATTTATATATTTTTTCTAATTTTGAGTGCGTATATTGCTAATAATCCCTACAAGTTGAGATTTCACTTTTTTATTTGCAATTTGACGTCCATTTATGACCCCTTTTTTGTCCACCAACTTGTTGCACTTATCCTTGAGAAATATTCACCTTTCACTTACTTATTTTAAGGATCAACGAATAAACAAGAATCATGTGATTACCCGTCACCTTTTAGTCTTATCTTCAATATAATTACCACAGCTCTACTCATGACATGATTCTCATGGATAATTTTCATCCTTTTCAAGATGAAATCCCATGGTCATTCGTCACTTAAAACCTCTCTTTCATAGCTAACCCCTATGTGCTATGGTTTTTTTCATAAAAGAATCCTATACTTCTCTATAGTCTTCTCCATGACCTAAAAGTCCAAAAACAATTCAAAAGTAATATACGATATTTTCAAATTCAAACTCCTTGAGTCAAAATTCTAGCAAATAGATGACTCCCTCAAAAAGGACATCTATCTTTCTATATTGTTGCTATAAATAGACTATTCCTTGAAGGAAAACTATACAAAGCTAGCCATACTGTATGTAGTCTATCCAAAAAGAAGACTATTTCGTAAAAATAAAATAAAAATATTCTAAAGCTTCCCACATCAATAAACTTCATGAAGACCTCAAGGAGACATTCTATTAATCCCACAGAGACTTCCCACATCGACTAGTCTATAAAAAAAAAAGAAAAAACAACAAGATAACTTTTCGTCATGGACTTGCCTATTCTGGTCTTGGGTATCTTATAGAAGAGACATGTTGTCTCACACCAAGGTTACGCTAAAACAACCCATTTCACCTCACCATATTTTCTTTCTCATCTTCCACCTACTCAAGGGACATGCCACAAATGTGACATTTCATGGTCATGTGACTTTCTTCACCCTTAGAATAGTCAATCATGCAACGCATTTAGGGTCTTATGTTCATAAACCAATCTTTGATATGATAGACTCATAATGGTTCTTACCAATTAGGTGGCTTTTTGTCTCCTCTTACTATTCACCTCTTTTCTTACTTATTAATCCTCCTTCACAAGACCAGACCTTCAACACCTACATTATGGGAATTCCTCTTCCACCAAAATCACCCACACCTATTCAACATAGATGACAACCATGCCTATTCAACCTATACTCAACCATGCCTATTCAACCTATACTCAACCATGCCTAAATGACCTAGAATCAATCATGCCTAAAACCTACCGACCTATTCATCTCCCTTATCATATTCTTCCCTAGCTTATTGAAGAACTACATCGGCTTGAGGCCCCTTTTTGTTGGGGCTATGTAAGCATAACTTCAAGGGCATAGGGCCCTTGGAGGTTAGCTTGGCCACATTTACCCCTCACCAATTTTACCCCTTTACATTCACATTCTACCCTAGTTAGTTTCCATTTTACACAAAACTTGGAAATTAATATATCATAAAACTTACATACCTACCATTTTATCACTACGACCATATTATACGTAAATCATTTCATATTTTCATGATATTAATTACTTGGAAATTTAACCACAACATACATACAATACATTATTTCCATAAGATCAATAACTTGGAAATTACCTAGATTCCACCATGCCTATACCTGACTCCACCATGCCTATACCTGACCAAACCAGGCCTATACCTGACTCCATCATGCCTAAATGACCTAGACTCAATCATGCCTAACTCACCTAGTTCCCATGGTACACAATAAAAATGGAAATTAAAAAGAGTACATCATCCATCCAATAATAATCATCAACTATATAAAGAGGAATGTATGTGTATCAATACATATATACATAGGGATACATAATCAAAGTGTCTCAAAAAATCTCATATACAATCTCACAACATCTTTGCACGCAGAGCTAGTATATATAAATCAAAAATCATCATACAAGTATCACATGTCATGATCAATCAACCCCACTTGAGGCCCTCCTCTCCACTCTCACCCATCTCCTCCTCTTGGCCCTCAGTGGGGCCCAGGTCTATGAGAAATGGTAGCCTCACCTTGACCCTATCTTTGGGGTTGATGACCCCCTATGATACTTGAGTTGTGAGTCCTGGAATTGGTCCTCTTAATAACTTCCTTTGGGGTCCTATATTCAGCATATGAGTGAACATCAATCCCTGCACTAGCTAGATGGTCATGGTAATAGTGGGCCTCATTTTGGGCATCCCTGAACCTTGTCATAAATACGGTCTAGGTGGTTCCATTAGCCTAACTACCACTTGTGAACTCTGCCCTACCAATAGAGGACCTCGTCCCAGGTGCCGGGCCTATGCTACGAGACCTGTCTTGGTGCTTGTGCAGTACTGCGCAACTACACGGGCTCGTAAGGCCATAGCTTGTGCTTGCATGACTACCAAATGTCCATGTAAACTAGTAACCTATGCTTGTAATGCTACAACCTATACACCATCCCCGCATGTGCCTCGTACTGTACTCGTGCTTGAGCCTAGGCAGCAGCTTAGCCGACCCTATAATGTAGTCACCTGCCTTATCAAAGTAACAACCTGTTCTGTTCCTCTATCAAATAAACTCCCAAGGAAGTTACCTATCCCTATAGGTAATCCCTTTAAACCATCACTATGGGTAAGTTTGATGACCTATCCATAGTGGTCTTGGAGTGTAACTCCACCGCCCACCACCGTGCTCATATGCCACAATAGTCCCTACGTCATCCAATCTCATATCCACTGGTACCTCCTCCTGTCCTATGGGGTGTGCCCTAGTGCACAACACACGGGTTTCTCTTGATCAACATTGGTTGGCCATGACCATGGTCGGTTATCCTTTTTCACCTCATTGCACCATATAACACCAACTCGCCTTCCCGAAACCTTTTTTTGCTAACCCAAAGTTGACCCTGACCTTGTACCTCATCCTCATGACCTTATTACCTATCACCCAACCTTAGAATTAGTTGGGGCATGTTTTTTCCCCTACGTGGCCTTACCTAAATCACCCAACCCAACATCGCTCATGGTGATACTCAATTTTTTTACTTGTTATACCTTACGATATTGCAACTCGTGTTATTCAGCCTAGTGACCTTACCTTACCTAATGCCGTATTGTTTATCCCGACCTACCATTTGGTGCCTTGGAAAAACATATTTCCCATTCTAGCACCTTTCCTAGTTGTGTTTTAGGACCATATCCTATACCTTAGATACCTAAACCACTTCAACCTTGTTTGGATAAACCTATCGACCTTTGACAACGTAGAGTTTGCAAGCTCTTCAACCTAGTACCTTATCGCATTCTATACGCATGCATGTGTTAGCGACTGCCACTACCTATTACCTGACTGAAATCACCCTTACCTACACCCAACATACCCTTGTTTTCATCACTTACCCATATATCAAACCACTCACCAACTCCATTTAACACCTCATCTGTTCCTAGTTTGAGGGGGATCACCTCCACCCATACTTGGGGCAACCTAACCCTCACTCATACCTGGAGCACCGAATTCCTATTTTTGTCAGTGTCACTTATCAATACAAGCTACATAATAAAAAAGGGCAAATGTAGACACCAAATTTGGGTCACACTCCCTTGGTCCCCTTCAATTAATTAACGTAACACATTTAACTAATCATGACCCCTTCATCCCATATTAATATTCATCCTCATATTATTAATTAATTTAATTAATTTAATTACGTTAATTTCATCCTCACACCTCCACCTCAACTTTACACCTCACCTTGGACCCATTCAAGTGGAATTTAACTCACAGTGACCAAGTCATCACTCTCAACACCGAGTCATCATTCCTAGTGATGAGTCACCACTTGACCTAACTAATTAAGGATTATTCCTAAACCTAACTAGAATTATTCTAAGATCTTCCTACCTTCTCTCACGTGAACTATACTTAGTAAGTGAAACCAACAAGGGAAGCACACCAAATCTAGGAAGATTTGCATATTTTTAGTAAATAAGACTATTTCACCCTAATTGATGTCAATTTATCATTGGATGATGTTGGTCAACTAAACTGCCATTGGTTCATTTATATAAAATTTTACAACCCTTTACCTGGTTGGTCATTCATTTATTAGAGCCTTATTATATTCAAGCATGAATCTTCAAGCCCTCCTACATCCGACATAATGAACACACATAGCCACAATGCAAGACAAGTAGTCTGCATTCTCCTTCCAGAGTGTTAGAATATTCACAGGAGCACACATGTTATACTGCCCCGACACTGGACCTAGGCATCTCTTCTTCGATCAACCACCAACCACTTCCACTCATAGGATTTGCAACATACCCAGTAAGTATTTTGATTTTATCATTTGTGCTTATTCAAGTATAGATCTTTTGTTTCTTTCTATATTTCATTCTTTCCATTACTCGTATATCACCTTCTTCCCACCAACCCACTATTCAACCATCCCAAGCCTTTACACCCTTTCCAACCTCCTTTTCAACATACCTAAGTCTTCTTAACAATATTACAACCTTATCAACACCCCCTTCACTCTCTGTGTAATCAAAGAGAGGTTTAAAATGTCATTTTAACATTTGATCCAAATTGCTCCTACCAACATTGGTTAGCCAACCGACGTCGGTCTATCTCTTATACCGACATCGCATCGGTCGACCAACCGATACTAGTCTCTAAGACTAGCAATTTTTCCTATAATAGGGAGATAACAAATTCCCCAAAATAACTCAAAACCTTACCTAATTTACCCAGACCTCACCTATAGCCTTTCTTTACACCTCAGCACTCCAAACCGGCCCTTTAATCGTCTGGATTTAATTCTAACCATTTCTTGTTGAGTTAAATTAACTTGTTGTACGTATATAAGAGATTCCTAAATCTTATCAACTACAATAGGAACTGTTACTTCTTACATTAAATTGTATTAAACAGAGGATTGAAATCCATTCGAGGAAGCATCACACTTGCTAGATTTAGCCTTGCTTTAGCAGTCCTCGACTCTTGTTATTTAATACTATTTGGTGGTCTTGTTGTGTTTATTATACGGTCGTTCCTTTTTCTCTGTCTCCTGTATTGATGCGTGAAATATTTTTCCTTCATTTGGTTGCCATGGTCAGTCCTTTCCTTTGGTCGAGGATCACATTGAGTCCAGATATTGTTTTTACTATTTCTCTATCCATGAGAAAGAATTTGTAATTTGGGCGTGAATTCAGGGTTTCCCCTTCCTTCTATTTTTCCATAGTCATGTTTTCCTATCAATTTTTGTCCCAACATCCATGGAAACATGGTCCTTTCTGATTGGATGCGGCCCGATGGGTCTTTTTGGTGAAACTTGTCACTTTTGTCACATTTGTAAAAATACCAAATTGGCCCCATGACCCCGATAATGTATCTAATTGGTTATTCAACAAACATGAAGCAGTAGGGAAAAATTCTTACTTTGACCCCGAAGATGGACATGTGACTGCCATTTTTCAAGACAAAGGCGGAGAGGCGGATCGTCGAAACATTTTGAAGATTTTTGTCTTTTTTGTGAAAAAAGGAGAAAAGTTATAAACTAATCCGCAACCCCGCAGGGGACAGAGTGATGTCACATGTTTGAGTCAACATTTGAAAAGTCAAAGTGGGGAAGCGGGTCGACTAAGCACTTCAGAGTTTTTAAGCTCTGTTTTCAAATGATATAAAGGTATAAAAGTGAGTCATTGACTCCGATGGGGCCCACATAAAAAGTTGGAAGCGGAGAGGTGGGTCACTAGAGCATTTTGAAGTTTTTTGGCCTATTTCAACTCAAATCTTTTCTATGTGGAGGGTTAGCACTCATTTGAGGATTCGCTTCTTGGTTTGACCTTTGAGTCACGCCAAGGAGACACATGGAGGTTTCCATTGGTCCTGCCCATACTTAGAATTTTCTTTCTTCGACTTGCATGCAAACTTTTTCGGACCAGGGACCATGGACACATGTGGAGGGCCTACTCTCAAGAACTTTCTAAGTCGGGTTCGACATTTGAGGATCCGCCTCTGGGTCCCACCTTCGTTTTTGCGCCAAGGACACATGTGGAGGATTTCACTTTGGATCTTCTATACTTAAACTTCTCAAGAAACTTTCTAATGCCTAGGACACGTGGAGGGCCCATGCCTTGTTTGGGGACTCCGCCTTTTGAACTTTACTTTTGAAAGAGTGCCTAAGGGGCATGTGGACGTTTCTACTGGATCTTACCATACTTAGACTTTTCAATGATTGAAGAAACTTTCTTAGACCCTAGGCACGTGGCACCTTCCTCTGGTCCTTAAAAACTTTCAAACAACTTTGTTGGGGCTAAGACACGTGGTGAGCCCATGCTTGTTTAGGGTCTCCACTTTTGGGAACCATATTAGAAGTGCATTGAAGAGACATGTGGAGGCTTCTCACTGCTCCTCTCTATACTAAGAATTTTTCAAAGGCCAAGGTAACTTTCTTGGGCCTAGTGAGCCTTATGCTCAGAGGTCCCATCTAAACTTCATCTTTGAAGTTGCACCAAACAAACACGTGGAAGCTTCCACTGGGCCTTCCCATACTCGACTTTTTAGCAACCGATGCAATTCTCTAGGGTCCTAGAACATGTGGAAGGCCCGCGCTCATTTGGAACCTACCTCTAGACTTCACCTTTGTAGTTGTGCGCCAAGGAAACACGTGGAGGCTTCCGCACTAACTCCTCTTTACACTGTGGTTGACTTTGAATCATTTCATGAGAGGCATGAATGCATGAATCCAGAATGTGTCCACACTCATTTCTCAAGGTGTATTCTCGAGGGTGAAAAGGATTTCTTGTCAGATCCAACTATATGGAGCCACCTGAAAATGATTAAAAGGGAATTTCTTGCATGACAGAATAAAAGAATGATTAGAAGGACTATCAAAAATTATGATATGGCATCCCAGTCATAGTTGAGGGTCTAAGAAACATGATCAGTTCATGATTTATCCACCTGGTAGCTTTGGGTGTAAATTTTTTAAACATCACTTTCTGGAGACAAATTTGTAACAAGTAAAGGATTCCTCAAATATTCTTATTTTTGGGGGAAATTTGGGATGAGTGAGTGAGTGAATTGTATAAATGCAATGAGAATACTCTTGCAAATGGTTCGGGTTTAATTTTTATGAGAAAATTTGAGAAATCCCATCTTCTTGAGAGACCATCTGAGAAACTTGTTAATTTATTGTGTTTTAGATTTCAATCATGTCAAGATGGTTACAAGTGTACAACCATTGACAAGCTATGAGATTGTTCAAGAAAATTTCCTCATGAATCTATAAATCTCAAATTAATCTGTGTGTTGATCTTGGGAAAATTGTGTCTACTTTTATATCGAATGTCTTTTAAATAGTTTTTCTTGTTCTTGTTGCAATCTTATATTAAAATCTCTCCAAATCAAATAAGATCTTATCCATGTGTTAGTATTTTGGCATTTGCAATTTTATTATGAGAAGAGCTTTCATCTGGTAATGAAATAAACAATTTAAAATCATTTTACTTCCACTATGTTGATAAAGATTATTTATAACCCTATGAGTGTATCTTAGGCATGATGAACTCATCAAGGGTTGTTAATGTTTATGATAGAGTCTTTACTCGAGCTCCTCGTATGATTATTTACTAATGCCTGACCTTTAGTTTGTGGCCATAATATGAAACAAAACAACAACATAACACAAGGCATGATACCATTGAAAATGATAAACAATGATCGAAAAATCTGAAATATCAAAATAAATTATAATATTCAAAGATGGTCAAATCAATTCATCTCACCCATGAGATTCTTCAAATACTATGGGAGAAACTTTACAATTACACCTCTCGATTCAGGCTTTTCAACAACCTTTAACCGATGGCTTCCTTCGCATTCACTTCCTACAAAATTTCTCACTACTTCTTTAATGCTAAATGAGGGGGTTCTCTATTTATAGAACTTCCAGTGAGAATCCATCCATTGCTAAGATAGGATAAGAAATCCAAATTTGAAAATATTCAAGCCAAACCGAGTTTAAGTGTCTTATGTACTTCGAATCATATTCCATACCTTAAGATTCTTATCTCAGACATGTAAGTTATCTAATGTTAAGATTTTAGATAAACCTTATCATTTTACATGGGTTCCACATTTTAAATTTTGCAAATAAAATAGATATTTATGACCTTTCTCCTTGTCCTTAAGGAACTTACAATCTATATTCCTCTCATTCCTATTCATGTAAGACCCTACTTTCTAATTACCCAAACTTTGACATTTTAGATTAAATCCTTATATTAAATATTTACTTTTTACAACATTCCTATTGATACTTGACCACCGTGTCCACACCCGACTACATTTTGACTGCATCGATTTGAATTAGAGAAGAGCTATCATTTCTATCTAATGAAATAAACAATACTAAAATCACTTTACTTCATCCTATTCCTAATAAATATTAATTGTTTGGAAATTTTGAGGAAAATATCTTAGTGCGTGATGAACAGGGGTTGTTAATGTTTAATTAAGTCTTTAGCTCGAGCCTTCATGTTGAATTCTTAAAGATTGTGTGAAACCATGTAGATCTAGGCCTCCATTGATGCACACCTTCTGGTTGAAGGAATATTTTGGCTATTCTAAGCATTATGTTCAGTTAGTTTTCCAATTGTTGTAAAGGTTCTCAAAGATTTGGTGAAATCAACTTCATCTTGCTTAATTCCCCACCAAAAATTTCAAATAACCATGAATCCTACTTGAAGTACCCTGTTTGTGTTGTGTATCCACAAATGAACAAATTCTACTACCAAAATATACAGAAGCAAGCATTTTTAAGTGTCTTTAGTAACTTGAACCTTGTTTAGAAAATATCTCCATTCTTTAGAAGTGACAACTCGTGAGAGTTAAATTGTGGTGTATTGATCATATTTTCTCAAGGTTCCCTTGAAAATTGTGCAAAGAAGGATCTCTTCATGTCCTTCACCAACAGAGGTTACAAAATGGGTCCTCTCACCCTGGTTGAAAGGCACGACCTAAAGTAGTGAGGATAGATCAAATCCTTAATGAAGGTGCTTATCCATTTCTCCATGCCCGAGTGACAAAGAGCTAGTGAATCCCATCCCCTCCCTGGCTACAAAATGACTTATACCATGATTTTTCTATCTCTAAGTATCTTGTTAAATCTATGATGTTTCTCTTGACTTCCAAGGAGAATCAATTTGGATACCAACACTAAATTGGCACTTTCTGGGGTTATTACTTTATGTGGAAACAGGGGATATTCAAAGGAATTCTTATATTTGGCCCCTAGTAATGTTTCTTACATGATCTAAGTGCAAATATTTGGCCTTAATGTTTCTTACATGATCTAAGTGTAAAATATGTTTAAACATCATCCTGTGTTGAGATTTGTAAGAATTGTGTGAAGTTACAAGTTTTGTGTGCAATATTTCTAGTTTCTAGTGGTTATTGCACTAAATTTATATCATCAGTGATAAATACTAGTAAAGGAAGGTCAAATCTACTAAGCTTTGTAGGAATTAAGTGTTGATAGATATTTGACAAGTCATTTATAGTGCATTTGCACAACTAAGGTGAAAATCCTTAGTGGTGACTCCATGTTGATTTAAATTTTGATAAATACCAGTGCCTTAACCTTGTATTAAGTGAAATTTGTCACTAATCTTTGCAAAGATGGAAGGAAGAAGATATTTCTTCACTAAAGACCCTACTAGAAAGTTGTTTCTAAACTAGGGAAAGACAAATTCAGAAGGAAAAAGAGTCTGGAAAATAGTTGGAGATCAGAATCAAGAAAAGAGTTATCCATTGTGAAAAGTGATCAACTTGTGGTTGAGGATTACCATTCTTCTTCAAGTGATTCTAAATCAGGTAATTTTCATATAGATCTAAATTCTCCAACTAGAGAGGGGCCTTCATTTGTGTCTGATAAGTGTGCTTCTCAGTCTGTCCCTATATTTTCCAAAGTTGATAGGGTTTTCCATGAAACAAGTCTTTAGAGGACATTCATTTTGAAAATTATACTCTTGTGTTCCAAAGACCCCTTGTCCCTCATCATTTTTATCTCCTGTAAGATCACCTCCTCAAAACAATATGGCCCAACCTCCACCTAGACCTCCTTTTTTTGTGAATACTTTTGGTCCTATAAATTTTAGAGGTATGGCTGGATATCCAAATATAGTGCCACAAGATGTTAGAAATAGATTGCCTAAATTTCAAGGGAATAATGCTATCACTGGTGATCAACATTTAAAACTTTTTGTCAATATGATGGAAGACTTTGAGATTGAATTTGAGGATGTGTATATAAAATTGTTTATTCATACTCTTGAGGAGGATGCACGTGACTGGTATAAGTCTTTTCCTAGATAACTCAATAGATTCATGGACAAAATGAAAAATGCTTTTAGATTGCAATATGGGGATAAGATAGATCCCAGGTTTCTTTTGTCTAAATTTGAAAATATTAAGAAGAATCCTAATGAATCTGTTCATGACTTCAATACTAGGTTCAATAAGACCTTGAATAGGCTACCTATAATCTTGAGGCCAAGTGATGTTTCTTGTTTAATAAAATATTCTGATGCTTTTGACAAAAAGGCTACCTATTATTTAAGGGACAAAAACCCAGAACTTTGAGGCAAGCCTTCACCATGGCTTTGCAGATTGAAAATAATATCAAAGTAGTTGGTAAGCCTCCTAAGAGGGAAGGTATCAAGCTTGATCAATCTAGAGAAGCCTCAGTCAAGTAAGTTGTGATCTAGAAGAGGTTGTAAAAACTTTGGCTGAGTTGTTAAAGAAATATCCTATAAACTGGCCAGAGTAGAGAAGGGGATTGGACAAGGTTCCCAAGGTCAGCACAAGCCACAAGGTCAAGAAATATTTGCAAATCATCCTAGGTGATCATAGATCAGATGACAGGGGTAAAGGGCCCATGGGATCAGGAAATAGACAGCCCCAACCCCGAGAAAATAGATTGGTGCCTGATCCTTTAGCTACTAGAGTTGCTATTGTGGAAGAGGTCCATGATATGGAGTGGTGTGATAGATGTTTCTTTCCCCATTCCCCATGTGATGAAGACAAATAAGTTGAGGAAGATGATGATGATGAGACAAATGATGATGATGCATGCATGATGGATTGCTCTACAAGTTCACAAGCAGGGAGCAACCTCAACTGAACTAATAAGTGCCAAACTATGCTATTGATTTATGGGATTGCATTCACCGGGTATTACCTCTTCCTCCCACTCATACTTTTGAAATTGATATGGTACAAGATTTTGAGTTGCCTAATAATGATTTTGAGTACTTAAGGGCATTAATGATTAAAAAGTATGATGGAGGAATTCCTTCAGAAGAGGACAGACAATTGTTAATGAATGTAGTAGTTTCCCAAGAAAAAGAATATAATACAAGAAGAAAAGTTTTCAAAGGGGTAGGGCCTCAAGCCAAACCAAAAATTCCAGTGCTTACCAATATCCCTAAGGAAACTCCTAAAAAGATGCATCTGGAAAAGGCCTTGTTTCCCCAAATAAAACTTGTGTTCCTCCCCATGCTCAGACTGTGAAGACTCCCATATTATCAGATGAAGTTGTGAATCTCCCTTCTAACACTACCCTACCCAAATATGTTCCTTGTGACATAGCCCAAATCTTGAGTCAGATCAAGGTCACTGTTCCTATTGTTGAATTACTTAGAATCCCTGAGCATAGGAAAAGAGCATTCGAATATTTGGGATTTAAAGAAGAAAAGGTTACCCAGGCTAAAAATGTGAACAATGTAGAGGTTCCTCCTACCATTGTAGAATTAGAAAAACCACAAGCATTGGAGGAACTGGGGAAACACCTGAGGTTTATTTGGGAACTTCTTTGGTTGAGTCTCAACTGAATGTGGATCCATTTTTCACTACTTTGATTATTAAAGATAGGTTGTTACATAACTAGCATGTTTGACTCAGGAGCTTCATGTAATGTAATGCCTCTTGAGGTCATGAATGAGTTGAATATCAAAGTAACAACAACTTATGGGAAATGTATTGCCATGGATTCAAGAGAGGTGCCAGTAGTTGGATGTGTCAAAGGCTTAGTAGTGCAATTGGTAGCTTATCTAGGCAAAGTACTTAACTTTGAATGTAGTAATTGTGGATTGTCCTGCTAAGTGGGGAATGTTGTTATCCAGAAAATGGGCAGCTAGTGTGGGTGGAAGTGTGCAAATGGACATGTCTTATGCCACCATACCAATTGAGGGAAGCCTTGTGAAGTTATATGGTGAGAAGAAAATGTTACATCTCATTGAGGACCCTAACAATGCTTCTTATGAAGTATTGTACATAGATGTTGATGTTGATAACTTTGTGGGATATGCTGATTGTAAGGAGCATAAAATTGATGAGTGCAAGTATCCTGAGAAGGTTGGTTCTCCTTGGACTTTAATGTTTGATGGAGCATGTTCTAGATCTGGTAATGGTGTTGGTATTGTCTTGATATCTCCAAGCCAAGAGGAGTTTAATTTTTCTTTTAAACTCAATTTTGAGTGCACAAACAATATTGTTGAGTATGAAGCACTACTCTTGGGTCTAAGGATTGCATGGAAATATGGTATTAGAGACATTGTTGTTAAAGGAGATTCAGAGTTGATAGTCAAACAAGTCAGAAAGTTGTATGCTACAAAGAATCAAAGAATGAAACAATATAAGCATGTAGTTTGGGACTTCATTGAAATGTTTGACTCTTTCAATATAATACATCATGATAGGAGCTATAATATTGTAGTAGAAAAATTGGCAGTATTGGGATCAAAGTTTGAAAATTATACAATGTCTCCCTATTGTGAATATGATGTTGAAATATTGACTAGGCCATCTGTCCCTGACAATATCAAGCACTGGTAGGTATTTGAAGATGATGCTTAGGTCCAAAGGTTTTTGCAAAATAAAGGAGAATTTTCCAATCAAAGTATAGACTAGGAACCAATGGTTTGTGTAGCTGAAGGAAAGGAGACTTTATTTGGTAAGGACATTATTCAGTTGAAGACTAATACTATTCCCAGAGGGTTGGTTGCACTAGAATCAAATTTTGATAATGTTGACTGCATTGTCAATAGACACATGTCAGCCTCGAGAGATGTTGAAGAATATGACCTTGGGCACAAAGGATAAACCTAGGAGAATATGGCTAGGCAAAAACTTGAATAGAGAAGAAAAGTAGTCATATGTCCAATTGCTAAAAAAGTACTAGGACTGCTTGGCTTGGTCATATTCAGAAACTGAAAGCATACAGGGAAGACCTTTTTCAACATGAAATACCCCTGAAGCTAATGCCAAGCCATTCAGGAAAAGAAAAGACCAATTAATCCCCTCCTTTCCTCAAAAATGCAAGAAGAATTGAAAAATTTAAGGGATGGAGGAATTATACAACCTACAAGGTACTCCTCATGGGTAGCAAACCTGGTACCTATTAGAAAGAAGAATGGGGACATAAGGTTGTGTGTGGACTTTAGAAACTTAAATAAGGCATCAATCAAGGATAACTATCCCTTGCCAAATATGGATAACATGTTGTAGTTAGTTACAGGTTCAAAATTGTTATCTACTTTGGATGGTTTTTCTAGGTATAACCAGGTAGTTGTGAAGCAATCAAAAAGAATCAAAACTACTTTCACTACCCCATGGGGTACTTATGTGTATGTAAGGATGCCATTTGGCCTGATGAATGCTGGAGCTACTTTTCAAAGAGCAATGGATGTAGCATTCTCAGGATATATAAATGACTTCATTGTTGTGTATCAGGATGATGTGACAATTTTCTCCAGGAAGAGAAGTGATCACCTACAACATTTAGAAAAATGTTGATAAGATGTAGGAATATGGTATCTCATTGAACCCTAAGAAATGTCATTTTGGGGTTCAAAAGGAAAAGCTTTTCTTGGACACATTGTGTCAAAAGGAGTCATGATTGATCCTGAGAGAGTGGAAGCCATTAGCAAAGTTCCTATTCCAAGAACCAAAAAGGGAATTCAATCCTTTTTTGGGAAGATAAATTTTATTAGGAGGTTTATTTCCAACTTTGCTCTAATTGACTATCCCAATCACTAATATGTTGAAGAAGGATCAGAGTATCAAATGGGAAGAAGAACTATTCAAGCCTTTACTAGGATTAAGGAATCATTGAAGAATGCCCCTATTTTAGTAGCTCCTGATTATAAAAAGGCTTTCCAAATGTTTTCCTTTGCTTCAGAGAATACCATTGCATCTATGTCCTGTTACAAAAGGATGATGAAGGAGCTGAAAGGCCAATTGCTTTCTTTAGTAAAGCACTACAAGGGGCAAGAACTGAAGTATACTATCATGGAGAAACATGATTTTTTTGGTCAGAGCCACAAAAATCTTTAGGCCCTATATTTTGAGTTCTAAAGTCATTGCTTATGTTCCCCATACCATGGTTAAGGATATCCTATCAGAGATGGAAATTTCAAGAAAAAGATGCCGATGGGTAAATAAGTTGCAAGAATATGACATGGATATCCAAACTACAAAATTGGTTAGAGGTCTGGGCCTAGCAAAGCTTATGGCAAGAGAGAACCTACAAATAGTTGAGGTAAATGAAGTTGAAGAAGAAAGGTTGAATATCCTTGAAAAATTGATAAATTTTGAATGGTACAAGGATATTATTTTTTATCTCAAACATCTACAGTGCCCTGAGTATTTAAGTAAGAATAAAAAAGAGCACTTAAGTTAGCCTCCCAAAAATACATCATCACTGATTATGGGTTAGCTTGGAAGAACCCTGAGGGAGTTCTTTTGAGATGTATCACTGAAGATGAAGCCCCAAAAATAATTGATGATTTCCATGGAGGAGTTTGTGGGGGCATTTTGCAGGAAGAGTCACAACTCATAAAATCTTAAGGGTGGTTACTAGTGGCCAACTCTTTTTAAAGACACAACTTTGCTTGGTAAGAAAGTGTGAGAGTTGTCAGCATTTTTCAGGAAGATTGAAAGCTTCAGGCTCCCTCCCTTTATATCCTATATCAATTGAAGCCCCATTTAAGCAGTGGGGAATGGAATTCATTGGTGAGATTTCAGATTCTTCAAGTGTAGGCCACAAGTGGATATTAGTGGCTACTGATTACTTCACCAAGTGGGTGGAGGCAATCCCCACCAAGAAAGAAACTCACCAAATTGTCATGGACTTCATTTTAAATCATATAATCTACAGGTTTGGAGTACCTAGCTAAGATAGTTGCTGACAATGCTATGAGCTTTCAAGCTAAACCTTTGGTAGCCATGTGTCATGAATATGGGATCAATTTAGCATATGCTTCCAATTACAATCCCCAAGGAAATGGACAAGCAAAATCAAGTAATAAGAATCTGTTGAAGATAATCAGGAGAACCTTGGAGTTAAACAAACGAAAGTGGGGTGAGCAATTGAAATTTTTGTTTGGGATGATAGAATCATTGTTAAAAGGGCTACTGGAAAAATCCCATTTGAATTGGTATATGGAACTCAAGCTCTACTTCCCTACATATGCAATTATCTTCTTACCAATTTATCCAACAATTAGAGGACCAGGAGGTCAATCCCTATGATGCTCATATAAATCAAATTGTGGAATTGGATGAGAAGAGAAGAGAGTCCCACCAAAGACATGTGAAGTTTAGGGAGAAATTGAAGAAGCTATTTGATAAAAAGGTGAATCCAAGAGCTTTCAGTGTGGGAGATCTGGTGCTACTATGGGATAACAGACATGAGGATAAGGGAAAGCATGGAAAGTTTGATGCATTATGGATGGGCCCTTATTCTATTGACATTCGATTGGAGAGCACACCTTTTTCCTAAAATACTTAGATGGGGAATTGCTTGAGTTTCCTATTAATGGCAGCACTTTGAAACATTTCCTTGACTAATTTCTCATAATCAAGACACACACCATTATACAGTGTATAGTCTTTTGTTTTTTTCTATTTTTTCATGTTTTTTTGTTTTTTGGTTTTCCTGGTCCCCGGTGACCAGTTTTTTTGGTTTCTCAATTCATTCTTGGGGGATTTGGTTATTATTTTTCTACTTTGCAAGCTTGTTTTTGACTCCATTTCCCAATGGATTTTTGGCACATGGTCTGTTTGTTCTTGTGGCACTCATTGGGAGTGCCCATCCCGAGTCGAGCCGATGTTGGTGCTCAATTTAATCTCACCCTGTTTGTTCAAAATTCTCAATCCACATGGTTTGAAGTTTTTCTCTGTCTCCCTGTATATTGATGCGTGAAAATTTTTCTTCATTTGGTTTGCCATGGTTAGTCCTTTCCTTTGGTCAGGATCACATTGAGTCCAGATATTGTTTTTGTTTCTCTATCCATGAGAAAGAATTTGTAATTTGGGCATGAATTCGGGGTTTCCCCTTCCTTCTATTTTTCCACAGTCATGTTTTCCCTATCAATTTTTGTCCCAACATCCGTGGAAACATGGTCCTTTCTATTGGATGCGGCCCAATGGGTCTTTTTGGTGAAACTTGTCACTTTTGTCACATTTGTAAAAAATACCAAATTGGCCCCATGGCCCGATAGTATCTAATTGGTTATTCAACAAATATGAAGTGGCAGGAAAAATTCTTACTTTGACCCCAAAGAAGGACACGGCCATTTTTCAAGAACAAAGGAGGCAAAGAGGTGGATCATCGAACATTTTGAAGATTTTTTTTTTTTGTGAAAAAGGAGAAAAAGTTATAAATTGATCCACAACCCTACCAGTAGGGGACAAAGTGATGTCACATGTTTGAGTCATCATTTGAAAAAAGTCAAAGTTGGGGGAGACACGTGGAGTTTCTAGCACTTTGGAGTTTTTAAGCTTGTTTTCAAATGATGTAAAGGTATAAAGTGAGTTGATTGATGAGGATCCGATGGGGCCCACATCAAAAGTTGAAGTGAGAGAGAGGGTCACCGAGGATTTTGAAGTTTTTTGGCCCATTTCAACTCAAATATTTTCCATGTGGAGGGTCTTGCACTCATTTGAGGATTCACCTCTGGGTTGACCTTTGGAAAGTTGCCAAGGAGACACGTGGAGGTTTCACTAGCCCTGCCCATACTTAGACTTTTTTCTTCAAGGGCATGTAACTTTTTTCAGACCATGGACATGTGGAGGGCCTGCGCTCATTTGAGGATCCACCTCTGGGTCCTACCTTTGCAGTTGTATGCAAGGAGACACACATGTGGAGGCTTCCGCTGCTCCTCTCTATACTTAAACTTCTCAAGAACTTTCTAAGGCCTGGGACATGTGGAGGGCCCATGCCTATTTGGGGACCTGCCCCTAAACTTTACTTTTGAAAGAGCGCCAAAGGGACACGTGGAGGTTTCCATTGGATCTTCCCATACTTGTGCCCATGAGACTTAGAATTTTCAACGACCGAAGAAATTTTTAGACCACTTTCTCGGACCCTAGGCATGTGGCACCTTCCACTGGTCCTTAAACTCTTTCAAAAAATTTGTTGGGCTGAGACACATGGTGAGCCCGTGCTTGTTTAGGGTCTCCACTTTTGGGCCATATCAAAAGTGCCAAAGAGACACGTGGAGGCTTCCACCGTTGGCTCCTCTCTATACTAGAATTTTTCAAAGGCCAAGGCAATTTTCTTGGGCCCAGGGCACAGAGCATCCTGCTCATTTGAGGTGGTCCACCTCTAAACTTCATCTTTGAAGTTGTGCCAAAAAACACATGGAAGCTTCCACTGGGCCTTCCCATACTCTGAATTTTCAGCAATCAATGCAATTCTATGGGTCTAAACATGTGGAAGGCCCGCGCTCATTTGGGAACCTACCTCTAGACTTCACCTTTGTAGTTTGCCAAGGAAACACATGGAGGCTTTCGCTGACTCCTCTTTACACTCCGACTTGCACTTGCACTGTGGTATAATCCATGTAAGGACACTCATTTCTGAGAGGCACGAATGTAGGTATCCATGCGAGGGAACTCATTTCTCAAGGTGTATTCTCGAGGGTGAAAAGGATTGCTTGTCAGATCCAACTATATGGAGCCACCTAAAAATGATTAAAAAGGGGATTTCTCACATGACAAAATAAAAGAATGATTAAAGGATACTATCAAAAATTATGATATGGCATCCCAGTCATAGTTGAGGGTCTGAGAAACGTGATCAATTCATGATTTATCCACTTGGCAGCTTTGGGTGTAAATTTGTTAAACATCACTTTCTGGAGACAAATTTGTAACAAGTAAAGGATTCCTCAATATTCTTCTTTTTGGGGGAAAATTTGGGATGAGTGAGTGAGTGAATTGTATAAATGCAATGAGAATACTCTTGCAAAATGGTCAGGGGTTTAATTTTTATGAGAAAATTTGAGAAATCCCATCTTCCTGAGAGACCATCTAAGAAACTTGTTAATTTCTTGTGTTTTAGATTTCAATCATGTCAAGATGGTTGCAAGTGTACAACCATTGACAAGCTCTGAGATTGTTCAAGAAACTTTCCCCTACTGATGAATCTATAAATCTCAAATTAATCTATGTTGATCTTGGGAAAAATTGTGTCTTCTTTTATTTCAGAATGTCTTTCAAATAGTTTTTCTTGTTCCTATTGCAATCTTATATTAAAATCTCTCCAAATCACACAAGATCTCATCCATGTGTTAGTATTTTGGCATTTGCAATTTCATTATGAGAAGAGCTTTCATCTGGTAATGAAATAAACAATTTAAAATCATTTTACTTCCACTATGTTGATAAAGATTGTTTGTAAGCCTATGAGTGTATCTTAGGCATGATGAACCAGGGGTTGTTAATGTTTAATTGAGTCTTTAGCTCGAGCCTTCATGTTGAATTCTTAAAGATTGTGTGAAACCATGTAGATCTGGGCCTCCATTGATGCACACCTTCTAGGTTGAAGGAATATTTTGGCTATTCTGAAGCATTATGTTGTTAGTTTTCCAATTGTTGTAAAGGTTCTCAAAGATCTGGTGAAATCAACTTCATCTTGCTTAATTCCCACCAAAAATTTCAAATAACCATGAATCCTACTGAAGTACCCATGTTTGTGTTGTGTATCCACAAATGAACAAATTCTACTACCAAAATATATAAAAGCAAGTAGGTTTTAAGTGTCTTTAGTAACCTGAACCTTGTTCAGAAAATATCTCCATTCTTTAGAAGTGACAACTCGTGAGAGTTAAATTGTGGTGTATTGATCATATTTTCTCAAGGTTCCCCTGAAAATTGTGCAAAGAAGGATCTCTTCATGTCCTTCACCAACAAAGGTTACAAAACGGGTCCTCTCACCTGGTTGAAAGGCACGACCTAAAGTAGTGAGGATAGATCAAATCCTTAATGAAGGTGCTATCCATTTCTCCAACGCTTGAGTGACTCAGTAGGATATGATTTTACATTTCGGGCATGTTATAAGTAGTAGAATATTGCATAGTTTCCGTTTGATCAAACAATTTGATAATCACGAGATCATGATTAGGTGTTGGATTAGGGCCACTAGAGGAGGAATATTTTTATTCTCTATTAAAAAGGTGTTTATAGTTCGTAATTCGAGGTTGCTCCATTTGTAGGACAATTTTCATGACTACTAGGTTTTGAAAGAGATTTTAGATTTGTATCTTCCATAGGACACGTGCCTTGATCTCAACTATTATTAGTTCCCTTATTTTTGGGTGTGTAGAATTTTTTTTTTTAATATTCTTTATTTTTCTCTAGGGTCAATGTTTGTAATATCTTCCACATTGTAGCCCCTTGTTTGTATACATACAAACAAGAACAATTTTGCTAGATCAAAAGGGCCAATAGAATCGAGATGATATAGATGGAATTTTTTTATCTATACAAAGATTTAAATTGATGAGAAGGAAGTATATATATTTTTGGGGTACTTTAGTCGTGATATAGTCTAGTGAGAATTTATTTATAGGTCTCTAAGTATAGAAATGTTGTAATTCATGTTACTATCAAGATCTTCGATGATGTTTTCAACATGGTTAAGGATGTTTAAAGTGTTGGCCATGGTATTCCACCAAAAATTATAATGGGATCATACATACAGAGAGGTATATAGGATGATGGTGTAAACTTTGAAGAGAAAATACACATTTAGGATAGACCATGTAAGGGGATTTATACAAGTTCTAATGGTGTATGACATGAATACAAAAACAAATGATTGATGTAAAATCTAGATAAGGAAAGGAAATAAAACAATCGCTCATTGGAATTATAGAGTATATATCAAATATTGATTATTGTTTATGGATAATATCAATCCCAAATTATGAATGAAGATATTTCAAAAATTTATGTTGTAATAAAAGATGACCATTGTCAAATTAATTAAATGACACATTATGAATATATAAAGGTAATTTAACAAAATAAAAAGAATAATTTTTTCACATTGATGTATGGAAAAAAAGCATCGATGGATGTTCTAAAAAGTATTTTTTTAAAAATATGTCCTTATTACTCAAAATGGTAATAGTAAATTTCCAAAAATGGTGCTAATCTATATGCCAAAAAAATGAGATTTTTTTTAAATTTGTAGAAATAAGGAAAACCCTCCTAGATATTTTAGAAAACATTCATCAATTACAAGATATGAAATGAAAAGTGATTTGGCCAAAAAAAAGCCCTAGAAAGAGACCCAAAGAGGAGGACCATCCTTGATACCCCGAGTAATTTTATAAATCAGATTTAGGGATTGCAATAGATAAAAATATGAATACATACCTAAGAATTAATAGATTGTAAACTTTAGAGAAACTAGAGATTGAAAAAGATATAGATTTGATTCAAAAGTGTCTAATGTGAATATAAGAGATGGAATGTTAAGATGAATCAATCGGGAGAGTAGGTAAGATTCATGTAGAGTGAACAAGAATGTTGTGAAGAAAATGTGAATATTAATTAGAAAGAAAATGGCGAATGAAATGTGAGGATTGATATTAATATGAGGAAATTATAAATGAGATTAGATGTACGTAAATATTCCATAGGGACTGATGGATTTCAAAAATAAAGAAAAGAGAAATGAATATGATCTAATTAGAAGCAATGTAATATTCATGTTGGGTTCAACAAAGTATACGATAGGTAAGAGATAGGTTCCCAACTCAGTTCTCAAATATAGGGATTCAATCTAAAACTAACCAATTGATGTATATATAAAGATACTCAACCAACATTAAAGTCAAAAGTTTTGATGATAATAGTCCTAGCCCTAGGATAGCTATAGGTTTCCAAAACATGAACATAAGATAATGATAGGTATCCTACTACGATCATCAAGTAGAAAGGGAGAAAAAAGGGGTGAATAAAGCTAAGGTATGTAATGATATTAAGACAAAGTAATAGATCAAATAAAAGATATTTAAAATCTATTATATAGAAATGAATGACCAATAACAACAAACACATACACAATGAAAGACTAGATAAGGTTATAAATACTTACCTATAGATTGTGTGTGATCATTGATGCATACTATTTCCTAAAGACCGATGTTAAGAAATCATGTTTGGATCTTTTTAGATTAACATATGAGGAGAATATATATACAAGAAATCGATTATGGAAGCCACATACTAAAATAGAAAAATGGATGATACAATTATCACCGTATCCTAGCTAATAACACATAACACTAAATGTAATAAAAATATTACACTAGCATTCCCCCTTATTACATTTTTTTATAAATGTACCCTTGAAACAACTCAAATTTCACCTTGCCAAGAGACTTGGTGAGTATATATGCTGCCTAAAAAAATATGTTGAGCAAAGATTGGAGTTAGATGTGGTGGTTCAAGACTGTTCTCAAATGTAATAACATTAGACATCAACATTATTTTTTATTTCATGAAAAACTAGATTCTTCACAGCTTCAATACACCTTTATTGTCAAAATGAATGATAGGTGGATTTTCTTCAAGAATGTCTATCCTAGAAAAATGCAACGTAACCATATCACTTTGCACACACCTTCTTGTGGGGCACGATATTTAGCCTTGGTTGATGAGAGAGATTTTTTTTCTTACTAATCCATGAGATAGGTTTAAATTTGAGATGTAAAATAAATTCTAGATTTGAATTCTTGTCATCAACATATCCAATATAGTTTGAGTTGGTATATCAATGTAAGAAGAGTTGAGAGTTCTTCCTATATTCCAAACCATAATCTATTGTACCTCGGACATATCTCAAAAAAATTATTTGCTATAACCTAATGAAATTTCTTTGTCTCCTACATAAATATCGAAAGAGACATAACAACAAAGAATATGTATGGTTTGGTATAATTCAAGTGAACGATACTCCCAATAAGCTACATGTAGAGAGTAGAAACTACTTGAGGTGAATACTAGAATCGAGATATTTGCAAACCTTCATCCATTGGAGTGGAAACATGTCTACCATAAGACATCCCATACTTTTCCAGGAGTTTCTTGGCATATTTCATCTGTGAGATAAAAATGTGATGATTTTCCTGCCATATTTCCAACCCAACATAGTAGTGAAGTAGCCCCAAGTATATCATGTTAAAGGATTGATTTAGATCATTTTTAAAATCTTCATTGAGATTTTTTGAACTTCAGATTGATCACAAGATCATCTACATACCAAACAAGAATGACAATATTTGTGCCTATCTTTTAATATACAAATTTGAATATAATATGATATGAGTGAATCCATGATGTAATAGGTGATCATATATCTCAATGTACCATGCCCTTGGTGCTTGCTTAAGCCCATAATGTGACTTAATTAGATGACATACCTTTTGAGGATGTTGCTCATCAATAAATCCTTCTGGTTGGGTCATGTACACTTCTTCTTTGAGATCACCATTTAGAAAATAAATTTTTACGTCCATCTACCGATTATTCCTTCCTTTTGTGTCACCATTGCATTAATAACTCTTACGGTCTTGATATTCATAGTTGGTGATAAGGTCTTGTCATAGTCAATTACTTCTTGATGACCATATCCCTTTATAACTAGTTATGCTTTATAGTTGTCGATAGATCCATCTCCTTGTATTTTGTTTTGAAAATCCCTCTATAGCCAATGGGTTTCTTTCATGTAGGAATATCAAAAATTTCCCATGTCTGATTCTAAATTAGGAATTCATATTCATCATCCATAGCCTTCTTCCACTTTGTTTGACTTAGTGCTTCTTGAATTATATCGAGTTCGATGTTTCTAATAACTCAACTAATTAGCATGATATTTAAGTTGTTTCTCGCATGTGCTCTCTTGATAAAACATATGTGATATTTTAGGTGGGAGTCCTTGATGTTTATTTGGACCCATTTCGAGACAATGTTTCTAGGTTAGCGCACTAACTGGGGGCCAAAAGGGGGTCTTAAGTGGACGTATTTTTCTGAAAAATAAAAACTTCAACTTGTACGAGTTTTTTTGAAACAGCTTACACTCAAAATTGGAAGATGTTGTATAAACATGAATCGTAACATTTTGAGTCCAGTTTCGAAGCTACTAAATTTTATTGAAAATAGATAAGTTTAAGTGGATCAAATAGCTAAAATACCAACAGGGGGTCCTATTTTTGTTAAAAATGTAACAGAGTGAATTTCTTGCACCCCACCATTTGTTTAGTACGATTTAGTATTTTTGAAAACCCTTTGGTGGAAAGATATATAGGAGAATCTAGTTTGGGGTCCATTTTTTTAGATTTTTTTAGTGAGTATTTTTTTAATGATTTTTCTAGTATAGAAATTTTAAATTTTCAAAAATAACGGATCTCTGACCATGCGCCCCCTTAACTACCACAAAATATCAAAAATTAGATTTTTTTTTGAATGTGTATAGAATTACGCCCTACTAGTATAATTTTTCCCATTTTTGATGAGCAAAAATATTTATAAATAAATATAGACATGTTTAAACTTTAAAGAATAGCGATAAAAAGGCACTCATTAGAAAATAAATGATATGGAAACCTTATATTAGTCAAAAATATGAAAAATTATATTTTTAGAAAGTAGAAACTCTGCTCTATGTCATGGTATAATGTTTTTAAACAAATCAATTGTTTTATGTCGATTTATGATGGTGGAAGAGAGATTTTTGCATTTTCTTGCAAAAACATGTTGTTTGTTATGTTTTTGTAGGTCCATGCCTCAGGTTTGGGGATCCAAACTAGATCCCCAAGCCTTGAGGCATGGCTTGGAAAATTAAACAAACATAACACATACACGCTATAACGTGTACACGTTCCTAATAGTATAAGCATGATATGTGGTTTTGGCATGCTTCTATTTACAAAAATAAATGTTTAAGTATAAGAAATAATAAAATATAAATAATAATAAATGAAAAACATTATGAAGAAATCTATATTTTATTATTTCTAATACTTTATTATTATTTATTATACTTTAAATTTAATTTATTAAATATAAGATGTTAGGGTCACCCTGCACCTTATGGAACTAGTCTCATAGCTCCATTTATCATGGTTTAGAAGATATTTTTTTATAGTATAATCTGGTCAATACATAGGTAATTTTTAGGATTTCAACATTCAACCTAAAGATTTTAGTGTTTAAATTATACAATCAAAACCCTAAACCCTAAACCCTAAACCCTAGGCCCTAAACCTTAACCTTAAACCCTAAACCTTGAGCCCTTAACCCTAGACCCCAAACCCTAAAAAAAGATCCCTAAACCCTAAACCTTGGACCATAAACCCTAAACCTTAAACATCCAACCCTTACCTATGAGCCCTAACACCTAAACCTTAAGCCTTAAGACCTAAACTCTGAGCCATAAGCCCTAAACACTAAACCCTAAACTCTAAACCCTAAACCATGATCCCTAAATGCTAAACCCTAAACCCTAAACCCTAAAAACTATATCCTAAACCCTAAACCCAAACCCTAAACCTTAAACCCTAAACCCTAAACCCTAAACCGTAAACCTTGAACCCTAAACCCTAAATCCTAAACACTGAATCCTAAACCCTAAACCCTAATTCCTAAACCCTAAACCCTAAACTCTAAACACTAAACCATAAAACCTTAAGCCCTAAACACTAAACCCTAAAACCTGAACTTCATGACCTAAACCTTAAACCCTTAACCCTTAAGCCTGAGCCCTAAACCCTAAACTATAAACCCTAAAAAAATAATAAACCCTAAACCTTGAACACTAAATCATGAACCCTAAACCCTAAACCCTAAACCCTAAAACCTAAACCCTAAACCCTAAAACCTAAACCCTAAAACCTAAACCTTGAAATTTTATTCCTGATCCATAAACATTAAAACCTAAATCTAGAGCCCTTACCCATGAGACCTAAACCCTAAACCCTTAATCAAGATCCCTAAACCCTAAACCCTAAAACCTAAATAATAAACCCTAAACCCTAAGCCTTAAACCATAAACCTAAAACCCAATCCTTGAACCACATACCCTAATTCCCGAGCCCTAAACCCCAAACCCTAAACCATGTACCCTAATCCCTAAACCTTAAACCCTAAACCATGATCCCCAAACCAAAAACCCTAAACCTTTAGCCTTGAATGCTAAATACTAAATCCTAAACCTTGAACCCTAAACCCTAAACCCTTAACCATGAGCCCTAAACTCTAACTATAAACCCTTAACCCTTAACCCTAAACACTAAACCCTAAACCATAAACATAAACCCTAAATCCTAAACCATTAACCCTAAACCTCAACCTCGAACCATGAACCCTATACCCTAAACCCTAAACCTTAAACCCTAAGCCATGAGCCCTAAATCCTAAACCCTAACCCCGACCCCAAATACCTAAATCCTAAACCCTAAACATTAAATCCTAAACCCTAAACCATAAACCCTTAGCCTAAAACCCTCAACCCTAAACCTTAAACCCTGAGCCCTAAAACCTAAACCCTAAAACCCAAACCCTAAACACTAAGACCTAAAACCTAAACCCTAAACCCTAAACATTGAATCCCTAAACCCTAAACCCTAAACCTTAAACCCTAAATCCTAAACACTAAACACTAAACCCTAAACTATGAAACCTAAACCCTGAACCCTAGCCCTAAAACCCTTAAATCCTAAACCTCAACCCTTAACCCTGAGCCATAAATCCTAAACTCTAAACCCTAAACCATAAAATCTAAACTAAAAACCCTAAACCCTAAGCCTCAAACCTAAACTATGAGCCCTAAACACTAAAACCTAAACCTTAAACCCTAAACCATGAGCCCTAAAACCTAAACCATAAATCATAAACCTTGACCCAAAGGAAATTCCTAATAATATCATTCAATGTGTTTCAAGTGTGTAGGGAATAGTGTTTGAGGTGATCGATCAACTCATTTAGTTTTTATGAGAGACTACTTCCTTCAAAGGCCTAAAAAGGCCATTTTTGGCCATTCTGTAGCTAATTGAACACCCTTCAAAAGTTTTTAGAGAAAATATAAAGCATTTGAGGGTGATTTCAGAGAGAATTGAAGATGTCTAAGTAAATTTAGGAAAGTTTAGGAAATAAAATCTCATTCAGGAGCAATCTTTTTAAGACCGGGTTTTTAGGTGCAAGGAATGAAAGCTAAAACGGTAAAAGCTGACTTCTCTGGATGATTCCAGGAGTTTTAGAAAGACTTAGGATGAAAAAAAATAGGAATTGGAAGGATATTAGAATAATATATAAGGTGTAATAATCAACATTCATTCAAGGATTAAATATTTCTTTAGGTACTACAAAACTCTTTAACTGCCCCTCTAAGTTCAAAATGAAATAGGACCTAAATTTTGAGTTGTAGGCAGAATTAGATTTTTAGAATAGTTTCATTGATCATAAAATGTGATTTGTGTGTTTAGTGAATTATGGAGGTCAAGAACATGTAACTCATACTCAAATTTAATTCAAGGATTCATCCCCTATCCGGAGGTGGAAACCCATTTCCATGAGGAACAACTTGAGAAAAAAAAGTGTCCATGTACCATAAGCATGCTTACACCCAAGTTTCTATTGACAATTTTTGCACTCGTGTAAAATGGGAAACTCGAAACTTCATTTCAGGATGGAAGGATTTGATGTGATGGACCTAACTAAGGGGAAGACTTACAATTTCTTGATGTTTTGAGTTGCAGTAAGTTTAAAAGCAATGCAATATGCGAGATATGTGTGTTGTTGCGGAATGCAACACCTCACATGTGTTGTCATTCACATTCATCTTCAACAAAGAAATATAGAAGCCCCAAAGGACTAGTGCATAACCTTGATGAAGGCGGGAATCACAACATATGTGGGATATTTCATCCCATAACAACAAACAGAGTTGTTGATTGCATGCAGAAGAATACATTATTGAGTTATAGGTACATCAAATATTATTATTTATTTATGTTTAAATGTTATTAACTATGTATTGAGTTTTTTAGTTCATTATACAATCAATATTTATCATAAAGTTGAATGCAGAAAGAAATAGACAACTCAATTACATAAATTAATGTCATTTATTCATGAAGAAATTCAGTGTTTCCCACACAAGCCGTGGGATGTAACTTATGTTTACTTAAAGTAAAAGATGCATGTACATAAATCTGAAAGAAAAAGAATATAGAGAAAACCCATCATTGCATTTTGGGTCTTCTCTTAGTCTTCATCATCTCCAATTAGCTTTCTTCATTTTCATCTTCTGCATTATCCCTAGTTGTCCTCTGCAAGCTACATCACTATACCTGGAGAAAAGAAGGAAAATGTTGTCAATAATTGAGCTTTGGGTTTAATCTATATGCTTGTGTTTTTAGTTTTAGGAAAATGAATCTTTTTAAGTCAAGTATGCATAAATTAGATGAGCTAGATACAGAATCAAGGAAGTATTATCTTGTAGAAGCACATGTATTATTCTTATAATCATGACAGAGAAAGAAAAATCATTACATGGATACAAGAGAGGTTGCAAGCCTTTTATTTTTCTAACTATTTTCTTAAGTGTGCAGGTACATGTAGTAGATGAAGAAAGTAAAGATTATCTTTTCTATGAACTAACTATTACTTCTACAAGTACAACTAGTTTTTCAAAATAAGAAAGATGAAGGACAATTTATTTCATTCAACTGAAAAAAGAAAAAATAGATTTGTATATCTTCACATAGCTTTACAAGAATAAGCATTACTAAAAAAGAACAAGATATGCTACAACAAGAAGCCACATATTGAAAGGGATGAAGTATGTTGATCAAGAAAAACATGAAATAGTTCTAATAAGAATGATAATAATTCAAATTAGGGGCTACAGAGAAATCAAAGATCAAACACAACTTCATTCCATGAGAGATTGGATAGAAAATGATATTCATTCATGAAGCAAAAGCACATAAATTTTAGAATGAAAAGATCTTACATGAAGATATTTCAGACCTGTAGGTACATATACAATAAGAATAACAAGAGTCATTGCAACCATGAGATTTGATACAGGATAGATTGTGTGATTCATCATAATCCTTGAGCTCAAATGTGATCAACATTTTAAAGATTCATCATTTCCAGAATAACATAAGAATGAGAGTTTTTCTGTCAAAGAAGGAAAACTCAAGATCAAATGCACCCTCAAATAACAAGTACTTACAACTAAAAATTTATTCACCGAAATTAGAAAGTAGTGTGAATTATAGATAGAAGAAACAAACAGTTTAACTACTATCAAGTTGATACAATGAAGATAACAGGATGGCTAAGTGAACACTTTTCATGATAGGAAGAGGCTCAACGTCATAAATAAGCATAGTTATGGCAAAATAAAGCATCCGGACTTGCAAATTACCTTAAGGAAATCAATTTATCTACTCAAGATACAGGTAACTCAAACTACAACAAGATAATGTTCTCTTTCCAAGCATTCGAAAAGAATTGCATCCATTTTCAAGTATTCAAAATAGTGAAAAATTCTAGAAGGTACAAGAGCTATAGGAATTGGAGCTCAAACAAATCATTCTCAAGAATATAGAGAAATATTTTTCATAAGTCGTGAGAAAGGATCTCCATAGTTTCGCATGCTCACGAGCTCGAGATAACCAAGTAATGGCTAAAATCAAAAGAAACAAATACTCGAGCCATTTTTCCGAATGAGCCTATCATCAATGAAACAGATCAAGTATCATATTACGCATAAGTTCAAGAATACATAAAAATCTCGAAGAGGTCAATAATGGAGACTTATAGTCAAATTATATATATAATATATAAAGCTTCAAAACAACCAACAATGGCGAAGTACAAAACTAAAATGCAAGAGCTCGAATAAATATTAAATTAAATCAAAGGGTTACAAACAGAGATCAAACAGAGTTCCAGATCTATGATCATCAAACAAAAACAAGAACACCCAGATCTAGGTAATTGAAACAAAAAAATTTCTAGGCTACAGCTCGTAAAATATGAGCTCACGAGACCAAGAAAATTATTATTCTTCTATGACCGTTAAATATTTGATAATTTTTTGCAGAGATAATCAAGATAGAGAAAATAACTCACTGCTTTTAGCCGAGTTCCTTCAAACCCTCGAATATCTAGTGAAGGAGTAACAAATCATGAATAATCATAACCTTTCTCAAACTCACAAGGAGGCCACAATCTGAAAAAATACAGGTTTTTTTAAAAAGTGATGTAACAAAATCCGAAGCTTAGAAATTTCAAGAAATAGAGGCATCACAGTTCAAAATAAAAGAAAGAAGTTCACCTTCTTCGAAAAATGAAAATAGGCTCAAAAGAGCTCAAAATATCAAGTAGCGTAGGCTATTACAGAGCTTTAAGCTCACACCGGTTTCCATGGCGATACAAGTAGAATATAAGAAACCTGAACCAGTAAAAAGCCGAGTTCATGCACAAAATCCTTCTGAAATGAGATCAAAGAATCTCAACAATGGAGGCTTGTAAACAATTTACTGTGGCTTTGCCAAGCACCAAGGCTTCCAAATTCACCAGGGAAATGATAGGCTCAACGAGATTTTTGTTTACCTAACTCACCCGAGTTAATCCCGACGGTGCAAGATGCAAAGTACAATATCAACGGTGCACAAAATAACCTAACTTAACCACCGAGTTAGCCTTACCCAACCAAGGTTAAGAAGTACAAATGTGTCATGGCCAAAGTAAAACCCTAACTCACATGGTTTAGCCAAAAGTCACCAACTTCGCATATGTGTTGAGTAATCATGAAGGGGGCTCCTTGTTAATCATTATGTTTTGATTATGGTATGTAGTCAATATCAAAGGCCGAATGATTATTCTAAACAATGATCACTATTTTTACTTTAGACGAAGGTCTTTTCCAAGTATATGTGCCATGTAATAATGCAAAAGGATCAAACACATGATATTCAAGGGGGCGAACCTTATAAAAAAATTATTATATGCCCATGATTAGAGAGGTGTCATGCATATGGAGGGGCCCTCATCAACATCGATCAATTTGCACACGATTATTCCCTTTTCCATGTACATGTGGCACTTGCAAGAAGACATAATCATGCATGCACAAAAGACAACACAAGTGTCACATTAGTGAATAATGACAAGAAGGATATGATTAGTTTAATCATACCGCAAGAAGACAAAAACATGCACTTTATAAGGGTTACTTACACATGAAGATAAAGTTAAAAATAACAATTCAATTATTCACCCTCTTAGCTTAATTTTTCTAAAGATGCATAATACACTTTCATGCTTGGATAAATAAAGGAGTCAACAACAGTTTGACTCGAGAATTTATTTTTGGAAGGGAAGGCTATTTTTACTCATGTAACAACATGTAATTTTAGGCCTAATTTATTATTTATTCATGGAAAAGGCTAAAATTACCATGTAAGTATAGTTAGACTTTAGTCTATTTTTAGGGTGTATGGGTGAATAATGTTTCTATATATTGTGTGCATTGGAAAAACACAAGGGAGCAATTTTTTTGCAGTATTGTGTATGTATGCATTTTATTCTTGTGAATCTTATTCCCTGAATTTTATTAAGCTTGCTTAGACTATTTTACCTTGCTGCAAATTGGTGTTTTCTACTAGTTTTAGTGTGCAGTGATCTGCACTATTGTTGTGAGTAGTACCTCAACAATAAATCCTTGCAATTAGCTGAAACCCATTGGTTCGTGATTGTGCAACTTATTCACAACTTATTGTGCATGTATCTCTGAAAAGTTTCCTAATACTTTTGGTGTATCACCCCATTTAATTTCAGTTTTAGCCATCTTTTTACCCTTAAACCCCACAATTTTTAGTTTAGGATACATCCAAAGAAGGAACTAGCCTTGTAATCCTAAAGATTCACCTCACAATAGGGAGACCCACATCTCGTGAGGTGTCTCAATTGTATCTACATAAGTGAGGGAGAGACAAACTTAAAACACTTGTTATCCCTCAACATAGGGTGCACTTATGAGAGATAATAGTTTCATCTTCGTAAACAAATTGAATTGTGAAGGATTCATCATATTCAAAGGTGAAATGTGGAGCTCAAGGAGTGACTTAATCATCATCATAACCTGATTTTGTCATTGCACCCAAATCTCTCCAAAGAACAAGCTAAAATGAGCTAGTCATGCCACCGAGGTATCCAGACTTGTTATCCAAAATGGTGCCCCAGCTCATTTTTGTGGCTAACTCCTTGTGTTCTTGCCTCTCTTGTGCCTCAGTCTACATTTTTGATTTTCAGAACTCAAGGCTTTCTAGAAATGGCACCATTAGATAGAGCTCTCTCTCAGCTTTCTAGAAAGGTAAAGTTTGCCTCCTAACTCCTTATATTTTTCAAGTTATGGCTCGGCGGAGTTTTTGTGGAAAATTTTCCCATTTGAGGCCCGCAGCCAATAGGAAGCTGCCACGTGGCAGAGGAGTTCGGGGTCGGAGGAAAATTTGAATTTTTTCCAAGTATTTTGGTCGAAGGTTCAAATGGAAATTTTTTCCCGTGGGGCCCATGCGGACCAATCAGGTTGTGACACGTGTCACAAGGGGGGAGAATGAAAAAATTTGCTAAGTATTTGCCAAATTTTCCAAAGTGGAAGAATGGAACGGAGAGCCCATGAACGAGTAAAATTAGGACACGTGTCCTAAGGGGAAGGTAGATTCGGAGCTCGGGGCGTTTTTGAAAATTTTGCAAAAGTTTTCGGCCAAAACTAAAAAGTGAAAGAAGGGCCCGCGCCCCCTGTCAGCCATTCAAAAGCCGACACGTGTCCCGGCCGGGCGGGGCGCGGGGGAAAAATGAAATTTTTTCCAAAGTCTAAAAATGTCAAAATTTCAAAGGAAAACCCGCGGGAGGCGAAGGAGAGAGAATTCCAGAATGAATCAGAGCTTTCCACATGGCATCCGACCGGAGAGCACGGGGAATTTTTGAAATTTTTTCCAAAGACAAAAAAGAGGTAAAATTTGAAATTTTTTCCCGCCGATCCGTTTTTGGGCCGTTTTTGCCCTAAATCTTCAAACGATCATATATTTTGATCTAGAGCTCAGATTTTCACGTTATTTATATCATTAGAAAGCTGTTAAAATTCTCTACATGATTCCATGGTCAATTTCTAATTTTGGTTCATTTTGGAGAGAGAAAATTCAAAAACGGTTCTGGTACGTGTCCATGGCCAGAAATGACATTTCAACAACCAAATTTAATACAAAATGGGTCGCATTCTTCTCCAGCATGGTCAAAAATGATAGGGTATGGGTTTGTAAGGTCCTCCATGCTGTTTTAATGCATTTTCCATCAATGAGGAATGGGCTCCCACGTTTTTTATGTTTTCTCTCTCCTGGGCTCGACCCATGCATTGTAAAAGCCAGATTTGGCTCATTTCTTGAGGGTTGAACACTTTTTGGCATTGAAAACTTCTTCTTTCACCTCCAGCAAGTGATAGTTGTAAGAATCAGACCTTTTTCATAGTTTGTAACAGGTTTATACCTCTTTGATGGTGGAATGCAAGAGATTTTTTCATGAAATTGACAGTGCAAACTCTGTGAATGCTTTCAGTCCTCTGTTTGTATTGTTTTACTTCATTTCAAGACCTCTAATTACATCTATCAGCTTGTGTATGTTTTCCCTTGTTGCATTTCATGAATTTGTGTCTATTTATATGGCAAGAAATGTTTCACCACTCCTTTTGGTGCATCACCATCTTTAGTTTAGTTTCATTTTTGCATTTTTATCCCTGTCTCCTTGCAATCTAGGGTAGAATTAGGATTAGAACCTCTGTAGTTGTGCAAAATATAGATATAAATCAGAGGAGTTTGAGGAACCAGCCTCTAATCTAGAGATTCCTCTCTCATTTTCACAAGTCCCACACTTGGAGAGAGGTTTCCATGTTGTGCAATCACACTGGATGCTCTAGAATCAACTTAGAAACCTGATTTGCATCCAGGGGTGCTGCTGATTTCTGACAATAGGACCATCTTGTGTGAAGTATTAAGGAATTTTCTATCTCCATGAGATACATATGAGTAAATAAACTTATGAGAATCTTGAATTTTATTCCATAAAAGGCTGATTATAGATCCAGGAAAGGTGAATGGATGATCTTTATATGGAGCACCATGTTTCTAAGAATGAGAAATCATCTCGAGTTCACTGATGCAATTCACTTGTAATATTCATAAAAATCATTCAACACCTAGTAGTGTGATCACAATTTAAGGAGGAGGCACATTACAATCACCTCATTTTGTCCACAGAAAATAATCTCATTTAGGGAGCAATCCTTTATCTAGAAAGTGAGGATCTCATTTTAGTAAGAAGTAGAAAAACATCATAGAGTTGATTCATGGTCACTAAAGTGAATTATGGACCAAATTTTAAAATTGGTATAAATTCAAGTAGTGGTAGTGCCAAAATCCAATCTAGAAGGTCAAAAACCTACAAAATGACTATATGTTTTCCCAAAACAAAGACCGACTACAATATATATGGCCTGAAAGTTTTAGGTCATTCTAAAATCTTGAAAATGAATAAGTATTGACTAGATTAGATTTTGAAAAACTATCTTCTAGATTATAACTGCCAGAGCTACGGGACCACTTCCATCAAGTGCAGAGTGACCCTAACATCTTATATTTACTAAAATAAATTTAAAGTATAAGATTTCTTTATTCTTTTATTATTTCTGTATACTTTAAAGTATAAGAAATAATAAAATAAATCTTATACTTAACATTTATTTTAGTAAATATGGCTCCTTCAAGCCCTTACAAACTTCATATAGAGAAAATGCATACACATTTTGTGATAAAAAAAAATTATACGTGTTTTAGGTTCATGAATTGCACAGGCCTAAGAAAACATAATGCGATCGCATTATTACAGAACGTGACCCTATTTCATTCATTTTCAGGTTTTTGTCCATTGTTTGGCCCCCTGACTTAGTGCACTTACCCCGATGCTGATGTGAATAATTATTTTCCAAATGACCAAGATCAATGAAAAATTCTCTTTGCAACTCATCTTCCTTGTGTGAAGATTCTTCATGCTCATCATCTAACTATGAGAGAAATCTATGAGAGGTGGTTGGTAATGACTCTTCTTTGTGTGGGAATTAGTCAAATGATGAATTATCACAAACTACATCTTAAATATCATAAATATTATTTGTCTCAAGATCCATTGGATGATATTTTTTTGAGGTAGTAGTATACCCCAAAAAGATTCACCTGGAGTATCTTTGGATTGATCCTCTTCCTCGTTTTAGCTGGAAAATGCATATATGTTGTACAACCAAATACTCTAAGATGAGAGATTGAAGTATTATGACCATTTCATACCTCTTATAGTGTCTTTTATTGTAAGATCTTGTAGGTACCATGTTGAGAAGATACACAATCGAGAATGCTTCTTCCTATAATTTATTCTTCAACTTGGTTGTGGAAAGCATGCAATGATCCATCTCCATGACGGTATTATTATGACATTCCACAATTCCATTTTGTTGGGGTGTATAGGGAGTTATCAAGCATTCTTTGATGTTTTGATCCTTTAGGAATGTAAACAAATTCTTTAACATGAATGCCCCCTTGATCTAAGAGGACTACAAGAAGAGGATGCTCACCGCTAGAAAACTCATTGATAGAAAATTTGAAAAATTGGAAAAGTATTTACTCTTCTTCCTAAGAAATAACACCCATGTCTTACAAGAGATGTCATACACCAAAACTAGAAGTACTGAAATCTCTACAGGAATCGGAAGGGGTCTACACATATCTATATGCAAAACTTAATGATGGTCCTTAACATAGAAGGTATTTGGCTTGAATGTAACTTGAAGTTGCTTTCCTAGAAGACATCTAGAACATATAGGTAAAGAATGGGATAGCTAAGGAATTAATCTTACCATCTCCTTATAACTTAGTCGATACAAGGAGCCAATAGAAATGTGCCCATATCGATAATGCCAGAGAGCAAGAAACTTCGTCATAGAGGTAGATAGAGAAAATGTAGAGGATGAAACCACATCTAATGTAAATAAATGATCCCTCAAAAATATCTAGATATTATCATACCTTCTCGTGAGATCACACAAGATTTGATTTGTTTCTATACCATGAACTCAACCTTGAGCCGTTGATTCAAGAGATGATTCATTAATATGATATTAGTTGTCAAGATAGAAACGTAGAGATCCTTTGTAAGGGTACAACTTCTTATCCCGAGAGGAATGGTGAAATTTGCAATTCCTTGTGCAACATACTCTTTATTGTCCTGTAATTCAAGCATGATCTCTAGTGGGTTGATCACGGTGAAACAAAGAGATTTCTATCATCTATCATATGTTTTTGGTGCTGGAGTTAATTAACCAAACATTTTTGATGGCTATGAGGTTTGGGAGACAAGAAAAAAATTGATTGTGCACTAAAATTGGTTAATATTGGGACTTCCTCATCGATTCATCATCTTGTTGGGCCACGACATGTCCTTTGTGCTTCATTTAGTAAGGAAATTGTTTGGATTGCTAAGAATCACTTTGTGAATAGATGAACTCTCGTTGCTATAATTTCCTTGTGTTAGCCTCTTATACCAATAATTGATAGTGTAATGTGTGTTTATAGTGCATATGTGACACCACCAATTCACCTTTTGAGACTTATGTTGCTACTATTGGTGTTGCTTCTAGGGCTACCTTTTTTATCCCTTTTGAGACTTCGTGAGCATGCTACTCTCTCGAGATTAGTGATTTTTCTTAAACATCCTCTTGTACTAATTGGATGGCTTCCTCCCGCTAGAGAAAATTCACCAATTTTTCAAAGTACACCACTTGTTTGGTGATGTTCAATGTCATGAAAAACATCCAAAACCAGAAGGAAGAAATCTCGAGTGATATAAACTAATAGTTTGTTCTTTACCTTTTCTTTAAGTGTAGGTTTTTCTCGTATTTATTCCATTTGACTCAATAAATCCTATAATTTCTCTCTATATTTTATCTTGAGTGTATGAAACTTTGACTAGAAATGGAAGATATTTGATTGGTTCTTCACTAGTCATAGATAGTGGATAGAGCATCCCAAGCTGCATTTTATGTTGTCGCATCCCAAACATGTGGTTGAAATTTATTGGAAATACTAAGTGTGATCAACATAAAGGATTTTGCATTGGAATTTTCATACTTGGTTTTTTCATTAGCCTATTGGACGTGGCTCTTTTCAATAAAGATCTTTAAAAGCTCTTCGAACTAGAGAATCATGTGAATCTTTATCTTTCACGTGGCATAATTTTACCCTTTGAGAAACTAAGCATCTAATACCAAAATTTTTGGAGTAAACATGATGTTACAAGAAAAAAATTACTATTATTTTATGCAAAAAGTATGCATCGTCTCACAAACGAAGAAGAGTATGAAGATAGGTTGGGTACATTTATGCGGTGAGACATAAGAACTTATGGAGGCATTCTACCTTGCATTCATCATCTAAATTATATCCTTCCTCAAGCTTGCAAAGAATCTTTTCTTCCTAGCAACGCATGTCTAACAAAAACTAGTCAAAAAGTCCTTGATGCACTATGTCTTCAAATAACAAGTCTCCAATGTTTCAGAGACTATCTAACAACATAAAATAGATGTATTTTATCTTTGTAGATTGACCTTATCTTCTTAATGGCTATACATCTCCCATATTTCTTATAGCACTACTATCATCTTCTAACATGTGTTCACAAGCCTCAAAATATAAACAACAACATTTATTGTGTATGACTTGTTGTTTGCTGAATTTTCTTCCATGTAGGTCTATTTAAACATGATCATATGCCTCAAATTTAGAGTTTCTCTTCTTGTTTTCTATCAAATTATGTCCATGCTTAGGCCAAAAATAGGTCTAGAGTAGACTCGTGTTTCAACATTGTTATCTCAGTCAATGGTATTTTATTTGGTTTGTTGTTTTATTTGCCATATGCTAAAACATCTTTGTTTTTCCACATTGGTTAACTTACTCTAGCAAAACTTATGCACCAATTTATAAAAATAGCTCCTCTATTTTTGTCAATCACTACCACATAGGTAGTTTGTAAATTCTCTTCCTCTCGATATAATTAGATGGCTTACGTATAGGTGTGTGATGATAAAAATGATTCCTTCCAGTGCTTCTTCCCGTGTGCTCTCAAATTTATTGCTCGATACCAATGATGTCAATAAATCATGATTGGATCATTTTACATTAACACATTAGAAGTATATATATATATATATATATATATATATATATATATATACAAGAAATTGGTTATAGAAACCATATACTAAAACACAAAATTGTTGATATAGCTATAGATTGTATCCTACCTAACACCACCTAATAATAATGTAATTAAAAATTACACTAACAAAGACAACACCACGAAGAGAGAATATTTACGAGAGGAGTATGTGAAATCTTAAAAAGAAGACATCCAATTATACGCCACCATGGTGACCCAAATGCAAAAGAGGAAAGCTCTAAGACTTGTAGACACAAAATCATGTACTTTGTGTAATTATCTAGTCCCGATTACATACTAATATTCATATGATTCCTAAGTAATAAAATCACTAATTAACATATTTATTTGGCCACCTTTCTTTTCTTTTTATTTCTACTTTTAGTCTTGCACCCTTACTTGCTCATCCTACATTTTTACTCTTGTTGGTGCTCGATTTGTTTCGCCCCATTTGCCATTATTTTCCTCTGATCTGGGTGTTCTGAAAATTTTTGTCTCTCGATGTGGGTGTTCTAAAAGTTTCTACCTCCACTTGAAATGCCTCGAATTGTTTGCATAATCCATTTTAATGTCCCTCCTTGAAAAGTCTCCGAGCTTGCCCTTTTTTTCCCTAATTTCTTCACAATCCGTAGGCTTTGCCAATTTTCCTGTTTTTCCCCACCATGGAAGATCAAGAATGGTTAAACTATATTTGTATGCCTTTGAAAATCCAAAATAGATGGTTGAAGGGATGCTCAAAACCATGATTCACTTGTTTTTTAAAAAAATTCATCCTTAGCGAAAAATCGGGTTCTGGGCGTGAATGGTGATTTTCTGTATTTTGACGGTTTGACGGGTGTCTTTTTCCTATCAAAGTTATTCCTTAGTGTTCGGTGGTCACGTGGATTCTTTTGGTTGGTCAAGGGATGGTGGGAAAATGCTTTAACTTATCACTTTTTGATTTTTGGCAAAAAGGTAAATTTGGTCCGTGGCTCCACTCATTTCTGATTAGTTCTTTTGGTGCTTATGTGGCTTCTTCTAATTCGATGGGCGCGACGGATTTGTTTTTGAACTTGTTCCTTTTGGCTACTTTAGAAAAAGGTTTTAAATTGCCCCGCGGCCCCGCTAGGCCATGATTAAAGCAAGTTTTAAGTGGTAGGGAAAAAGTCTTACTTTGAACCCACAGGAGGACACGTGATAAAGCTAATGGCGGAGATGCGGGCCTTCGGAGGTAAGTTGAATATTTTTACCTTTTTGTAAAATGGAATAAAATTATAAAATGGAAGTGCGCCCCGCCAAATCATTTTGAAACCTTAAGGTTTTTGAAGTTGCGCCATAACGACACATGGCGAGCCCACGCTCATTCAAGGTCTCAACCTTTGGGATCATCTCAAGATGCGCCATTGTGACACGTGGCAGTTTGAAAAGTCAAAGGGGCGGGAAGCGAGACCATCGGAGGCAAATTGGATTTTTTTCCTCTTGTCATCAAAAGGATTAAAATCTCAAAATGGCCTGCAAGCCCGACAAGAAGGAGGTCAAGGTTGGCTTTGAAAATGTTAAGAGGTGGGAAGTGGACCATCGGAGGCAACTTGGAATTTTTTCCTCTTATCATCAAAAGGGTTGAAATACCAAAAATGGCCCGTAAGCCTGATAAAGGAAGGGTCAAAGCTTTCTCTAGTCAATGGCGGAGGTGCGAGACTCTCGGGGGAAATTTGGAAAAATTTCCTTTTAGGAGAAAAGAGTTAAAAGTGAAAAAGGAAGTGTGGTTCCATTGGGACCCACATTGGGACATGTGTCGGCCCATTTTTCAAGGGCGGAGCTGCAGGGAAAACTTGGAAAATTTTCCTTTTCCAAAAATGAGGTGAAATAGTAGAATTTGGCCGCGGTTCCATTGGGACCCACCTTAGGACACGTGTCAGGCTCATTTCTCAAGGGCGGAGGTGTGAAAAAAATGTGGAATTTTTCCATTTCTTCAAAAGTTTGTAAAAGGTCAAAGGAAATGCTTGGGCCCGTTTTAAATTGAATCTTCCACGTGGATGACCCAAATTCAAAGTAAAGATCAACGGCAGCTGAGAGTCTGAATCTGATTTTCCCCATTTTACTAAAACATGTTTGGAAGTGTGAGTCTTCATGATTTCTTGGTATTTCCTACACGCCAAACAGAGGGGAGAGTTAATGTTGATATCTGAGTTTGGTGGGGAAAATCTGGAGACGTCTTTTGCCATTAAAATGGTCTGACTCTTGGGATCGATATGATTTTTTGTTTTTCTTCTCCTGAGCATGCAAGGAACCAAATTTGACAAATTAGGGGTGAAAGTGGTTGGTGAGTTGAAGAAAGAGTGATCTTCCAGAAGGAGGAGTTGAATGCAAAATATAATTGAAGAGATTTTCCCCACAGCACCCGGTGAATTTTTTCGCACCGATTCTCGGGAAATTATGATCGTGATCATGGCAAGCACCGGTAGTACTTGTTATCACCAAATCATAGTACCCTCATGTTTACACAAGTGTATATACTTGATCTCACAAAGTGTGATTGGATAACATGGGTACTATCTCCAAGTTTTGGGACTTGTTACTTGAGATAGACCTCCGAGAAAGCTAGTTCTTGCTCCTAATCTACTTGCCACAATCTACTCTAATCTGGGAAAAACTAACTATCCTAATCTAACTTTCTAAGGGACCAAGGAGAGAGAATACATAAAACATGAAAGCCTACACTATAGTGGTGATACACCAGAAAAGGAGGGGGTGGGAGAGTAGTCTTCCAATGCGTGAGATACAGAAGCAAAGTGCACACTAGAAGGGGTGATGACAGTTCTCCACAATCTAGAAAATGCATTCACAAAAACATCTCAAACATACACAATGATAATGGATCCCTACAAGAGCATAAAAATAGACACAATATTCTTGTAATGAAGGTTGAAAGGGTAAGAAGAGTGCAAACAAACACATCGGGGAAGATGCATCCAAAAACTTGTATTTTATTGCTTCATGATATGCACAATTCAATCTATTACAAGATAAGGGCTTGGATCACCATGCAAGGAGTCCACTACAAGGCTTGTAGAACATTGGCTTCACAAAAGCAATTTTGACAAAGCTTTTCTACAACTAAAACTCCCCTTTATAATGAGCCCAACACTCCAATTTATAGAAGAATGAGAAGAGAGAGAGAAGGGGAAAATGGAAATCCTGAAATCTGTCCTTCAACCACTTGTAAGATGCATTAAATGGAGTGAAATAATTTTATGTTACTTGAAAAAGGCTTTTCATACTATCTTAGGTGCTGCAACAGAGAAATAATGATGACCATGCCTCTTAATTACACTCCCAACTACCAAATAAAACATTGTCATGAACCCGGCCATGTTTTATAAAAATCCCCATCGATTTCTCATAAAATCTAGAATTTATTTATTTTTGTGCATTGGGCTTGAAGCCATGATTCCAACGGTACCAATTTTGTGTGATTTCATTGAGAAATGCAAAAGTTATGGCCTTCTGAGTGTGAGCAACTATTTTGGGTCTGGCAGGCATTTTCTGTCATTTGACAGGAATGAGCATTAACTGAATGGGGCCGAATATGTTTCTTTATTTAAATATATCTACCCTCATTAAAATCCAGAAAGTTCAATTTTATGAAAATTGGAGCTCGAGTCAAAAGTTATGGCTGTTTGAAGTTCGGAGGTCAAACTTTGACTTTCCTCTTTGCTTTGCGGCTATTTCAAAGCAAAATCAGTCCGCGTGTCCCACCGTCCCGGACATATTCTTCCGCATCAACCGATTCAGGATCCTTGTCCCCGCACATCCATTGTTGACCAAAGCATGAGGACCATTGACTTCGCATTTGCCGCATCCCATGGCTTGCTCTCTTGTGTGGTGATTTCGCCTTTGCGCGTCCTGCGTGTACTTTTGTCCCGACTATCCCGGATGAAAATCTCCACACTACCGAAATAGAATGACTTGCAGAAAGTCAGCTGATTTGCGTCCGTGCATAATTTTGTCCCGGTTGTCCCGGACCACGTGGAACAAAAACTTTCACTTTTACCAATTTTCACTACCTGCGGCCGTTTGGCTTGCACGCGTCCCGCACGTCCCGATGTCCCAACTGTCCCGCAGACCGCCTAGGAAAAAATGTCTGATTTAGCTTATTCCTTTGTATTTCGCCCCAAACTTGGTATGACGAACCTTGGTACAACCCGCAACCTCCAGACCCGTAATGCATTAAAACAAGCCTGCGACTTCATTTTTGGATTTTTTCAAATTTTTGCTAACTTGTTGGATTTTTCCTTGGATGGGGAAGTTAGAGAGATACCAAAGGGACCCCAAAACATGATTTTGGGCCTTGAATCAATTCTACTTACTCAAGACTGAAGAATTTGGTACATGTTATCAAAATTACCTTGAGGGGTGAATTTTGGATAACAACACTCAATGTCAGGATTTTTTTGGGGAAAAGGGGATCTGTTGTAAATGTTATAAATGGCACAATTTTTTTGTGTAAATGGTTGGAGTGTTAGAGGTCGAAGAAAATTCCCAAGAGGAAAATTTGACAAAGCTTGTCTTTTGAGAAGCCATCTGAGAAGCTTGTATATCTCTTTTGTATTAAGTTTGATCGTGTCAAGGTGGTTGTAAGTGTACAACCATTGAAAAGCTTTGAGATTGTTCTATAAACTTTCCCCTGCTGATAAATTTAATCAAACTCGAGTTATTTTGTGTTGATCTTGAGAAAATGTGTTTGTTTCATTTCTGAATGTCTGCAAATAGTTTTTCTTGTTCTTATTGCAATCTTGTATCAAAATCTGTCTTAATCACACAGGTCTCAATCCTTGTGATAGTTTAGTGGCATCTGCAATCTCATTTCTCGAAGAGCTTTCATCTAGGAGTGAAATAAATTATTTAAAATCAATTTTCTTTCATTTGTTGACAAATATTGTTTGTAAGCCTCTGGGTGTACCTCAGGTGTGATTGATCTTAGATTTTGATGTTTTATTGGGTCTTCTAACTCGAGCCTTCAAGTTAAAATATCATAGATTGTGTGAAAAGTGCTAATCTGGGCCTCCATTGAAGTACATATTCTGGTTAAAGGAACATTTTAGCTATTCTGAAGCATTATGTTATCTAAACTTTCCATTTTGTAAGAGTTCTCAGAGATTTGGCAAATCAAGTTTATTCTACCTCACCTCCCACCAAAAATTATTTAAAAACAACTAATCCCACCCATACTACCCCTGTTTATCATGTGTGTACACAAATGCATAAATTTTATTACCAAAACACACAGAAACAATCGTGATTCCAAATGTCTTTAGTAGCCTGAACCTTGCCTAGAGAATATCTCCACTATCTAGAGTGATAACTCGTGAGAGCTAGATTTTGTTGCATTGATCATATTTTCTTCAAGGTCTCCTTAACAACTTCATTAGGAAGGACATCTCCATCTCCTCTATAAACAAAAGGCTACAAAAGGGTTCTCTTACCTTGGTTGAAAGGCACAACCTAAAATAGTGAGGATAGATCAAATCCTCTTGAGGGTGTTATCCATTTCTCCACATCTAAGTGACAGAGGGCCAGTTAGATCCCATCCCCAACTACAAAATGACTCACCATGATCTATTTTTCTCTAAGCTTCCTGCCAAAAATTGTGATGTTGCTAAGACTTTGAGGGAGAATCAATTTGGGTACTAACATACTCTCTGACATTTGTCATCCTGGACACCAAAGACCTACCAGGGACACCAACACAAGGCACCCTCATCCCCTCTAGGTGCCTATATCCCCTTTATACTTTACTCACACTTTTTGGGTCCTTTCTAGCCATTTGGGCATCTTATATTTTTGGTATTTATCATTTTTGGGGTTAATTACGAAATTCAAGTAAAGGAATCATATAAATATAAAGTTATGTGATCATAATAAAGGATCCAACACTAAACATTACATATCACCACCTAAGGTTACATCCATCAAAGTATCTAAGAGCTCCATTGCATCCATCTAGCACCATCACAAGGGACATAAGGTTTGGTTTTTTTACATCACACTTCATAGGAGGGAAGTTCATTTTATTCCATGCACACATTTATTACATTATACATCTAGCTACTTGCTTCACTATCTAAGTGCAACACACACAAGAAAAACCTAGGGAACAATTACGCATGCACACACACATAACTAAATTAAGTTTGAGATGTAGTACAATACTCAATCACAAGTTCACCATTATGATAGCTGAGGAAATTCTAACCCCTCATTTTACATCTTTCTTTTTAAGGATTTGATGTCTATGTGAGGGTTTTGTAGGTTCATTCTTCATTGTAAGTTTACAATGACCTTAATGATCTTGGTGCGACATCGTGAGTGATCAAAGACCACTAAAGGTGGCTACCTTGGGACACCTCGAAGGAGGATTTCTAAGCATTTATGTAGACCCAAGCACCCATAATCGTGGACTAGGGCACCCACACGCACACCTATCCCTCTCCAAATTTCCAGTCTAGCCTCTTCCTCTAGTTCTTCATTCTTTTAGGTCTTTGTATGACACTCCTTCCATTCTTTTCACCTAGTAATGAATTTGGTACACTCTAGATTTTACTATGAACCAACTAATTCATCTTATTCCTTATTTATACTTAGGGTTTTCACATTTCATTGCTTATTTTTCTTAGATGTATTGTTGTACTTAGTTTATTATTCATTTACTACAATCTTTCATTTAGAATAGGAATTATGTATTTAAATTTTAGCTTAATCCTTTTGGTGAACTCGATCTGACTCAACCATTACTTCGAGTATGTCTTCACCTTATCAATTTATGAATCAATCGTATTATCCTTCTTTCACTACCATTATGGTTTCGGCATAGTTACTACTCTTTCTAACTTCATGTAAGTTTGTACTCAACGTCCTCCTTGCTTTGTTATACTTATGGATGATCCTTCTATTAATGTAGTAACTACTCATGACACTCGCCCTCCTATGGCTACACCCATTTCTATTACACCACCTATCACTTTTGTAACTCCTCTGACTACTTATGCTTCTAAAGGCTATGGCATCATTGAATAAATTAAGAATATGCCAACCAAAATCTCCCTCTATGACTTATTGCGTAGTGCACCTGATTGTTGTCAAACATTAGAGGTCACCCTTCATTCTATTCATATAGAAAGTGATAATTATTTGGTGGCCTTCACACACCTCATTTAGTCTCTCAAAATATACCACGTGTTATATCATTCACTAATGAGGACATATCACCATTTTCTAATGACAATCCATGTGCACCTTTGCTTATCACCGCCATTATTGGAACCACTTGCATTAAACGTATACTTATTGATAATGGATCAGCCATCAACTTATGTGCTCATTCCCTTCTAAAACATATGGGCATTAACGATAATCTAATTTCTAAGAACTCTACTCTTATTTGGGGATATGATTCAACTACTCACACATTCCTAGGAACTATTTCATTACACATTCGAGTTGGGCCTAAGAATATTCTCATAGACTTATTTGTTATATATGCTTCATTTCAATTCAATCTGTTACTAGGTAGACCTTGGATTCATGCAATGCAAGTAGTCCCATCTACTGTACACCAATGCATCAAATTATTACATGATGGATATGAACATACTATTACTATAGATCTTGAACCCTTCAAATTCTGTTGCATAGACCCTTATTTGCTATGCCTATTCCTCCTATACAGCTTATTCCATATATTAGTATTGATACATATGACGTTGGTCAGTCTAGTGCTTCAAAATCTTCTTCCACCGCTCCAAGCACTCCATTTATTTTTACTCATACTACTACCATAATTTTCCCCACATTACCTACTCCTATACAAACTACTACTCTCCCAGTTGATGCTCCTCTTACATCTAATACATCGCATACTAAAATACTTGATACATCAAAACACCATCATAATGCAAACACATACTATTTTGATGACTTTGATGATGAATTTAATCATATTGATCTTGTTGATGAAGCATTGGGAAAACTCAATTTTACTCCTATTGATATAAATGAATACTATTTCAATGACATTTTCATGGTGGTGATAGTCCTAATGAATATAAATTCAAGGCCCCTCACTTTACTAATATTATGGTACTTTACCTAGGGTTTATCCATATCATGGGCGATGTTTCACCCTCTCTTGAGCAATCTGCATCTACACCACCTCCTTTCACATGCACACTTTTAATCAAAAAATCTTATTGGCATCATATTCCAGTGGACCGTAATTGTTCCAATACTTTTTGCATGTATGACGATTATTTAGGCTTGGATTGATGCATAATGATATTTTACCACCTCCTCACTCACCTCATCTTTATCACAATTATTTTCACATTACAACTTTTTATGGTATTTGTGTTTTTCATTTAGCGATTTTGTTGCACGTGGATCCTATAATTATCCATTGACACTCATCCAATATTGGATTGACTATATTGGAGGCACTTTAGAATCCAGTCACACTTCTATCACTTTTCCCATGCCATTTGGCAATGTTTCTATTAGTAGTGATTCATCTCCTAAAAATTCTAAAATCTTACTCGTTGGTATGCACATGGGTGTCCACCATCTCCTTTCACCAATGAAGAGTACACAATGAATATGTAAACCTTACTTCAAAATGGATCTTTATACGATTCACCTCATATTATTACTCATCAAGTCTCTAATTCCACCCCAACTCGGCTTTGATCGGGACAACACCGATGATATTTTAGATAGTGGCACTTGATTGATTCCACCTTTCTCACACTTGGGGGAATTACCCTTATCTATCTTCCCCTAGCACTGCTACGTGTGTTTTATCTTCATCACATCACATCTTGACCTATACACACAACATACATTTGTATCGTCATTTCCTGATGACACACTCTTGTGCTTCGGTTCACACTTGAACCTCACACACTGCACAATAGACACTACACATTACACATATTCACACATCATGCAATTTTGTACATATCCAACATCCTCCTCTTCCATCTAATATGCATCATCCACACTCTGTTCTTTACACACCCATACATCATACACATTCTACACACTACACTATTATACATTTTACATCAAACATGCTTTGTGCTTCCACACTTATATAATTTACACATCTTACATTGCACACTACACATTTCACATCACACATTACATGCTTTACATGTCACACACCTATGACATTTTCTCCTCACCACATCTACTACACATTTTATACATTTTACTCATCCACTTCTATACCCTATGATGACACAATTTAATTCCATGGTTCATACTCAATTGCTTTGAGGGTATAATTATAAATTGAACCTAACTTCCTCATCATGCTCACATAATTTTCTCCTCTCAATAAACCAATAAATCCTTCTATCACACTATGAGAAATTTGTAGCAATTACCTTATTCATTCATTTCGTGATATATGCTTTATGCTAAATCATCACACTTTCTAGCATCCTATCTAGAAATTTCATGATATATGCTTTAGGCTAAATCATCACCTCTTCTTGATTACTAATCCCTATGTTGAATTCAATATCATCACCACACCATCATTCTACAATCAACACTCCACATTGTATTCATCAACTCTTTCTAACATACAATGACACATCACTCAAACCATTTCCCGATGATGCACTCTTGTATATAGTTCATTCTTTACTATTAAGGGGCATAAATAAATGAACCTCATTGCATATATACACAACTAATCAAGGATCATGTTGCCCCTATCATTTACATTGCATTCCATTCCATCTCATCTACAACATAATGCATATCTTGGTTGCATTTACTCTTTCTTGATTATGATTTTACATGTTCACTTTATTACACATGCTAGATAGATATCTTGTATGTTATTATCTTTCCATACACACATGCATGTTAACTTGCTTTCTAGTTGTGATTATATATTTTACAGATCTATTAGATGCATCATGGATGCTTGGCGTAGTGCCTATTACTAGTCTTGTAACAGCTCTCCCAGGGCATCCAATTTCATACACTATAGGTGTTACTGTTTCATTTTGTTTCATATCACATTACTTTATCAGAATATACACTCTTTGACATACATTTTATTTTTCTAACATACTAAAGGTACTTCATGTGTAACATTTTTTATGCAGGGATATTTGCTTCCATGGTTTTTGTTACATTATTTGCCATTGCTTTCTCCTTATATGTCATTGTTTGCGAGAGTTTACCTTTCTCTTGTGTGAAAAATTGTCTACTTATGGCCACTACGGCCTTGATTGTCTTGCAACATCGTGAGTGATTTCCCATGTTTGCAATCCACTTTTCATGGTCTACATTGTCTTCTTGTGTGTTTACTTGTGTCTTAGCTTGCACATTGTCACGTAATTATTTTTACATACATGTTTGTCTTTGCTTGTAAAAAAACTTGTATCTTAGCCACTTTGTTTGTGTGTTCCTTGGTTTATACTAAGCACATTCCCTTTCCCATGCAGGGCATAGTTTTAGCACAATGTTTGGTCCTCTTTTTGGTCGCATACTTCTTCAATGACATCACATGCACCCCAAATAGGGGGCATCATTTGGGTGAATATGTCACCCCATACAATGTCACACATAACACGGTACCAATACAACACCATTTTCAGTTTTAGACATGACTCTAAATCATACTTAGGTCCTTAACACAACGGCCTTTCCTGGATGCATGAAACCAGGGGCAATTACACAGCGATTAGTAGTTCAACATAGTTTACAAAACTTCGCATAGTGGATTTTATAGGGCATGGAATCCTTAGCACATGCATTTATACACACCATCTATAGTGGTGTTCTACATTGCGGGAAGCAATTAAAGGTTGGAGGATGACACCAGACTATTCTCCCTACACTTCTTCTATTTCATTGGTGTGAGATCACCTAAAAAACATGTGCATCGACATCATCTACATGATCCTTTTCTACACTCTTTCCTCATCATGGATCAGTGCACATGTTCCTTTTTCACACTTTTAGCATTTTTACATACTTTCCTTACACACTTTTTTACATATTTTGATCATATACATGCATATTTAACTATTGGTTCATCTCCTCTTTTCAGGTCCGTTTGTATGGGAAGTGGTAGTCAACATCAAAAATGACAACATCGCACATATAAGCATCAACATCAACATGAAAAATAGGCACATCACGACATCTACACATGTATTTAAATCCTAGGTTCATTTTCATCATTTTTAGCACTTTCTCCTCCTTAGCATCCATGCTTCACATTTACATCATTCCACACTTTATCTAGTCCCTCGCGCACTTTTTCATCAATCTATATGGTTATTAGGTATTTATCTCTATCTATTTTATGTTACTTTGAGTGTTTTGCTCACCAACATAAAGTAGGGGTAAATGTAGACACAAAATCAAGCACTTTGGGTAATTATCTAGTCTTGATTACATACTACTATTCATATGATTCTTAAGTAAGAAAAGTAATAATCAACCCATGTCTTTGGCCACCTTTATTTGCTTTACTGTTACTAATTTCAGTCTTGCACCCTTACGTTATCGGTTTACATTTTTACTCTTTGGCATTTATCATCACGACACCAACACCTGTGCCAAGACGCTAGCCCAAGGTGCCCTCATCCCCTTTGGGTGCCACTACCCCCTTTATAATTTAATCACATTTTTAGGTTTATTTCTAGCCATTTGAGCATCTTATCATTTTTATAGTCGGTGTTTTTGGGGTTAATTATGAAATTCAAGAAAATGAATCATCTAAATATAAAGTTATGTGATCATAATAAAGGAAGAAGCACTAAGTATTATCTATCACTTTGCCTAAGGTTATATCCATCAAGGCATTTAAGAGCTCTATTGCATCTATATAACACCATCACAACGGACACAAGGGCTGGTTTTCCACATCACACTTTATAGGAGGGAAGCTCATTTTATTTCATGAACACATTTATTACATTCTACTTCTAGTTACTTGTTCTCTATCCAAGTGTGATAGATACAAGAGTAACCTAGGGCATAATTATGTACACACAAAAAAATACATTGGGTATTAGATGTAGTGCATCACTCTATCGTAAGTTCACCATTGTGACAACTGAGGATAGTCAGAACCCTCATTTTACATATTTATTTTTAGGATTTGATGTCTATGTGAGGGTTTTTAGGTTCGTTCTTCATTGTAGGTTTATAGTGACCTCGATGATATTTGTGTAACCTCAAAGTCATCAAAGGAGACTAAAGAAAAACACCTTGTGACACCTTCGAGGAGGTTTTCTAAGAATTTTGCAGACCTAGACACACATAATTAGGGCTAGGGTTCCCACGGGCACCCCATTCCAACTTGTTCCTCTAGTTACGTATTCTTTTGGGTCTCTGTATGACACTCTGTTATTCTATTCACCCGTTCATCAATTTGGTACACTCGAGTTTCATTGTAAACCAGCTAATTTATCTTATCCCTTCTTTGTACTTAGGTATTTCACATTTCATTGCTTATTTTTCTTGGGTGTATTACTATACTTATATTTTTTACTAATTTACTACAATATTTCATTCATATTATGCACCGTATCTTTATATTTTAGCTTAATCAGAATCCAAATTTAGTCAATAAGTGTGAAGTAGTGCTAACAAAATTAAGAATCGAGTGAGAAAGTGATTGTTAATTGGTGAAATTAATTATATAAATATTAAACACATATACCCAACACTCAAAGCTATGGATGATGGAATCAACTATGGGAAAACCAAAATAGATGTAATCAGCGATGAGATATGGCATCGACCTTGGTGAAAAACCTAAGGCTAAAGGTTGAGAATATGAGAATGTGATCCTAGACGATTAGTGGAGATGAATAATGAAATAACCAAATAAAAGCATACCCCAATCCCAATAGGAGCCTTAAAACACCTTCTCAAGAGGAGAATGAATTGAAATAATCCATGCTAAAAAAGAAATGGTTAGAAATCATAAAAAAATGTGGGGTTCACCAAAGGGTATGATGGATAAAAGAGAGGTTCGGATAGTTTCTAAAATGTATTTATCTAATATAATATTGACCACAATGTTTACATATGAATGTGCTCAATGTGTGTTCAAGTGGTAAATGTAGAGGATAGTAGCCCTATCCCTAGGATAGATATAGGTTTCCAAGACCTACATACAATATAAAGTTACATATCCTACAATCATTATAATATATAAGAGAGAAATCACCAAGATGTGGATAAGAGAGGGGGCATAATAACAATAAGGAAAGTGAATGAACTGAAATAAAACTCATATCTAATTTAACATATAACAATGAATGACTAATAAAAATAAGAACATACGTCAAATAAAATAATAAATAAAGTTATAAATACTTACATGTAGTGTGTGTGTGAGACCAATGATGCATAATCCTCCAAAGAGACAACAACACCATGAGAGAATCACTATGTATGGAGAAGGGAAAAGATCAACACTAAGATATCCATTCCTAACTCACTATTGTGACCCAAATGCAAAAGAGGAAAGATCCAATACTCCAAATTCATCTAAGAAGTGCAAAATAAGGTGAATGATAAAATATCATTTATAATTTGTATGTATGAAACTAATTTTTAAGTGGTGGTAATAATAAGAAAACATGGGGGCATATATACCAAACACCATCACCCATAGGTGATGGTACTAGCCATGGCAAAACCAAAATATGCACCATTACCCATGGGAAATGGCATCGGACTTTAGGGAAACCCTAAGTTCAAAGGATAAAAAATATGAAGAGTGGATGAAAAAATGTCAGTGAGAATAAATGACAAAGGTCCAGTTGAGAAACAAGGGTAATAGAGTACAACAAGAGGAAACAAGTGGACATTATGAGTGGAATATGTGAACAAAAGGAGGAAATGAGGAAATTATGGGATAGTTAAGGTAAGATTGATAGTGAAATCTACCTAATTTTATGGTCTATCCCTCATAACCAACACCAATCATAACCTAATCCATACATGCCTTTTAAGGCACCCACTCATGAGGAGAATGCATCAACATCCCTTACATAAAATATATGGTTAGAAAGCATTAAAAAAGGGTGAATACATATTCCCAACTTAAGATTATCCCATGTCACAATAGTGAAACATAAGATGGTCTTTTGAAAACATCTATGAAACATGAAATTGAAAGAAAATGTAGAAATGAATTTTCTATAGAGAATATTAAATGAAAAATAACTACCTCATACTTACTTATCGGTGTTTCTTGGCTATCTTGTGCAATCGCAAGATAACCATAAACTCGGCCCTATGTAAGAAAGACTATAAAATTATCATTAAAATAAGACATAAAAACTTATCTAGGAGGTCAGGATATCAATAATAGTAGAGAGGTGGATAAAAATGTTGAAGAGCACAAAACACCGGTTGGTATATGTTATAAGGATAATGAAGTGTGATAAAAGGTACTAACCAAGATGTTGTTCCATGGAGTTAGTGGGCATAAAATGATGTATAGATAGAAGAACAAAGTATTTAAGGTAGGAAACAATGGCCATATAAACCCAAGTAAGATGAAACAAGATAAAAAGGAGGTGATGAAGTAGTTAATTTGAAAGTGTGGAATGGATAAAGATGTTGGCCAAGCATATAATTTCTTGAGAAAATTACCTTTGGTTGGTTCATTGAAAATTTGGCCCTCATGTGTTTGTAGATGATATGTATTGGTACATGTAATCTTTGAAAAGTATGTAATGTGGTGAAGTTTGATGTGTATTATATAGAACATGATTTATAAATTTCATATGAAGGAAATAAAAATGATGTTGTTAGTCAAAATGGTTTTCCTCACCCTACCACGGAACATTAGATCCAATAAAATATTATAAAACTTATATTTAGTTTCTATTTTCTTCAAAATCCTACAAAAATCACACTAGAAGATGGCGTGTAATGAACCTTCTTAGATATTGTCAATAATAGATCACAGATAATACCAAAATGATCAATGAACAACACAATAGAACAAAATATAATAGCTTATTTCACTCAACCACTTCAATGGGGAAACCTCCTAAACCTTACAATAAGATTATAATTCTTAAGATGATACTCAATTATTGCCCCTAACTTCTATAAATATCCTACTTAGGCAATGGTTAGTCCATATGTTGACCCTACTATAATATGAAATCATAGAAATATGTGACAAGACCAAGGAGAGATTATGCTAGCCACATGTCAGCTAATCATATCCCATTACAAAGCAAGTAGATTAAGGGTGTAGCATGCCCTCTCCCTTGAAACCAATGTTGTCCTCAACATTGAGTAATCCAGATGCTTCTGAATGAATTATTCATCCTCCCAAGTGGCATCCTCATTTGGCAGGTTCTTCCACTTGATCAAATATTGCTGGAGGATCCTAGTACATAGCTTCTTTGTATGCATTTGAAGGACTGAATTTGGTTCAAGAATAATGTTTTGTTCATTATCTAGCTCCAATAATTCTATCTAGGTGGGTACCCATTGTCCAATGACCTTCTTCAAGTAGGAGACATGAAAAACAAGATGTATTTTGGCTGAAGGGGTAGGTCCAATTTGTATGCCACAATGCCAATCTTGTGTAAGACTTGATAAGGACCATAATACTTGGGAGCCAACTTGTTATCCTTCCTTTGTTTTTTTAGTGAAATCTTCTTATATGGTTGAAGTCTTACAAATACCCAATCACCTGATTCAAAATGCCTTTCACTTCGGTGTTGATCCACTTGTTGTTTCATTCTATTTTGGGAGAGAGCCAAATTTTCCTTGAGGGCTACCAGGATTTCTTGTTGATGTTGGATGTGATCCTCCACTTCCCTAACCTTAGGATGCATCCTTAAAGTGGATGTGATGGAGGGTGGTTCATACCCATATAAAGCCACAAATGGTGACATCTTGGAAGAGGAATGAAAGGATGTGTTATACCACCATTTTGTAAGGGGTAGCCACTAATCCTAGCTTCCCTATTGATCAGACACAAAACAATATAGATATCCCTCAAGGAATTTTTGACTATCATTTTTGACCATCCAATTGAGGGTGATATGATGAACTGTGAATAAATCAATTCAAAAATTACTAGTAAATGCTGGATCTCTGTCACTTATAATGATCTTAGGAGTACCAAGAACTGAAAATAAATCAATTTAAAAATTACTAGTAAATACTAAATCTCTGTCACTTACAATGATCTTAGGAGTACCATGGAGTTTTTGAACTATGTCCATGAAGGACGAGGCCACTATACTAGCTGTAAAGGGTTATGATAGTGCACAGAAGTGAGCATACTTAGTGAGCCTATCCACTACCACCATGATGACATTCTTACCATATGACCTGGGAAGCCCTGTGATGAAGTCCATGGAAACCTCCTCCCACCGCTGGCTTGGGATAGACAGGGGCTGCAAAAAACTAGGTGTCCTAACTGTTTCGCCCTTAGTTTGTTGACATATCATACATTCGAAACAAACTTTAGTACATCCCCTTGATGCCTTTTGAGAAGAAGTCTTTTTAACATGACATGTATTCAGAAGACAAAATGCCCACCTATGGGAGAGGAGTGTAATTCCTGAATGATCTTATACTTAAGTATTGAATTGTTACACAAGTACAACCGATCCTTATACCAAAGAGTAACACCATCCCATACAAATTTTTCTGACACTTTGGAATCTTGAAGAAGCTGATGAATGAGATCTTGTGTTGTTGCATCATGTTCCCATTCAATCTCGGCCTCTGCTATCCAATCTAGATGTAGTAATGATATGGCACAAAGTAGTGCTTCAGTGGGCTCATCCTTTCTTGAGAGTGCATCTACTACAACATTTTCCTTCCCCTTCTTGTAAATTATTTCAAATTCAAATCCCAACATTTTAGTAACCCATTTTTATTTTTCCTCATATGATAACCTCTGTTCTAAGAAATACTTGAGACTATCATGGTCAATTTTTACCTTGAAGTGCCTACCTAGTAGGTAGGGTCGTCATTGTTTTACAGCATGGAGGATAACCATCATTTCCTTCTCATAGATGGGCTTGAGAAGGTTCTTCCCTGTGAGTTGGAAACTCTCAAAAGAAATGGGGTGTCCTTCTTGCATGAGCACCACACCCATTCCATATCTAAATGCATCACATTCCATAATAAAAGGCTTCAAAATTTGGGAGTAGCCAAGATTGGGGTAGTGCACATAGCTTCTTTGAGTTGTTCAAAAGCCATAGTAGCAACATCATTCCACTGGAAGGAATATTTTTAGAGAGCTACGAGAGGTAGTTTTATGCCACCACAATGCTTGAAAAACCTCCAATAGTAACCTGTTAATCCCAATAATCCTCGCAACTATTTCAATGTTTTTGAATGGGCCATTCCATCATGGCTTTGATCTTCTGAGGGTCCACTTTTACCCCTTCATGTGACACAATGTGACCTAAATACTCCACTTCATTCACCCCAAAAGAGCATTTGGATGGTTTGGCATAAATTTTATGTTGTTCGAGGGTGAGGAGCACTTGATCCACCTACTACAAATGATCTTCCCATGTCTTGCTGTAAATTAAGATATCATCAAAAAATACCAAAACAAATTTATAAAGAAATGGCCAAGATGGTGTTCATCAGACTCTAAAAAGTGGAGGGGGCATTTGTGAGGCCAAAAGGCATCACCAGAAACTCATAGTGACCCTCATGGGTTCGAAAATATGTCTTATGGACATCTTCATCCTTGATTCAAATTTGATGATAACCCGAACGAAGATCTAGCTTAGTGAAATAGACAACACCATGTAACTCATCTAAAAAATCATCAATTACAGAATAGGAAACTTATCTTTGATGGTGTACTTGTTGAGATCTTTGTAATATGGAAACATCCTCCAGTTGTCATCCTTCTTACGCACCATTACCACAGGAGAAGAATATGCACTCTGACTAGGGTGTATAATACTTACTTCTAGCATCTCTTGCACCATCTTCTCAATCTCACTCTTTTGGACATAGGGGTACCTATATGGGTGGATGTTGGGTGGTTGAATTCCTGGAAGTAAATGAATGACATGATCATGTGATCATTTTGGAGGAATACCTTTTGGAATCTCACAAAAACCTTTGATTGATTATCTAGAATTAGTTGTAAATCTAGAGGGTATCAATCTTCATCTATTCGGATTCAATGTAGAAAAAATGTGAAACAAACCCATTAACACCCTTCCATAATAGCTTTTGCATCTTGATGGGAGCTAACCAACTAAGGGGCCTTTTCCCGTAGTCCCCGAAGTTCAAAATTCTTACCCTCATATTGGAAGCACATGAATAGTTCCTAAAGTTCATCTCAATTGTCCCCAAGGTCACGGAACGTTCACACTTATCAAAGACTCCCAAAAAGAGATTGGCACCACCCATAGGAATGGAAAACATAGGAGATTCAATTTTGCAAGACACCCTGCTCATGGATAGCTTTATACTATGCAATTTTTCTCAACAACTAAGTTAATTTCTTAAACACCGTGCCCCCCTATCAACAATCATGACTTGAAATTCACCCCAAAGGGATAGTGTTCTTTAGATTATTAAAATAGTTCAATCTTATTTGATTTCAAATAGCTCAATTTATGGTTGAAATTATTAGTTTATTCTGTACTACATGACTTTCAATCAAGACATAAACTCTTTTCTTCTATCAACGTAGGAAACCCACCACCTTAAGGGTTTGAGGAGTGTTAATTCCAGCTTAAGCGTGACATGAAATGGAAATGGTTGGTGGAGAGTCTTCGAGCCTATCTCAGGATCTTCCTTCACCTCCTCTGTGTTGTTTTCCTCCTCTTCATCATCCTCCACTCCTTCGATGTAGAACAACTTCTTCTCAGCACATTTATGACCTCGACTATATTTTCTATCACAGTTGAAGCATAACCCTTTAGAATTTTTCTCTTCTATCTATTGAGGAGTCATGAGAATGGGTTGGGAGAATGATGGTCCTGGTGGTTCGATATATGTTGTTCCAAAGGTATAAAAGATGGAAAATTTTACCCGACTCCAGGTGAATACCCGATGTTTGGAAAGACCCATTTCTTCCACTCTCTAAGAAAGGGCCATAGAGTTAGAGATTGAATTTAGGTTTAAAATTTGTACATCATGTCGGATGTTAATATCCAAAAATAGGTCATTGAGGTTCTCATCAGTGATATCCTCCACTCTCAAGGATAAATTCTAAAATTGCTAAATGTAATCCTTGACCAAACCTATTTGTCGTAATCTGGCGAGCTAACTGAAGTAGTTCTCAATGACACTATTTCTATAGTGTAACTGAAGTTCATATGCGAATGTTGACCAGGAGAGATTGAGTCCCTTTTTTTGAAAAACATTTATGTGTGCTCAACTAGTGATACCAAATGAATTGGTCTAGTTCCATATATAAGGATGCTACAATCACCTTCTATGCACCAGGGGTTTGGTGTAGATCAAAAAAATTCTCCATTTGGTTGATCCAAGTGACTAGGATCCTTCCCATCAAATTTGTGCATCTCCACCTTTGGTATCATGTTACATAATCCTCCATTAGGACATGTTGGTAGTGGTGTATATGGTGGAGGATTCAAAAGCTAGATGATCTAGTATTTCCTCGATAGAGACTCACTGACAACAATGACCCAAAATTGATGAAGCATTAGAGAGATGATTTGGGCAAACTCGAATATGTGCCATTCTAATTCTGCAGCATGAAAATCTATTTTACCTATTTTCTTGAAAAGTCGATCAGAGCCTAGCGTAAATAACTGCATGTTTGATTATGCATTGATGGAAGAGTGGCCTTACTTCTGGTTTGATTAACCAATTTGTTGAAAACCTCCATATCTTGAACACCCGCCTAGATTTTGGCTTCGAAATATGAATCAATTCTGTAGTAGAAATCAGATTTGCCATGAGACTTACGAGACTCTACCTCTTCCTTACCTGGTGTCTTACGTGGCATGTTAGGTCCTTTACCACTACGATGAGTTGAGTGTCATTCCATTGATTGGGCTATAAGGAATAGGGCTTAGGGTTTAGGGTTCGAGGTGGCAAAAATCGGGTCTTGAGTGGACTATACGGTTATGAAGGTCTTTTGAAAACAAGATTAGTGGTAGTGACAACAAAATGAGAGAAAAGGGTGGAAAATGTTAGGAAATATAATTTGTTAGTGCTCCATTATTATAGATATTGTGCTCTCTTTAAAGAGAATAATTACATGAGTAATTATTCACATATTTTGTATTTGTATTATTTGATAGTTGTGATATTGTTTCAATCTACTAGAAAAGTTGAGTTACAACAATATCACGGATATTGGTAGATTGTTAGAGCAACTTCCTAGAATATATGAATTGCTTATCATTATATAGTATGATCCGAATGAATTAGATGATTTATTATTGAAGTATTATTCCTTGTAACTCTGATTTTGTTCATCTGTGGTCTTTGTGATTTTCATTTGGTTTTGATGCTACACACCACGGTCCCCCAATTATAGAGTTGAAGGCATATGCATGAAGCCAAGGCCATATATGGCTAAGTTGGCATGAGGAGGACGTGTTGTGAAGGACGTGGGCCATACACGAGATCCACGGACTCAAACCATCGACTCGATCAATCCACATGTGTAAAACTGATGGTGTCCAATACTAATGCGACCTCAAATTTTGGTAAACTCTTTTGCTTCTGGGAATTTCTAAATGCCTCAACTCCATCGATCCATCATCATCCATTTACTCCATGCGTGAAGATATCAATGTGAACAAGCTGGATTGGCTGACGTTGCCATGGAAGCCTCCCAGTGATCACGGTATTCTTAGGTTTTAAATCAATTAGTCCAAACCTATTTGTCGTGATGAGTAAATCTCCATATATAGGTTCATTAGCCATCTCGGGTCATATCGTCCAAAACAAGAAATCTTTGCAAATCGAGGAGAGAGAATCATTCGCATGGATTAATAATCTAAGGTATTATGTAATTTGATATTCACTTGATAGTCATTTATATATATTTCAATATTTTGTTTTGATTTATACCATAGAAATATCCATGTAAAATTTAAAAAGTAATTTGTTCTTATTACTTTTTAAATATATAGTGTAAATCTTGAGAGCAATATCAGTTGAAGCCTCAGATCACCCATAAGAGTGCATTTTTACATAAGCCATCTCTTCCAAAAGAAATGGAAACCGCGCTCTATTATGTAATTTGATAGTATAATGGACATTCCACTAGAAAATTTCAATGGTCTCAAATTTTCACACATGGAAAGTCAAGATCTAGATGCAATTCTCACTTTTCACACATGATGAACAAAAAAAAATATTTTGAGGATAGTAGATGGAAAAGAGCCAACACCTTTAGATCCAACCAGTTGGCGTAATGGGAAATATGGGATGATAAAGCCAAAGCCATTATTGGCCTTGCCATTTCGTGACTACAATTACATTATGTTGATCTAGATAAAAATCGAAGGACATCTCGGGAGAGACAAAGCACTTGATACATTGGAGCTCTATCTGAGCAAATTATTTGGTTCAAAAGCAGTCAATGCAAATTTTTCTCTAAAACTTCAGCTTGTTCAAGCTCAAAATGAGTGATGGAGATACAATGTCTAGTCACATCAACAATTTACGATCTCTTCTGAGACAACTTGCAGAAGTAAAAGCTCCAAGAGACACGAGAATGAAAAATCTATTCTTTGAATAGTTTACCACCCAAATACAGTAATGTTGTTTTCACTCTTGGTCAGATACCTTCTAACTCATTGGAAGATATGATATCAGCTCTCCTAGCTGAGGAAAAATGGACCAAAGAAGATGTAGAAGAAGAAACAACAATGTATGTAAAAAGGAAGTACAATTTTTTTCTAAATATAAAGAGGAAAGAGAATGTTTCTACTGTAAGAAAAAGGGGCATACAACTTCATTTTGTAGAGCTCGAGCTCAAGATATACTTAGTGGAAAACTCAAAGGAATTGAGGCCAACTTTATTACTGAAGAAAGATCAGAGAATGAGGAAGAACAAGTAAATGAAGATAGTGGTTCTGAAGACTTCTTGTTCTGAGCATGAAACCGGAGGATGGAGGCAACGGAGGTTGGAGGTCATTCAGCGACCTCTCGTCAGTCGCCATGATGGGGCCATTTTGCAGATGGTTTGGTGACATTTTTGTGGTGTATTTGCTTTCAGCTTGTGTCATGTGCTTCTTGTCATGTTTTTTCAGAGTTCCAGTATCAGTGTTCCTATTTGCAACGTTCGTGATTGAATAAGTGGAAATTTCACATTGAGGGGGGGAACATGGTCTCAATGTTCCATTTCCAGTTTTCAGTTTGTGCGTTAGCAACAGATTTTAGTAGAATTTCCTATGTTATTCCTTGCAGTGAGATATTGATGAGGGCTGATAATAGTACTTGGCACATCATGATGTGGTTGTAGGTAAACCACTTGAAAACCTTCATTTGTGGTTTGTGGTAAACCAATAGCAAAACCACCATTCTTGGTTGTTGGTAATCCATTTGCAAAACCATCACTTTGTGGTTTGTGGTAAACCAATTGCAAAACCACCATTCTTGGTTTGTGGTCAACCGTTTGCAAAACCATCCTCGAGGTTTGTGATCATCCCGTGAAAATCACCGATCATGAGCAAATGTAAGTATAAAGGCGTTTTTCCCATGTTCACACTAAGGGGGATGTTAGGAAATATAATTTATTAGTGCTCCATTATTATAGATATTGTAAAGAGAATAATTATGTGAGTAATTATTCACATATTCATTGTATTATTTGATAGTTGTGATATTGTTGTGAGTTACAACAATATCACGAGATATAGGTAGATTGTTGGAGCAACTTCCTAGAATATAGGAATTGCTTCTCATTATATATTGTATGATCCAAAATTTAAATGATTTATCATTGAAGTATTATTCCTTGTAAATCTGTTGTTGTGCTTTTCAGAAAATATGTTTTGGGCTAATGGTACCATTGTGATCTTGAAAACAAGACGAAACCAATGATTGCTATATTGCGAAAGGCTCAATTTTTTTTTGGGATTTTTTAAAACCTTTTTTAACATTTCATTTTTTAGTAATTTTTTTTCAAGAAATACTATAGTGAAGGAAAAATTAAAAAAATTTCAAAATCATAACTAATTTTTCCCTGCCGCTAGTTGTTGGTAGACTAGAAAAAAAATCACCGCAGAGAAGCTTGTTAAATCGAAGCTCTGATACCACTTGTAATGAACCTTCTTAGATATTGTCAATAATAGATCGTAGATAATACCAAAATGATCAATGAACAACAAAATAGAACAAAATAGAATAGCTTATATCACTCAACCACTTTGAGGGGGCAACCTCCAAAACCTTACAATAAGATTATAATGCTCAAGATGATCCTCAAGTACTACCCCTACCTTCTATATATATCCTACTTAGGCAATGGTTAGTCCATATGCTAACCCTACTATAATATGAAAGCATAGAAAGATGTGACAAGACCAAGGAGAGATTATGCTAGCCACATGTCGGCTAATCATATCCCATTATAGAGAAAGTAGATTAAGGGCATAGCATGGCGTAAATACGAAAAGAGGAAAATGTACTCCCGAAGCTTGATCTTCATACAAATAATACATTTTGACCAAGAATGATGTGAGTTATTGGGATTTTGTGTTCAATGGATATGAATCCTCTTAAATGATGTGGAATTTTGGTGCATTGGCTTCAGCCCTTTCTTTCTCCTTTACAACAATGCTTTCTTGACATTAACTTAGACTAAGTTGGGTGGTGGGAATTTTAAGAAAATGACCTCATATTACAATAGAATAAAATATGTGATGATTATAATTATGGACCACAATCATTATTATATATGCTTGAAATGGTATTATTTAAGTGTTTTTGGATATTTTTAGGTATATACAATTGATTACTATAAATTCTTACTTAACAACATATTCTACCATCCTCCTAGTTTGTGCAAAACTAGGTGATAGAACATGGTATGAATATCCATAAAAAATAATTGGAGGAATTTTTTTTCAAATGTTGTAGTTCAATATCCCCGATAGATCACATAATTTTTGCCCCCATGGGAAAAAAATTTCCTAACAGGTCCTAAAAGTGGTTACATGGCTAAAATGAGTTTTTCTAGTAGTTTAGTGAGCTACTTGATGAGCTGAGTCATACATCGGCCACAACTGACGAGTCACAAACCAACTCGGGTGAGTTGGGAGGAGGAGCTCGTCAAGCTTGGGAGGACACATTGGCTCAGGCTTGAGCCCAAATGGGTTGGGCTAACCATGCAAGGAGGATGATGAGCTAACAGAACAAGTTCGGTGGCCCAAACCAAACATGCAAGAGTTCACTTAGTGGAAGCTTGGCATCAACAGAGTGTAGAGCATCGGTTTGTAGATAGAATGAAGGCTCAGCTTGGTCGGCATAGAAAAGGAACTTGACCAAGCTGAATACATGGTGAGTGAGAGCGAGCTCGGACAAAAATGATGTCGAGAGGAAAGAAATGGAAGGGTGGTTTAGCTCCAAGCTCATGCAGTGAGAAACTTGAAGGAAGCTCATAGTCGAGCTAAGTGAAAAAATGGGGACTCTAAAGTCTGAAGTTTTCAGACTTTGGAGGTTTTAGATTTCAGATTTTCGACAGACAAGAAGGGAAAAAGCAAGAAAAAGGCCCAAACCACAAAGTCCGAAAGGTGGGGGTTTTCTGGTCAACTCTCCTTTCGGGGTCAATGGCGCCATAGATCGGGGATGTCAGAGTTCGAACTCCAAAGTCCAAATTTCAGAGGTTTGGAGGTTTGTGGTCTTTGCCAAAAATGCAAAATCAAGAGCCAATGCCTAAAATCTCGAAACTCCGATGTCTGAAAGGGCTCGGTGTTTCGGGTCAAACTTGAGTTTGGGGTCAGTGCGGAAGGCATTTTAGACTTTCAGAGGTCCCGGCTTTTGAGGGTTTGTTTCAAGCTTGAGACAATGAGAAGCTTGAAAGGAGAAAGGTCTGAAACCCAAAGTCCAAATTTTAGACTTCAGGGTTTTGGAGGTTTAGGGGTTTCTGCGGGTCGGTGGGATGAACAGTGTCATGCGTTCGAAAGACATAAGGTCTAAACTGGAAGTCTGAATTTTAGACTTTGGGCTTTTAGAGGTTTCACGCGCCCAACCAAATGAACACTAACAACAAAATCCAAAGTCAAAATGCCTAAAATTTTAAAATTTCAGATTTCAAGGTTGCAATGCATTTTGGAGTCCGAAGAAACATAGCCAACCACTCATATTTAATGCAGTATGGCACCCCAATCTTTAGATGGCCATAAATTTTGACTGGGAGCTCAGATTTGCACAAGAAAGGACTTTTTGGAAATCTCTTAGTGTCCTCTACACAAATAATTTAAGTGAGACTGAGTAGTTCAAAATGAAGAAATACAGTTTTCCATTTTAGAGGGTTTTTCTAGATTTATCACCTACCCAAATGATGAGGTATGGGCTTCCTTTCTTTCCCAACAAGGAAAATTACATGGAGGTATGGATTTTGCAATGGCACCCATCATTGTTGTAGGAGATTTTAATGCATTTTAGGGTGGTTGAAGCAAGATTTCGAATCCTTCTATCTCCTTTCTCTCATTCTTCCTATATATTGTAAGGAGGGGCATTGTTCTAATGTTGGATAATTTGGCTTTGCACCCTCCCTTTTTCTCTTGTATATAAGTGAATTTCTGGAGTTCAAACCTACCATTCAAGTCTGTAATGCAAGTTTTTGCCTCTTGGCCATTATAATGCATTATATCAAATCTTTGGAGTAATAATACAAGTCTGTGGATGAATTTCAACCCTCTTTCATGTTCATTTCTTTATTTTGATCTCTCATTGCAATCTTGGTTATTTGTGCATGGTTATTGTATTACATGTTTAATGGTTAGTGGATTCTCATTAGTGGATTGATCTGTGGTGTGTTTTCATCCTTCTTAATCTGAATTGTGGTTTCCATCTCCATGCAAAGAAGGTGTTCAACATTCCTTTTGGTGCATCACCTCTGTTAGTTTAGGTTTAATTTCTTGTAATCTTCTTAACCTGTCGTCTCCTTGGCAAGTTAGAGTAGATTTTAGAGTAGATCCTCTACAATTTAGATGTGTGCATCGGAATAGAGGAATAGGAACCGACCTTCATCCGGAGGGTTATCCCGATTGTAAAGTCCCACACTTTAGGATAACTCCATGTTTGACGAATCACATTGATTGCCTCAACCATTCACTTGCGAACAATCATGGGTGCTATGATTTTGCCATAACATAGACACTACAACATTTGAAAGAATACGCAAAGCACACAAATTATTCCACCAAATTTCATAGGTACATGCAATGTTATGGAATGTTATGATATATCCTTTGAGAGTTATACATAATGCATTTGGGACACAAAATACCATGGCATAGTGGAAGAAACAAACATATTGTTTTTTAGAAAAATAATCATTGTCATACCTCATGGTGTACTTTGTAACCTCATGTGCAAAGGATTAAGTTAATGTGTGTAATTGTAGATTTTGAATTGTGGATGGGAAAATTGGGAAGCACGTTATCAATCTACTAGTAGATTATATTAATAATCATGTTGAAATCCATGAAAATATGTTCTTGGCGGTTCAACAATGTGACACACAATCAGTTCTTGAGGGCATTTGTATTTTTAATTAGACATTAAAAAATAAACTCTCAGGTTTAAATTAATTTTTCGTTATTTATAACATAATTTTGTTGTGTATTTTTGGTATACAATATTAATATTATTGAAAAAAATAATGACAATAGCTTAGCCGATACATCTAAGGTCATAAAGATTGTATCAAATTTTCAAGATGCAAGAAAAATACAATTGTATCCTTCTTAGTAACAAGTCATAGAACCATTCTTGTACATGTTCAATTTGTTATCATAGTTTCCCATTATTTTCAAATTCATTACTTATTTGTTTGACAATACCAAAAATCTAGAAGATATTAAAAAAAACACTTTATAAGTAATTATATATAATCCACGATTAATATATTTTTGTCTCTAATTAATACACCCCTCCTACTTTTGTCTCTAATATCCTTAATGTATTTTTTTAATTAAAAGAACTCTTTATAATATTGGGCGGCTTGCAAATAGGGGAAACTGCGGGAAAAACCCTGAATGTGAGGAAAATGGAGATCAACAAGCTGCTTGGGCGGGAGGGAAATATATTGGCGCTGCATGCAGATGGTGCGGATTTCAGCAGAGGAGGAGGACGAGGCGCAGGTATCCACCGGCATTTTCCCCTGTTTTATTTTTTATCTGGTACGTCCGTTTTATGGAGTGTTTCTGAGATTTCTGCACAGCGAGGGTTTGGTTTTCGACTTCATGTGCCTTACAGGATTCTGCGGTCAAATATTTGGTGTTATCAAAATTTGCTGGGCTCCTTTTATGAGTCGTGAACAGTGGCATGGGATATGATTTGTTGATTCTTTTCAGGCTGTAGTGGTATAATTTCCATTTAGTTGCAATATCCCACATGCTGAAAGATTCATATTAAATGGAGGAGGGGGAGCACGATGGGGTTTTTTATTCTTGTTAGGTTTAGCGGTTTTTATTGTTTTGGTACTTTAATGGCTTCTTGTGTGTTGATTGAAGCTCAGTTTGAAAGCCTTCCACGAGGTAGTTCATGGAAAGATTTTCCATTTTGAAGTTCAAAAACCCTATTTATCATCCATACCTAAATGGATAAGGCAAAGCCTCTTGTTGGGGGTAAGAAAACATGAGGTCACTGGACTTTTACTATTTGCTTGTTACACTTGCTCTGACCCTGAACACCAGAAAATTTATCATGAGCCTTTCTGACAAATGCTGCTGCAGTGGCCTTAGCAGTCCTCCGCTGTCGTGTAATAGCTTCTGACTGCCATCGAAATGTATCAGCAATGATAGCTTGGATCTGTTACAAATTTGTTAGACAATGTCAAAATTAAAATTAAAAGAAAAGTCACAGAGGCCTCCCCCAATACCGTAAACAAGGCACGCCCAGCAGAGACTGAGCCGGAGCTCTTTGTAGAAGCCCCAAAAACACGTTCTCACAAGAATGGACTGGCCAATATGGAAGATCAATACAAGGATGGGCAGGATCCGGATCTAAATTAGCGCAAATGAAGAGCACACTTAGAGAAAGTCCAATCAATGCCAGCTTTTCTGGGACTATGATGTCTCCAGAACTATAATTTAAGTAGTTACAAAAGTCATTACCTTTTATGTTAGTTTGTAATGGCACAGAATACCATTAACTAACAATTTGAAGTGTTTTTCTTTCACATGTAAATTTTTGTTATATCTGCAGGACAATCTATCTAGCTCACAGCCTTGTTTGAAGCTGTATATTTAAAACCTCTTCCAATTATTAATATATTTGATCTTTTGTTAATGAAAAAAGTGCTAGAATTATTGTTTTTCCTTCCAGCATACTTATAAGGAAACAAATATTGATGGCCACCAATCAGCAAATTGCACTGAGAATTTGAGTAATAAACAAAGTTTAATAGACCTGCATATTATAATTCGCTGAAGATATAAAAACAGTTTATAAAATTTTATTGCAGGCAAATTGTCAGACAAATAATTGTTGACTGGATTTGATTGTGAGGAGAGATCAGTGGTAAGGATGAGGAAAAATAGCTATCCATGCGATTGTTAGATGATTCAGAGATCCCAGTAGACCAAAATATGGCAAATGTACAATTTGGAGGACAATTTGCATTTCTATAGCCGCCCACCTCAAATCGATTTTATGGAGTAAGTGTTCATTGTGCATTAGACATAATCTAGATCAGATTTAGTGTTGGTATCAAGACAGACCATTGAAACATTGACATTGACTCACTAAGATGTAACATAGAGAGAGAATGAAAGAAACTATATTGATGTCCATAGAAGACCAAGAGCAGGTCAACAAGACTCAAAAAGAACAATCAATAGGCTTATCAATACATCAACTACATAAGGGAAAAATTGGGTATATATGGGGTCCCTGAATATAAATTATCATTGGCTTTTTTTTTCAATAGTGGGTATAAAGAAAATCAAGGGCTAGTTTTCCTTACCACATTAGCTTCATTGGCCAGCATAGAATGGATTGCTCCGCTAGATATATCTTCCTGGTCAAACCATCCAACCTCAAATGTCAAGACCTTGGCCAGCATGCTTTCCCGTATTCTTTTGGTTATCAACTCTCCCATTGCTGCAAAGCTGTAGTGTTGAGCAACATTGACCATGAATGAAATGATGCACAAAGATAAAAATACGAGGTACTATGACTTTATCTTCAATTTCATCTCTTGATGATAAAAAGCAGAGATCATGCTGCCCAACAAAATGCATAGATAGGCTGCACTGCCCCAAATAGAAGAGCGCATGTGCTGCCAACTATGGCCTTCTTCCACTCGGGGAACTCAAAGCCAATAGTTTGCAGAAAGATGAAGGCTTGCCAACACCCCCGTTGGATCTCACACTCCTGTCTTCCAAGTAAGTGGATAGGCCGTAGTTGCTTAGTCTTTTCAAATTGCTTGTTCTTGTGTAAGCAGTGCCAGCTTCTTGTCCTATAATTTTTTCCTCTTCAATACTTTGATGATGTTGCTGTTGCATGCTCCATAGCATTTTGTATACTCCATCTGACTGATTAAGAAGGTCCTCCTGAAAACCTGATTCGATGAATTGCCCCCTCTGAACCACTACAATTTTATTGGCATTTTGGATCGTAGATAGTCTGTGAGGGACAACTATAGTTGTCGTTCCCATAGAAGCACGGTTAAGAGCTTGTTGTACAACCTTCTCAGATTCTGCATCCAATGCACTTGTTGCTTCATCCAGCAGAAAATATGGGAGGATTCTTAATCATGGCTCTTGCAATGGCAATCCTTTGTTTCTGACCTCCAGACATCTGAGTTGCGCCCTCTCCCACCTATAATGTTCAAGTCAGAATTAGAAAATAGAACTTGAATTAAGTCGAATTGAAATGAAACTTTCAATCTCAAGGAAGCTTTCTCTTTTCAACTTAACTGCAATCTATCACACAATAATTCCAATCTATCTTATAAAAACATGAAACTGTTATCTCTTTAGTTGAAGTATTCAGATTTTTTCATAACTCGCACTTAAGAACATATAAATGAATACAAAGGACTTACCCGAGTGTTGTATCCATGTGGTAGCTGAGATATGAAATTGTGTGCGTTGGAAGCCTTTGCTGCAGAAACAACATCCTCTACACTGGCTCCTTCTTTTCCAAATCTTATATTCTCTTCAATGGATGTTGCAAACAGGGCTGGTTCACAACAAGAGGCTTTGTCTTATTCCTTTAGGTATGGATGATAAATACGGTTTGGATCTTTGTACCAGAGAATTGTCTCTAAAATCTTAGTGTTATTTTTAGCTAATTGCTCAAAGAAAAGGGTAGTTCTCGTGTTGGGGGTAAGCACACATGAGGTCACTGGACTTTTACTGTTTGCAAGGCTTGGGTGATTCTTATATTTATAGACATGGTATAGCCAAAACAAAACAGTCTTTATTTGCAATGGGTTCTGTAGCAGTTGGAACAGTACTGCTAGGAAAGTTGTTGTTATTATTGGTTGTCTTGTGTTCTTCAGATGATTGGATTCTCAGCCATGTCCTGAAATCTGAGAGCTCGTGCATATTATTATTGTTGTTTACTGAGCTCTGAGAAAGCTGGAGGTTGCAGTCTGAAAACATGTTGTAGGCCTGATCCCCATTATCGTTGTATATGTCTTGCATTGCAGTCGAAGCATGAGCTTGGTCAGACTGATCCTGGGAGTGCTTAGATGAATCACTGGTTAAGTCTGAGGATCCATTGACATGCATATGATCTCCCACAATGCTGGTATTCATTGCTGAGCTGTGATCTAAATCTCTGTTTAATGCAGGTGCAGGTGCCTTGCCATAAATTTGATCCAGTTCTGATGTATGAATGTCATGAGTTTCTGCATCATCTGAAAACTGAACACCTACAAATGCTCCTCCCAAGAAATCTTCCAGCTTTGGGCGTTTCTGATCATTGTTGTTTGCATTCATAATTGCTTCAGATTTCATGACTTCTGACTGACTCAAGCTCTTCTGATGCCATTCTGCAACAAAATTGTACATGAAAAAACAAACGTTAGGGCCCGTTCTGCAAAAATAACTGTGTATGACAAACTTAATGTTAGGGTCCATAGTTTACTGGGTATCACAATGTTTCTGTCAAATCAGTCCAATAAGTTATGTATCAAACCAAAATAGAAAATCAAGCTTCTTGTCTGTGGTTGTTCTATAACATGATTTCTATTAACAAGACGTGACATGAAAGAGTCTTAACAAATGCAAGCATGCAGCAGATCCGATCTAGCGAGAAGAACATCAATGGAGTACACTAACCCTAGGTAAAGATGCCCAAAAAAGTGGCTTCCTGCTTTGTTTAGGTAGTGAGAATAATCACATATCAGACCTCAATGAACCCATGTCCAAAGATGTGGTCGTTGTGTTTGAAGGGAGCTCAAAACCAGCAGCACTGCAGCTGCCATAGGCATTAACATCAGCCTGATAAAAGTTAGACATGATCATATTGCTTGTATCCACACCAGACTGATTATGACGCTGTTGTTGTTCCTGCATATCCAGATGAGATGCCAAAGAAAATGCCAACCAATTATTCATAGATCCCATATCCCAAACACCCAAACAACCAAATTATCGATCTATAACAGATATCTTTCTCTATATATCCTTCTTGGGACCTTCCTGATTGGAACACCTACAATGAATATATATCTCAATACCCAAAACTAAAACAGCCTCTGCAACACCAAACCTAATCCATATACTCACTGTATATATATATACTACTTCCCCATGAGAACATTCAAGCCCCACATAAAAGTCAACTCGTCGTCTTGGAGTGTTAAGAAGCCTCAGGCCCAGATAGAAGGGTCTTTGTATGATCAACTATTTCATACTCTTGCCTCTATGCTTTGCTCATAACAGTTCTAGACTTTTGGTGATGGACTTTGATGACCAACATTTGATTGGCACGGAGACTATATTATAATAAGTCGTGAAGAAGGACACAGTGTCTGTTTTTATAGCACCTTCATTGTCTCTTTGACCCAATGTTGCATAAGAGTCACGCTGATAGGAATTGTGTTGAGCTTTTGCTTAGATATGCTCCAAATATCTAGTGTGCATTCAAATATTACTCTCACTAACTGTTGCACAATGGATCCTAGAAGGATATTTTATTAGGTCCTCCGATTTTGAATGAATGAATGCAAAAGTTGGGGATGACTTAATGCAAAAGTTTCTTAGGAGTGTCCCATTTTGAGCTTGGGGTCACAAGAGTTCTAGCTTTCAGTGGATAGTATATTCTGTAGATGGAAAGGATAGAAGAGAATACAAGTGAACCTGGATTGTTTTTATGCCAATTAGCAGCTTTTTACTCTTGTTTTCTGGACACATCGTAGTAGTGGAGGTTGAAGTCATAGTGACAACCTCAAAGCATCTCCCGATCTTAACTGCTATGGATGTAGGTTTAGGGTTTATTCAATGCCCTGATGTATTCTGGATGTTGCCTAACACTGCTGATGTATTCTGGATGTTGCCTAACTCTTTAGGCTTGATTAATGTTCCTCGTTGTTAGTATAGTTTTAATGTTATAATACATTACAGCTGAGCACACTGTAACTTATTCTCGGGTTTGGAAAATTCTAAGATCAGAAATAAAAGCTATATTCGAAAAGATTAAGTGGAGTAACACAATAATAAAGTAGAATAATCTCTTGTCATTATAATATATAATCACAAGATACGTGCTTTGATAAGAGGCTTTTCTGCCCTCCTTTCATTTGAGAAAGGAATTAAAATATTTCATGACTTGTACATTTGGGCAGAGAAGCCTCTTATCAAGGCACATATTTGGTCATTAGATATTATAATGACGGAGCTTGTAGAGTATAAATTGGATTGATACTGGATACTAGACAATGAAAAGCAATCTACTTTATTTGTAATGAAAACAAAGACCTATGATAAGTTCCAAGATTCAAGTTTGCTTCCAAGTTAACCTTGTAACTTATCATAGGTCTTATTGCAGCATGGTTTTGAATATGTGGACCTTCTCATGCTATTTTGTTTTCATTTTTAATAAATTAGATTGCTTTTCCTTGTCTAAGTTCTTCGTCTTTTCTTTTTTTCCAGGTTTCATTGTCTTCTCTTGCTCTAGTTGGTGTGGAGTGGCTTTACTGCAAGAAGGTAAGATAAGATGACATTCTAGTCCTAGATATATTGGTAAATAATTAGAACATGCAGATACTTTTATTCATTTTTTAAAAATATTTTTCTTTATTATTATGACGAGTGTTACTTTTTTTTGTAGGACACTATTACCTAATTAGCCATTATTCTTGGAAAAAATGGAAAGACAGGTACTTTCATTTTCTGCCACTTGTATTATTTCTTTAATGAATTTAATCTCAATAAAGATTAATATTATCATAGTCATGAGTTTTTTTAATAATACTCAGATCTTAAATAACACTCATAATGGACCCTATTTTAGCTTACAAAAAATGGATTATGAAATGTGGCTTATTTAACAAGCCACGTTAAACAAGCCACGTTAAATAAGCCACGTTTCAGACCCATAGTGAGCGTTTTAGGCATCTCATAGTTCAAACTAATGATGTTTTAGTTTACGAAAACATCATAACAGAATTACCCATTTCCAAACTATAAAAATAAAAGTCTCAAGTTGAGAGGTAGATGCTCATTATTTAAAGTATATGATTTATGCAGGAAAATAGTATATCTTCATCTGAATGTTCAGATGAACATATACCAAGACCTACTCCAGGGACAAATGAATATTTTAATGAAATGATATATTGTACTTGTGAAAAGTGCAAAAATAGAAAATTAAAGAAGCGTCGACTCGTTGGTATCCATAGGTTGAAGTATGGAGTTTATATAGAAGAGGTATACTATAATGAAATTTCAAAAATGCTTGTTATTAAAAAATATAAACTTTTCATATCGCATTGACTATTTTAAATGATATTGTAATGTTTAGCCAATCCAAGTTCATAACAATGTTGAGGAAAGGGCATATGACAATGATGATAGTGGCACTCACAATGAAGAAGAAGACACATATATGGGTGATACCACTTCTCAATTAAATGAAGATGGGGTGAACGAATTTTTACAAGACTTCTACACATATGCTGAAGAAGTTGATGATTCGCCCCTAACTCAACTTGCTAGGACGCCTCTATACCCAAATGCAAATTTGTCTGTATTGGCAACACTTATGTTATTTTTGAACTTGAAAGTTATGCATGGAATGACGAATACATGCTTCACTGATATCTTGAGGTATATTTTAAACTCCTCTAAACTATATCTCTCCATGTCATTCAAGTTTTGAATATTGTGTATAGTGAATAATATAAAGATCTTTTGTTGTTTTATGCAGACTTTTGGCAGATAAGATACTTCCAAAGGAAAATAAGATGCCTCGTTCACAAAAGGAAGTATCTTCAGCAATGAAAGACATTGGGATGGAGTACAAAACATATGATGCATGTCCAAATGATCATATCTTATACTATGGTGAAAATGAAAATTTACAGCAATGTCCAATATGTTTCACCAATAGATATCGTGAAGATCAAGTGTCCAAGAAAGTTCCTTATAAGGTTCTACGCCACATTCCAATAACACCGAGGTTTGAGAGGATGTTCAAATGTAAAGATTTGGCAAAATTTATGGACTATCATGCACTAAGAAGGAGCCAAGATGGTGTCATGCGTATGGTGGCTGATAGCAAAGATTGGAAGGAGCTTGAAGAAAAATGGCCTGATTTAAGAAATGAGCCAAGGAATGCAAGACTTTCATTGGCAATGGATGGTGTCAATCCTTTCGGAGATCTTAGAACAACATACTCTGTTTGGCCGGTTTTCCTTGTTAACAATAATCTTCCCCCTTGGATGGCAATGAAAAAAGAGCATGCAATGCTAACTCTAATAATACCAGGTATATGAACTTCTTAGTGTTATGTTCTCTTGAAAATGATGTACATTTACATGAATATATTTAAATTTTAATTCACATTTTCTTCATAGGAAAACACCAGGTGAAAGATATGGACACATACATGGAGCCTCTCATTGATGAGTTATGCGAATTATGGAAGGGTGTCAACATGTATGATGTATCAAGACCTAGCAATGATAGGATCTTCCTTTTTCGTGCAATACTTATGTGGACAATTCACGACGCTCCGGGGCTCTCTGTGTGTTGTGGTAATCTATTTATCATATTCATTTGTAATCATTCTATTTATGTTGCTGCCCATTAATTAAATATGGTTTCCATACTGATTTTTCAGGCCTACAAACTAAAGGGAAACATGGTTGTCCATCATGTGGGCCAAACACTGTATCTAGGCAATCAAAGGATCTTAAAAAAACCGTGTACGATGAATACAGACACTTCTTACCTCAAAACCATCGTTATCGCATGCATGAGAAAAATAAGTTCAATGGAAAGGAAGAGGAAAGGAGGCGGCCAAAAAGGATGAACCCTTTGAGGTGGAAATCAGCATATGACAAAAAGGAAGGGAGAGCTTATCCATTGGGAATGAAAAGACTATCTAAGTTTTATAAGTTAGATTATTACGAGCATCTCCCAATAGCTCATTTATTTGATACAATGCATATTGGAAAAAATGTGGCAGAGTGCTTATGGAAACATCTAAAGGGAACCAACAATGAAGACCAAATAAAATTAAGGAAGGACCTCAAAACCGTCAATATGATGCCAAACATGTGGTTACATGAAAATAACACATATGATCCTGCGCCATGGGTTCTTACAGCAGAGGAGAAACAATATATGTTTGATACTATGCGTGCCATAAGATTTCCAACTAGTTTTGGTGCGACATTAAAAACCGTATTCACAAGAGATGGTTCAGAGTTTTCTGGAATGAAAACACATGATTGGCATAATTGGATAAAGGTAATTCGTGATATCTTATATTTCTTGATAGTATAATTGAAATTTTCAATATATTAGTAATGTAGAAGATAATATATATTTTAAACGCTATTTTTCAATGTTGGTGTAGTATGTGCTTCCTACAGCAATACAAAGCACTTTCAACCATGACATCGCACAAACAATTTACAAATTGTCCAAATATTTGAGGTATTGTAAACCATCAATTGTTATTCAATAATTAATTTTTTTCCTTCTATAAATATCATTTTCAATGTCTTTATAATTGTTTTAACATATATTTTGCAAATATTATAACTGGTGATATGTTAATGCTTGTTAGTAAAATTTATAGGTGGGTATCTTCTAAAGAGATACATCCAGATGAGCTGAACTATTGGAAGAGGAATGTTGCTCTTTTGATGTGTGACATTCAAATGTGTTTCCCTCCAAGTTTCTTCAATTCTCAAGAGCACTACCTTATACACCTGGTAGAAGAGATTGAACAATGTGGGCCCATCCATCTCAGGACAATGTGGCTTGTAGAGAGATATATGAAGGTCCTAAAACATTTTGTGAGGCAAAGAGCTCGACCTGAAGGTTCTATGGTTGAAGGGTACATGGTTTTTCAAACCATGGTTCATTTATCTGAGTACTTGCCTCAATTGCATCTGGAGGCTCCAAGATTATGGGGTGATCAGCAACCTCAATCCATTGGAGATAGAAAACTAGAGGGTCAAGGAACTTCAAAGAGGATAAAAGGTAATCTTAAATGTTAGTAGTAGTTTTTTAATCCTAAGTATTGTATGATGCATCCTTTAAAGAATGGTTAGATCAATGATTAGTTAAATACTTTTTGTTGTAGATGCTAAGGAGTGGGAGTCATTGCATTTGTATGTTGCATACAACTCTAAATTTATGTTACAATGGATGGAGAAGTATGCTGAACAAAAGAAAATAGAAGATGAAAAGGCATGGGCTGATATATATAATAGACATGGTCAAAACTCTAATAGAGGACTTCCTGCATGCCATAAAAGAAAATGGCCAGATAGATGCTCATGGCATTGGTTAAAGACAAATGTTGAACACGAGGCAACCAAGGGAATGAAAGCAGTGACAAAAAAACAAGTAGATTTCGTTAAAGGATCTATAAATGGGGAGGTAATATACAAATAAAGTATTATGATGAAAATTGTTTAATCTAAAGATTTTTTTATCGTTGAAACTAGTTAGTTAACTTTGTGTCCTTGAATCTAATTGGATAATATGTACATATGCATTTAGGTAACATATTACAAAGCAATGTGGATTAGCGGTCATCATTTTCGAATCAGGAAGATCGATGAGAAGCGGAAAACTTATGATAGTGGAATTTCAGCACCATTTGAAGTGGAGTGTCGTTCACATGCATATGACACAAACACAATCACAATACACTTGAGATTATGGAGTGTTGGAGGATATAATAGAGCTTGATTTCACATCTTTTAAAAAGTTATTTTTCGTGTTGAATGGTATAGGCTCATTGAAGTGGGCCTTGACAAAACTATTTTGTTGCATGAGAATGGATTCAATATGATAAATACATCGAGGTTTGAATCTACTTCTGAACCTTATGTGTTTCCAAACCAATGTAGTCAAATATTTCTTGTTCCAAATTTAGAACACCCTGGCTGGTCCTTTGTGATAGATTATGATCCAAGAGGGCGAAGAGTCACCTTTTCCGAAGATGTAGAAGGCCATGATGTAATTGAAGAGGTAGAAGATCCACTTGAAGACATAGATGACCAAGTGGAGGATGATGATAACATGACTATTGATGATGAATATGAACAAGATGAAGTTCCAGTAGGACAAGAACAACATTTTGGTGATGAAATACATGAACATGATGAGTTTATTGATCATCATTTACCTATGGCTGAAGGGGATGAAGATCATGAGAACCATGGTATTAATTTATTTGTGGATCTGGGGCCCATTAATTATGGAGAAATTGGTCATTGAGCATGAATGTCGAGGTAAGTTTATTATAGTATTTGATGACATAATAAAACATTTAAGTATCAATGTTGTGATAATTTAATTAACTAAAGTATGTTGTTTAATAGATGTGCAAATTGCTAATCAAACTCCTTAAAGGGTGCATAATCGATTGCAAAGAACATGAAGATGCCACCTTATTGAAGATGTGATGATTTTGTTTGGTCCTTTTGAAAAATGATATCGATTTTCTTGGAACTCATCCTGAAAACAACCCGTAAATCCAAAGACAAGAGTTCAAAGATGATTATCATGTTGCACCATCTATTATAGTTCCTCGTCAAAAGAGGACAAAAAAGAATAGACATTTTTCCTATCCGGCTAAATAGATTTAAATTGACTGTTATTTTATGAATTATTGGCTATTTCATTACCAGTGAACTTATTGGTTTGTTTTATGAACTTATTGAGAGTTTGATCGGTCTATAAAACTGCTCAAATGCGTGTCAAACACAGATATTTATGTGATAGCCAGATTTATAGTATGTATCTATACATTTTAAGATGGCTTTTTTTGCCTCATAAGAACTTCTATAACCTTCTTTTTGATGAGATGGCTATAATATACTCAATAAGGTTGATTGATCTTTAATTCTATTATGGTCATTATCTTTTGGTTTGCAGCCCCCAGGTATTATCTTTTGGTTTGTAGACAAATGTATTGATCTCGTTTCAATAAGTCAGTAATGTATCTGTTGAATCTTCCATTGCTAATCATTTGCTTGCATTGATAGGTATGCAATTGCAAGTGCTCGTTCAGATGGTCTACTTTTGCTTTGTGGAGGAAGAGATGCAAGCAGTGTGGTAAGAATTGTAATTTCTGACATTTTATTACTGGAGAATTGTTAAATTGCATTAAGACCTCTTTGCTAAAAAGTTCTAAAGCTTTCAGATGATCCGTTAGGCTTTGAGTTGTAGTTGTGATTGAAACAAGATTATCTGTGTATAGGAGTGGAAGAAATGGGTATATGCAGCTGTCGAAGGGAAGAACACCGAGTAATTATCAAAAATAAAATTATGTACAGACCAAAAGTTTAAGTAGCTCTTTGTTGATTATTGTTGTAATTACAATGTACAAAGGAGAATAGTTTAACATGCTAGTTTTCAATAGCAGTTGTCCAAACCCAGTCCATATAAGACATTTGTATGTTTGTCCATGGATCTCTTGAAAAACCCCTCTTTCAATTTCATGAAAACAGAGGAAGTAAGCAGGCTATCAGACCCTGCTTGATGGCATATGCCTGTTCTCTCCACTTTAAGCAGCTCAGCCACTCTGTTCAGACCTCCATACAACCCATCACAAAACTTGATCATATGTTTGACATCATACACACTTGGAAAATACAATCTCATCAAACGGAAAAATCATTCTTGGGTGTGGGGCAAGTAGTTGCAGGTCAGAAGTTTGATCAAATACCCAAAATCATACGCACTGTGGAAAGTAATCCATCTCATATTCTCATTCAAAACAACTCCAGAGGACATCAGAAGCTCTGCAAAATGCTTAGAATCGATACCCAAGTGATTGTTTTTCTTGAAATCGATACCACTCTGTCTCAGCAGCTCGATGGAATCAGGGGCATGGATGTCTTCCCCGGGATTAAATTCTCTCAGATTGAATTGCCACACACAGAGCTGACCTGTACCACAATCTGGCAGGTTTCCTTCCTCATCAGAAAATGTCAATCCCAGCTGGATGAGTTTCAGGGTATCCACATTGGCTTTCAAGGTGTGGTAATGGTGCTCTGCCCTGCTGTTGAACCTCCCCAATGGCCTGATCACAACACCAGGAAACTCAGTGTCCATGGCGACATATGGGTATTGATCTACTACCTCCCTGATCAGCTCAAACTCTTCTTCCAGATTATCTGCCCACACCTCCCTAATGCAAACTGAATCTCCCTTGATCATGACCATTTCGCATCCAATTCGACACAGATGATAATTTTCTGTATGGGATTGGATCTGGGGATGAAGATGAGGACAAATATGTGGAGATTGGAGGAGTCAAACAATGCAAATGCAGAGGAAGAGTCCACAGATCTGAGAAGTCTGTGGAGAAAGGAGGAATAAATAGAAGGCAGGGGATTCTGGTTTTTGTTTTCTGGAAGAGGGGGAAAGCGTGAAGAAAAAGGAGGGGTGCCACGTTGAGAAAATTCGAAAGCTTAGTTATCCAATATTAACTGCCACATCTTTTCTTACAAAACTAGTTTGCGGATTAAAAAAAATTTAAAAACCCAAATAAAACATTTGCAAACCCAATTTGAGTCTTCGTAGATTACTTATATGATTATATGATTAATGTTGTCTATTGCAGTAATTATAGAGCCCAAGCCACATGTTGTTGCCAGATGGCTATAATATCCAAGTCTAAGCTCAATTGATCTTTAACAATCGTATGATCTTGCCCTCTCACAGGCCATTTCTTTTCAGATTTGATCCTATAGTCTTCACTGTTAGTAGCATCTGAAACATTTGTAACAAAACAAAATCAAATAAATTTGAAACATATATATATATATGATACAAACATACATAGGAGCTGGGTGAAGCTATGGTGAAGAATGCTTATTCAGAGGCCACCAAGGATTAATTATTAAATTATAAAGAAAAGATGGGATGAAGTGTATATTTCTCTACATCACAGGATGTTGCTGCTTCTCTGGACTCTGGATTTTGAAGTTGTGAGCGTATGACCACCACCAATGGCACGAAGATGGTCACAAGTGTTATCACTGCGAATAGCCTTACCAAGAACACCGAGGAAGTTATCAAAAATAAAGTGTTTGAGGGTATATTTGAATATACTGAAATTTTCTAATTCCATAGGTTGGATGGATGTGTGAAAAGTACCAAAGAACCAAAAACAGATATAACCATAAACAAGCAGATGAAAATTGTGACCAATGTTTGGTATTTTGTATTGAAGATCAATTCATACATTGTCTTCGTTGAAGTATTGATATATATATTACATTGATACATGTGCTTTTTTTAGAATTGAGACTCAAAACTGTATAAAAGGCCAATTTGGCAGCCTCTTTTAGTACTCCTTGTAATAAAACTTGATCTAGTTACATCAGAATAAATTGTGTTCAAGAGTGCAACTCAAAGTGATAAAAGCTTGAATAGCTGGTTGATTTTGTGCTCAAATGATGGTAGAGCCATCTCCAAGTCATGGAGTGCCATGTTAGTGGGAGAGAGCTGAAGGGGAATCAACAATTTGGAATTAGAATTAAGAACATTGTTGAGTTTTCCAAGAGCAATATCTAACTCCTCTAGCTCATGCAAGAACATTGAAGATGACGATGAGGATCTCCTTTTCAACCCAAATGCTTCTTTTAGCTTGTCATGTAGAGAAGTGAAACTCCTAGGAAGAGGAAGAGCTTGAATCTTCAGTCGTGGTGTCTTGAAAGAAACAACGCAGACAAGTGTAGAGCAAACGAGTGTAGTGCTTTCTTTGTTCTCAAAGCTAGGGATTGCACAGTTCTTAAACGAGGTAATGCTGAAAAATCCCAAGGGAACTCTCTATGTTTCATTTGATGAGTACATATCAATTTGATGAGATAAATGCTAGATTGTGTGCATTCTAGTGGACTCTGCATTATGATTTCTGAGAGGACAGCGAGCTAGAAACCCTCAATGCCATGCAAATGACATGAAGCCCTTGACTGTTAGGTTAGAAAGATGCTATAGGGTATAAGGAGCACAAATATAATTTTTGCAAGCCTTGACAGTGAATAATATGACTTCTAGAACAAATTATCTTTTCTCGGGCTCGATGTAGGGCATCGAGCTGCTCTTTATTCCACCGACCAAAATCTGTGAAACTTTGAAGAAATTTCTATCCCAGGATGAGCATGAAGATCCCCAAATCTCAGGGTGAATGGAGTTGCCCATCAAAAATTGTGCATAACAGTAATTTTGACTGAAAAAAGGAGGTAACAGTGTACAGGACAGTGAGGGTAAAGGGTAGAATTTAATAGACAATTCTTGTTTATGTTTGTGGACTTGTTCCTAAGGTGACATGAGGCGTGTTTGAAGTGTTTAAATGAGAATTAGGAGAATTTAATGAAGAAATTACTACTGTCCTATGAGAACTAGACTGGTTGGGCACAAAGAGACCTAAGTAGGTCACTAGCATAACTGTTTCAAATAGAACTGGGCATAATTTGTCAAGGATCAGTGCATAAAAGTTGGGGAAACATCTCAAATAGGATAAAGGGAATCTAAACTTAAGAAGTTTGTGTCTTGCAACCCCTGGGCGGTGTTTTGGTACAGAGGAATGAGTTATTGATAGGATTTTAGAGCCCAGAGTCAGGAGGTCACTGTCACAGGGTAGAGTTATAGGGGTTTCAAAGTATTAAGCTCTCCAAACATACTCTTAGGCTTATATTACATTCCCTCTCAAAAGTTCTGATGGAGGCCTATATGATGACAGCCGGTGTTTCAATGCTACATTTCCAAAATCACAATTTGTAACCCTAAGCACATGTTTACTAAGAACAGACAGAGCATGAGAGATTTAAGAACCAAGTGACTCTTCAAGAATATACAAAGGATCCTACAAGCATTCTTGCCTCGTTCCAGACATACATCCAAAAATACAACTTGTAGTCATCTAGATATCGGGGAACATGTAAGAATGCTGTACAGACTGTATCGGCACAGAAATCCATAGGATTATATGACAGTCAAGGCAGAATATAAGGGTTGTCGTAAATATCGACACACCAAGAATATACCGAGGTTCCTACCAAATTCTACATGCCTCCATACGTACAGCAAACCCCTAACAAGCTATTAGCATCTCGATATAAAAAGAAACATATGAAAGCTCAGTACAGTCTTGAAAATCCTGGAAAATACAGAGTTTCATAAGATTTGAGGAATAGCAACTGAACAAAGGAGAAATTATAATGTCATGAAATTTGTCTTCATCTTTATTAAATACCTAACACCCTCATACCATTCGTTGGGAGCTCAAGAATACAAGAATCAAATGCAAAACCTTGTTTTTTGGGTTCTTCTCAGAATTGAGACAACATATCTCAAGAAACTTCTCACCTTTGGCTTTCGAATTACTCCTTGCATTCTAAGCTCTGCCACATCCTTCTTGAATTCTCTCTCTTTTGAATGAATCCTCCCACCATCATTTCTTGCATCATATTTCGGTTACAAAGCCTAACCATACTCACTTTCACTAAGGAATTCACCATCTACCATTCCAAGTACTTCACAACCATGTTCATTCATATTAATTTAAAGAGTTATTTAGAATACATTTGCAAGTAATCACAGTATTAAGTAACATATGGCAACATAAAGACTTACAAGAACAATCTCTCTTTCATACTGAGCTATGCAAAATAGATGCACACTTATTCTTGCATACTGAATGCCTCAATTGTAGGGATGGATGGGTCCAAATGACTCTATTTCTACTGCTTGTGCAACAAGCACTTTCTATCTCATAGGTGCTGCAAATCATATAATTCGGGGTGAAGCTGTAAGTTGTTTACACTTATCTTATTACTCGTTGTTTACAAAAGAGATACATTTCATTACGGAGGCACTGAATCTACATGTTTTCAAATTGGTGTGTTTTTAAGATGTCATGCTTTCGGTGGCTCTAATGCTGCTATTATTCCAATAGGTAAAGTCAAGTAGCATCTATTTTCTTCTTGTATTTTGGCTTGTGACTCTGAGTTATTTTTTACAGGATTATGATATGATTGTATAATAACCATATTCATATAATTACTTTTACCGGGCTTCACATGGTCACCGTCTGCAAGTATTCTTTGAGTTTTGATCTGGTGAACATATGTTTGCTTGCAGGTCTTGGGGGATTTGTAGCTTGCGGGCATTGTCAGAAAGGAATGATGATCCCACAAGAGCATCACGTCCATGGGATGAAGTATGATTATTGGTCCATTATGATGATCCAACAAAAGAATAATGTCATTGATCTCCTTTTGCGTTTTTCTAATATCAAAGCATCTCATACTTGATTTTGGGACAACTTTTCAAATTAGCTAAACTAATTGCTCCACTTTTTGACAGGATCGTGATTGGTTTTTCATGGGGGATGGAGCAAGAATTCTGCTTCTTGAGGAATTAGAACATGCAAAGGTACATTCTTTGTCAAGAGGCATCTTTTGCTAGTGACTGAAGTTTAAGGCTATCTAGCTTGTATTTTGAGGTTTGTAATTGTTATATGCTCTAATAGATATGTTGCATGCTCTAACAGTTTGAATGATTTTTTATTCTTATCATCATTGCCATCTTCTTTTGGGTCAATGATGGAGGAGGAAACTTGAATATTGCTGAAATTTTAAGGTCATTGTAAAGAGTGGATAAATTGTCTATGTTCATCTAGGATAACATGTTCTTACTAATGTCGTGCAGAAGCACTTTAATATGTGCCAATCAGCTTCTTGTTTGACTGGAATAAACACACCATTACTTGTTTTGCATATTGCAGGTTTAGTAAATGCTTTGAAATTGTGTTGAGTTGGCGACATCTTAATGTTGATGGATTTCTAGTCGGAGGGGTTTCTCTCAAGGTTGGCTGCAAACCTGCTTTTACCCTCTTTATACCTTTTTGCTGAAGTTTTTCAAGCTCTCCATATTGTTTACTTCAATACAAACTTTTCTCATCCCGCCTACGAAAGCTCGTGGTCAAGTTATGCTTGAGGTGACTATACTCTTTTTATGTGAGCTCGTATCATCAAAATAACTTCAAGTATAAGAGCAATGTTATTATGTATTGTATTTTCAAGTTACTCGTCACATTATGAAAAGGCTCAAAGATAGACATGCCTTGTTATTAAAGATGGCCTTTTTATGAAAGGTTGATGGTTTCTTGTTATATGTTTAATTCAACCTCGGTATTTTAATGAGATGTTTGTTATAAATTTTCAAGTGATAGTTGATAAACGCAACGAGTCATTATAATCTTTGTTTTCATGAAGACTAAAGTTGAGTTGCTTGGTGCTATTGATAGTAGAGAATTGTATCAAAGTTGAGACAATCAAAGCGAAGAACATGAAATGACAGCTGCCGACAGAGAGACATTGACTCAAAATTAAAGTTAAGAAAAAAAACCTCAAAGTAGCACTAGGGAAGCAGACAGATCGCTTGAAGCTGGGGGTGGAGAGGTGTTCATATTGTATGCAAAGGGATAACGGAATTTAGGCACCCTTTTGTATTTTATCATTGTATTTAAAGGGTTAACAATATTTAGACACCCTTTTGTATTTTATCTTATTTGATATTAATAAAATGTTTGTGGACCCATTTGTTGGGCACAAGATTCAAATCAAATTGTTTTTAATTTATGATATTCCTTACCAGTCTACTCTAACATCATAGACGATATGTAGCCGTCGATTGCACTATATGATATTTGGTTATTATTTATTCTTGAAATTCAGATTTTTCATTCTTTAAATTCGTATTGTCTCTAGAGAGACAATAAAAATTGAAATTAGTATTGTCTCTAGAGAGACAAAATCAGTATTTTGTATTGTCTCTAGCGAAACAATACAAATATTGTCTCTAGAGAGACAAAAACTATATTGTCTCTCAAGAGACAAAATATGTATCAACCTATATTGTCTCTGAAGAGACAATAATTAGAGACAATATTAGAGACACCCGCTTTGAGACAATAATAGAGACAATATACAACTTTTTTATTGTCTCTATTTGAGACAATTTGATCAAGTATTGTCTCTATTATTGTCTCAAAACAGATCCATTTGCTTTGGGCGCAGGTCATGTATACCCCGGTGCTGCGGTGGATCCAGGTCTCGTGTATGATATCGCACCACGGGATTATGTTCACTTCCTCTATAATCTCGGCTACACCGCCAAAAAAATTGGCATTCGGGTGGACAAGAAGTCGATCTCCTGCCATTTGGGAGGAGTGGGAGATCTCAACTATCCATCCTTCTTTGTGATCTTCAATCGCACTAAATCACTTGAGATCAAAATGAGAACAGTAACTAACGTAGGTGGCGCCCCCACAGCGTTCAAAGTTCGGGTGCACAGTCCCGCAAATGTGAAAGTAAGTGTGGAACCACATATTTTAGCCTTTCCAAAGTGAGCACCCTAAAGATTACGTACGACGCAATGGTGGGTGGAAAAAATAACTGGACAGAGGTCGGGGGTTACTGCCCTCCATCACGAACGTGCATGATGGATAGGGCCTTGCATCTGCATCGACCTTCTCCATGGCATCGGTTATGTTGCTTTCATCACCTATTGTTTATGTTCCCCAAAGTGCTTTATACACAACCAATCTGGCATGGGGAGCCATCCCTATGGCTGTTCCATTGGCGAACCCATAGGAACTTGCTCCTGCCACAGGGGAACCAACAACAGTAGAAGTAGTGTGTGTACCATGGCCCTCACTGTCTCTTGCTGATTTGTACTCGCTTTTATCAATATTTCCGTACGTTGCTTCGTATCCTTTAAAGAAATAGTGATCTCTAATTATTTTCTTATTGTAATGTCAGGAATTGAACATCTCACCTCTTTCACATGAACAGGTCTGAGATCTTCGTCGCCGAAGCTTTCACTCTTAGGCCAAATTCCAGAGTTGACCACGCCCACAGTCACATTTTTGCCTTAATGAGGCCGCAACGATACATTGTTATGCGAGCCTCTGAGACCCAAAAACTGGGGTGAGTGGGTTGTATGAATTTTATTGACAGAGAATGGAATCACGGCCAAGTAACCCTCCATGGTCTCCAAAGCTTTAGCCTCAGTAATGCTGAGCTTGGACGCGAAACCATGTAGAAGTATATCATATGTATATAACAACATGCCTCCATCATCTGTTCCTGAAGTTACCTCATTGATAAGTGAAGCATACCAGTGTTCATGCAGGCTAAATTGTGTTAGAAAAATAATTTAATTTTGCCCTAAAAAAGCAAAAAAAGTTTGTTTTTTTGCATGCTTTTAATATTAGATAATTCGGTTTTAGATTCCTACTTTTAGGAAAAGCTAATAAAATAAATAAATCAAAAGATACGTATTGTACAAAAAATGTGCTAATTTTAGGAGAGTTGAGTGTTTTATTGTTAGATGAAAGCCATCTATTTATTAGAGGCAATTGTAAGTGTTTTGATATAACACATTCAAAGAGATTGTATTGAGCCGAAGCTTTGACAAGGAAGAAGAAATATATGCATAGAAGTGTTGATCTGAGTTTGCAATAATATGTTTTATTTGCAATTCTTTATTTTATTTTTGCTAGTTGTTATTTTATGTGCCTAATTTCTACAAATTGGTATCGAGTGTGGATTTTTTTAGCAGGTTTCTAATTGACAATAGGTTATGGCTTCTATATCCAGTCTATAGACACCACAATTTATAGGAAAGAATTATGAGTATTGGTCATTAACCATGAAGGCACTATTCAGATCCCAAGATGTGTGGGAAATCGTAGAGAATGGGTACACAGAGAACTGTAGATGCAGCAACATATAATGCACTCTCACAAGAAGAGAAGACACTTTAAAGGAATTAAGAAAGAAAGACGGAAAAGCTCTTTTCTTTATTCATCAAGCCATGCATGAAAGCATCCTACCTAGAGTGGCAGCAGCCAATAAAGCACAAATTGCGTGGGAAACTCTCCAAGTTACGTATCAAGGTAAAGAGAAAGTAAAAACCACCAAGCTATAGTTACTTCATAGAGATTTTGAAAATATGTCAATGAAATATTCAAATTCCATATAATCATTCTTTACTTTTGTAGTTGGTTTAGTCAATCAAATCAAATCCCATGGAGAAATTATTGAAGACAAAAGGATTATTGAAAAGTTGCTTAGAATTTTTCCTGCAAAATTTGATCCTTTGGTAGTTTCTATTGAAGAAACTAAGGATCTAAGTCAATTTTCAATTGATGAGTTGCATGCATCACTAATAAATCATGAACAGAGGTTGAATAGATCACATGCAATTGTAGATCAATATTTTTCATCACGGTATCAGGAAATCATGGAAGAGGAAGAGGAAATTTCATTCCTAGAGGTAGAGGAAGAAGTTCATCTAGAGGACGCAGCAGTGGTCCATCAAACTCAAGTGGAAGAGGACATAGTCAAGAGCACAATCATAATCATTTTTCAGTCAGAGACAGGATAAGTCACATGTTTAATGTCATTATTGCAAGAGATATGGGCACTATACTTATGAATGCAAAAAAAAGTAGTATGATCATAACAAACAAAATCAAAATTAGGTTGGGAGCTCTACTCCAAGCTCCATGTTTATTGCATGCAAAAATATTTCGAAGCATCACCTATTGAGTGTAATCTATCCCAAGAGAGTCCTAGTGATGTATGGTATTTGGATTCTAGTTACAATAATCACATGTCAGGTAACTTAGATTTATTTCTAATTTGATGAATCAGTAAAGACAAAAGTTACCCTTGGGAATAATAATACAGTGACTGTAAAAGGAAAAGGAACAATCAAAATTCTAAATAAAAAGGGGAGTAGAAGATTATGCAGGATGTTTATTATGTTGTAGGTTTGAAGCACAATCTTATGAGCATTGGTCAATTGGTACAAAAGGGATACAAATTTTACATTGAAGAAAATGAATGTGTGATTGTGGATAAAGCTCCAAGTACCCAGGTGATTGCTAAAGTGAAGATGACAAGCAACATAATGTTTCCTTTGAAGATTATACCAGCCACATCCAAAGTTCATACTACATATCAGTCCAGAGCTAAGGAGATTGAATCAACTTTTCAATCAATTGAAAAAGATGAATCGTGGCTATGGCATCTCAAGTTTGGTCATTTAAACTTTGGTGGTTTGAATTTATTACACAAAAAAATATGGTGAAAGGTTTGCCTTTGATTCAAAAACTAGATAGAGTTTGTGAAGGTTGTATTTTGGGAAGCAACACAGAGAGTCCTTCCTAGTTGGAAAAATAAAAATAACAAGTGCACCACTTGAAATTGTTCACTCAGATTTATGTGGACCGATGTAAAAAAATTCTATTGGAGGTTGCTCATATTTTATGACATTCATTGATGACTATACAAGGAAGACATGGGTGTACTTTTTGAGACACAAATTAGATGCTTTTGATATATTTTAGTAGTTCAAGGCTTTAGTGGAAAAGCAAAGTGGGTACTACATAAATTTTATGAGGACAAAAAGAGGAGGTGAGTATATTTCCAATTATTTTATGAATTTTTGCAAATATCATGGTATATACAAGTAATTTACTTCCAAGTATATACCGCAGTAGAATGGTGTGGCAGAGAGAAAGAATAGAACCATCATGGAGATGACGTGAAGTATGATGAAGGAAAATCATCTTTAAAATAAGTATTGGCCAGAAGAAGTAGTAACTGTTGTTTATATCATAAATAGGTGTCCAACGAAAATTGTTCGAAACATGGTTCCTCAAAAATATTGGACTAAGAGGAAACATAATGTTTCTCATTTTAGAATTTTTGGTTGTGTGGCATATGCAAATATGCACGATAAGTTAAGGAAGAAGTTAGACAAAAAGAAGAAAACTACATATTTATTGGATATTCACATAATACAAAAGCAAATGTTTAATCCGATTCTAGAAGCGTTATAATTAGCAGAGATGTATAGTTTGTTGAAAATGAGGTATGAGATGGAAGTATTGAGAAAGCATCGGTGTAGCAACAACTATTCCTTATGATGATATGGCAGATGAAAGCATGGAGCATATTGTGTCTTCTTTGAATCTTGGACATGCACCATAAGTTGTAGCACAAGCTACACCTCCATCTACATATAGGAGGTCTCCAAGATTTCAGTCATCTTCAACCATGCAATAAACACCAAAAGTAACTCCTTCAGTTCAAAATAGTCCATCATCAGATAGCCCTTTGCAACGAAAAATAAGGAGTCTTAGTGAGATTTATAATGTTGATACAACTAATGATTTTTCAGTTTTTGCATTGTTTTCTCAAGTTGCAGATCCAATATACTTTGAAGATGCTATAAACAATGAAGTTTGGGTTCAAGCCATGGATTATGAGATAGAACCATAGAGAAGAATCGGACATGATAATTAGTAGATATTCCAAAAGGAAATGATGTGATATGAGTGAAGTGGGTCTACAAGACCAAATATATTGCTGATGGTAAAGTACGAAACATAAAGCAAGGCTAGTTGCAAGAGGTTTTCACAGCAATATGGAGTAGATTACAACAAGACATTTACACATGTAGCACGTTTGGACATAGTAAGAATGGTTTTAGCAATTACAGCTCAAAACAAATGGTCTATTTATCAGATGGATGTAAAATCAACATTCTTGAATGGTTTTCTTGAAGAAGAAGTTTATGTGAATCAACCGAGAAGGTTATGAGATTGAAGGTCATGAAGGAAAGGTATACAAGTTGAAAAAAGTGCTCTATGGTCTCAAGAAAGCACCTAGAGCTTGGTACAACATGATTGATTCTTATTTGATATAGAATGGTTTTAGTAGGAGCAACAATGAGCCTACCTTATACATCAAGATCAATGAGAAAGGTAAAATTTTGATTTTTGTTTATATGTGGATGATTTAATCATCACTAGAAATCTATCTATAGATTCATTCAAATCAGCTATGAAGAAAGAATTTGAGATGACAGATCTAGGCCTCATGCACTATTTTTTGGGCATAGAAGTTCAACAATCAGAAGTTGGATTTTTTATTTCACAAGCAAGGTATGCTAATGATGTTTTGAAGAGATTTAACATGTTGAATTGCAAGCCAACACCAACACCTATTGTAGTAGGTTTGAAGTTAAGAAAAGATGATAGTGGATCATTTGTAGATCCAACATTGTTCAAAAGGCTAGTTGGAAGTCTCATGTATTTGATGACCACAAGGCCAGATATTATGTATGGTGTGAGCCTCATCTCAAGGTTCATGGAATCTCCAAAAGATTCACATTGGCAAGATAGAAAAAGGATTTTGAGGTATGTATGTGGAACTAAGAATCATGAAATTTTGTATTCAACATCAGATGAGTTCAAACTCATAGGTTACACAGACAGTGACAATGCCAAAAGTATTGATGATAGAAAGAGCACATCCAGCTATGCTTTTCACTTTGGAACAGGTGTAGTTTCATGGGCATTCAAAGAAGTAGCCCATAGTCACACTATCTTCAATAGAAGCAGAGTATGTAGCGGCAGTAGGAGCAGTATGTTAGATTGTTTGGATGAGAAGAGTGTTGAAAGATTTGAGGCAGAATCAAGAGGATGCTACATAATTTTTGTGACAAAAATTAAGCAATAGCATTATCCAAAAATCATGTTTTTCATAAGAGGAGAAAGTACATAGACACAAGGTATCACTTCATCAAAGAGAGTTGATTAACAAGAAGGAAATTTGTCTTGAATTTTGCAGATCCAAAGATCAGTTTGTTGATATTTTTACAAAAGCTTTGGGAAATGAAGTTTTTGAGTATTTGAGAAGTTGTTTGGGAGTTTGTGATTAGGAATATGTCAGATCTGGAAGTGCACACTCAACTCCATAATATGAAAATTATTGAAGGTAAAAATTAAGGGGAGTTTTAGAAAAAAATCCCTAGAAAAGTAAAAAAACAATTTGTTTTTACATGCTTTTAATATTAGATAATTCGGTTTTAGATTCCTACTTTTAGGAAAAGCTAATAAAGCAAATAAATCAAAAGCTTTGTATTGCACAAAAGCATGTGCTAATTTTAGGAGAGTTGAGTGTTTTATTGTTAGATGAAAGCCATCTATTTATTAGAGGCAATTGTAAGTGTTTTGATATAACACATTCAGAGAGATTGTATTAAGCCAAAACTCACGAAAGGAAGAAGAAATATATGCACATAAGTGCTGATATGAGTTTGCAATAATCTATTTTATTTGCAATTCTTTATTTTATTTCTGTTGTTATTTTATGTGCCTAATTTCTACAAATAATTAAAAGGGTTTCATGAACTACTAATGTGAACAATGTATGTCTTCTTAGTTAAGTCCTCCGACATGGATTGACCATTGGTGGCAACACACAAACCTGGTGGGGTCCATGGTCTTGTTCAATCACAGAATTAATTAAAAAACATTAATTTATTTTGAATTTGTGATTGGTCCAGAGCGTGGGCCCCACTAGGTTTGTGCGTGTTGTTTAAGCCCAGTGTGGCAACAAGAACAAAAGAGACGCAACAAAAGAAGAGTTAGGTTAAAATTTAGGAATTCCAAGACCTTTAATAACAAGAGGATCATATATAAGTGAATCTGTAGAAGAGCACAAATAAAATTGCACCACGAGACATTGTTGATAGAAATGTAAAGATGACGACGCCCATGTTGATGGTTACGTGGACAAAGCACACTCAAAACCTTAATAATGGAATTCTAATCCATCTTGACAATAAAAGTAATTGGGGATTGAAATTGCTTTGAATCTAGATATTTTTCACCATTTCTATATGCACCATTATCTTCAAGTAATAAATTATGGAGGGTCATGCACGATGTTCTTGTAAATATTTTGTGTCTATCTAATATGACTCATCATGTTTTTTTGTTGTTAAAGCTACCCACTTATCATATTTGTTTAATTCTAACAAGGCCAAATAGGGCAATGAACAAAATGCAACAATGTGGGTAGATTCTAATTCAATGAATCAGTATTAATTATTTCTTTGTGCCAATTTAGCATCATATGTAGCTGGAAATCAAATTGCACTACAATGAATATGAATTCAGTCAAATGTATATGATTATAGGGGGAAAATTTATAGCTTACCTTGTTTTAATACAAAATCATGTCATTTATTATTGATAATTCGCTGACAAATTAATTCCAACTTCCATGTTAAGATTTGTGTCACTTTTAATATATTTTGTATAATGTATAAATGTACATACAAACTAGTAATCACATACGAGTAGTACAATGTGAATGCCGAAAGGGATGTGGTGGAAGAAATATTTGTGGAAAAGGAAGGAAAAGAAGAAGCATAGTTGTGTTAGTTAAGGTATTTGATTTGTCAGTTATATGGAGGAAGAGAGAGTGGAATAAAAGTTAAAATTAGTACGGTGGGTGGTTGTGTTTTGTGCAGTTATTTTAGGGAGGAGTAACTATTTATGGTGATTGTTTAAAGGAAAGTACTTGAAATGCGATTGAAGAGAATGGGAAAAATCAATAGTCCTATTGATGTCATTTATCAACAAGCATCAAAGTCAAGGATTGCAATTGGATGGTGTTCAATTTGATAGATAAGACAAAGACATGAATGAAAAGTTAGAAATATGGTGGTAATTAAATACCTACATGTCTGACACCTATTCCATGGCTGGAATAATTCTTACCAAAATAATATTTTTATTTGTGCTTGATATTTTTATCTTCATGTCACTTGCATCATTCATGTGAGTACAAGTTGTGATTAAAGAGTCAAAATAGAAAATGTGGGAAATACAAAGGTTACTCATTCAAAACCCAACCAAAATGCTTTCTCCTTGGTTGCCCCCTTTTCAATTATAAGGTAGAGTAAACATAGGAAACCATGAAATGTGCAAACAACCATCTATGAATAAAAATTACGATTCTTGTCCCCAGTTGATGAGCAAATGTGAAAACATGGTATTGGGTGGTCATGAGCCTCCTCTATAATGCAACTATATAGGTAACGAGTTGGTTAGAATTCAAACCTCCATGGATAACGTTTCTAGAATTTTTGGCGGCATATCCGATATCCAATTGATACTCCCAATAAAAGTCATCCATCTATGAGCATTGGTGTCAATGATCAAAATGGGTGGGTTGTAATTTGTTAGATAATACAAATACACAAATGGAAAGTTAGGGAAAAGGTTGGAATTAAATATGTACATCTACGACACCTATTGCATTCTTGAAATCATTCTTAGCAAGTTAAATTTTTATTATATATAGCTAGTAAGATAATGAAAAAGGTTTTTATCAACAACATTTCTAGTAAAGGCGCTCATAAAAATCTACTAGCATGAATGATACAATAATAGGAGTTGGGATCATACTTGGGCTGAATTTGATGAAACATATTGTCTTCAGTCCTTGGTAATTAAGGCCAATAAATATTTGTAAGCTCCATATTGGATTAAAAAAGATGTTGTTTATAAAAATAATTATGTTTACTTTTATATATATGAATTTAGGAATTGCTATTTTTTTAATAAAAAAGGATAAGATATGTGAAGCAATACATATTTGTAAAATCGATACAACAATTCAATATATAATGAATTTTAGTGGTTGTGATTGTATGAATCTCTCCATTAAATAGTAATACGAAGGTAATTTCCATGCACTTTTTTGGAATTTTTTTTTGTCAGACGAGGTTTATTCATCAAAAGATAGAAACCATAAATATGTTGCAAACAAAAAGGTGTGTTGTGAAAACCAAAGGGTATGGGTCAAAAAAGTGAAAAATGAGGGAGAAAAACACTATACGATGAAGAGGGGAAACAAAGGAGTTAGAGGGAGGATAAGTTCAAGGATTGGAAAATTGTTAGAGGCAAGGTATGTGAAACATTGCTTTGTTACAACCAAGAACATACAAACCACACATTTTGTTAGAAATAATTTAAATTGGAGAAAAGGGGGTGGAGCAAGTAATTGCCAACAATGGCATCCCTTGTGATTTCAGGGTAGTTAGAACACATTTCAATTTAACTTGTGGAATTATATTCTTTGTGTCCTGATACATTTTAGAGATAGGGACACGTGGAGTAGACTCATCATCCCAAGTCAAGTTATTGTAGTTGTTGAGTTAGATAACCACAAAACAAAGGGCTGATCATGTGGTTTTGTGTCATCTTTATAGACCATTATCTTATGCCATTCTCCATGCTCTCCTAGGCAATAATATGTATCATTTGTAAGATTTTTCCTTGTGGATTTGTAGCCAAGACTTTATCCTTAACATTCCAGGTTCTTAACACTGGATAAATTTGAAGTATTGTCATATGTATCTATATTAGGAAAGGTTTTCATGGTGACTACTCTTGCATCAAATTAACCACAACTAGAAATTTTATCACCAAGGTTTGAACACATGACCTAATACTACTCTTATCATGATTACCTTGCCAACTTGTTCAAAAATATATGAAAACACTAATCATTCTTTGAGTGGAAGTCATTGGTGTATTGCATGGAGAGGTTGGTTGGTCACATTGCAAAGTTTCCATCGTCATCACTTGTAGATAGGAGATTGCATATGTTTGACTTCCAAACACTACATGTGTTAGATATAGAAACTATATCTTAAGGGTTCCTTCTATCATCGATTTCATGCACATTTTTAGTTGGGTTTTTATTTAGTGATTAAGGTAGAAACTATGGTTTCTCATTCAATTGATTGGTTTGAAAATTATAATTTATTTTATTTATCATTGAAATTAATATTAATGGTGCAAGAATTCATAGGTCATTTGTTTCCTAGTCCATTGTTGAGGCATGATACCAAAAATATGCGGTACGATTCCTTCTATTGTCAATTTCATGCACTTTTTAATTAGATTTTTGTATTTAGTGTTAAAGGTAGAAATTATGGTTTCCTACATCAACATTTTTAACAAAATTTTCGTGAATGACTATCAACACAAAAATTTGTTGATCCATTTATCCTACTCGACCATGCATTTCCCCAATGCGTGTTAGACACAACCACTGAAAATCATGTATGGAAATGATTATCGACATAATTAATGTTTTAGGCATTGTAAAATGAGAAGAAAATGTGCTCTTGGGTCCTCCTTCAATGATTTATCTCATCCAAGATTGTATATAAGGAACGCTTTAGTTTGAAGATTATAATTGATCAATCGGCTTGGAAGATTATAATTTTATTTATTTATCATGGCACTTAATATCAATGGTGAAATTATTCATAAATCATTTTTTGTCTAACCCATTTTGAAGGCATGAAAAGACATTTGTAATGGAATATAAAAAATGCTCACTACTTAGGAGAGCGTAACACTCAAAATCTTGACAAAAATTGATGGATTAGAAATTTTCATGAAAGATGAAATGTTTGGAATTTTTAAAAAGTAAATGTCTCATGGGAGGAACACTTTTAAAATTTTTGGGCCCTCCCATATTATCACATGTAAATGCTGATGTACTACGTTAACCCCATTCCACCACGATCACCTTCGTTCCTACAAACTCCTCTCTTTTCCTAATTCCTATTATATGGCTACTACACTTATCACATGCGTAGGAAAAAGACCACCCCAAAACTTATCCACATCTAAACCAAAGCAAGGGAAAACCAAAACGAAGTTGAAAAATGGAAATATAAGGGCACATATTTCTTATGGGAAAGACGTCATTTTGTTTGGAAGCAATAGTTTGGCATCCACATATGCAAATATTACTCTAAATGAAAACAATGTTGTATAAATTGAAGTTGAAAGCCAATGGTTCCATCGCAAAACCCTTGATCCTCCTTACTACTCTCGAGTATTTTCATCAATTCAATAGTAATAATGATGACATCGATAATGATAGTGACAATAAGCGATTATGATAGGATAAGATTTTGAATGAAGAGAGTGATGTTACAGATAGTCCATATTCCTCAAACTGAGCTTCTCTGACAAGAGTATATTTAAAGGTAGCCAATAGTAAACAATATCTTGTTTGCACCACAAAAATAAAAAATTATGAAGCATTCCATGAGATGACATTTTGTCAAACATTTCATGTGCATCATTCCAAGGTAAAATATATATTTTATTATGCTTTGATGCTTTGATTAGGAAATTTTTCTACATTAAATTTCAAATTTGGGGGAAATTACTTGAAAGTTAAATCTATTAACTTTAACAAAACGATAGCGTCAAGTATGTGCATTCTTTTCACAAATTTCAAGTAATATATCCATAAGTGAGAATACATGTCTGTTAATGAGATTTAAATATATTTTTAACAGAAATAAAATTCGATACAAAATATATTCATATTCATGATTCCATATGCTCGATATACAATAAATTTGCAAATATCTCATTCTCAATCTATATGCTTTGTGTATATAATCAATACAAAAATCCAATGATCCTATATACTAAAAATCAACAACATATTTGTATTCTACAAGTATTATTATGGTACTACATAAAAAAGAGTAAACATAGCTATACCATATGAAAAAGGCCACTTGAATCGCCATTTTAAACATCATGGAAAAATATTTCATGTGTACTAGATATTTACTTGGTATATTTGATACAAACAATGAAAATTGAAAATGCGGACAAAATCGACCTCGTTTGACATGATTTAGATGGTAGATCACCACAGGAAAAAAATTGAGAAAAAGGTTAATAGAACATATTGCTTACCAAGCATTGTTACGAATTAAGATTTGTAGGTCAACAATTAGGGTTTTCCTTTTTCAAAGAATGAAAAAATATGTTTTGTGGGAGTAAAATGCAACAAAGTGCAAGATAAATTGAAATGGGAATGAAAATATTTTGATTGAAAATAACCATTTCTTGGATTGATCTTACAAAGGTCTTAGGGTGATTGATCCGAATGGTAAGGGATTTGACAAGAAATGACAAGGTCATGAAATATCACAGCCTCCTTGCACCTCATGAGGTGCAATATGGGCTAGGCATGAAGGAAAATGTTGTGAGAGTGCACAAGAATCATAATACAAAACTTTCATAACAATTGACAAATCAAATTATTACAAGGCTTATATTTTTATCCTTGATCAAACCAAAAAAAAACTACATTTATCTAAGTCAATCTTGTAAATAGAGCAGAAATTCACAATTCGTTAACTTTTATTAGAAAGCTATTATGTTTATTGACCATCGGTTGATGGATATAAATGAAAAGGTTAATTGTAAGAACAACATAATTATAGTTTGATTTATTAAGCGGTAAGCGGGGATTATTTGATATACGAGTTGTACAACTTTACTCCCGAACCACTTGATTTTCCTTGTGCATGTCTAAGAGAGGTTGGGATTTCTACTAAAGACAACACTTTTCAATGTAATGAAATCATTGAGAAAAGTAAAAAATGTGTGCAAACAAAGTTGTGTTTTGGCCTTTCGTCCTTGATGTTTTTAAATCTATTTTAACCATATTTTACACTTTGTAAAATTGTCACCCGTCCCTATTTGACATGAAATAACTTGGCAAAACCATCATTATCACTATGAACACATTCAATATAAATATAAGTGTAACATTACATAGATATTTAAATAACATATTTTTCGAAAATGTGTTTATATTGAGCATATAATCCCTAAAAATTACCTAACACTTATACATAAATCTAAAAAAACCATGTATTTTTTAAATTATTAAATAAAGAAAATGCATTTGTGAGAGATGGACATGTTATTTAAAACTTCTATCTATCACGGTAAAAATTATAATCCATCTAGCTCTCGGATCTTGAAGGCAAATACATAATGAAAAATAATAAAATGTCTTGCCTTGAATTAAAATGATGCAAACAACAAATATATACAAGTGAATTCACTTAGAGAGGAGTGAACCATCAACAACCTACGAGAATAGAATGCCACGTAGGCATAACCAACCTAGTTAGTTCCACTTAACAATGTATTAACGTAACATTTATGATAACGTTCCCCCTTAATACATTATTTCTAAATATAATACTTGAAGATGGTGGACCCCCTTATTCAAAACACAATAAATTTTTATTACACTCTCCATGTAGCCTTCTCACCTTTGAGGTGGCATGCCATCTTTCTGGCTTCTTAGTCTTGGTGACACCTTGGTTTTTCCTGTAGGATTACCACAAACCTAGAAGTGACATGAGAACATCCATCCTTGAGAACACCTCGGTGGTTTCTAGTTTCCCTAGATTACCATGAACCCATATGGTTTCCATTGCGCAGTTCACCATGAACCTTGAGGTGATCGATGTCTCAACTTTACACTTCGATGGTTTCTCGATTTCCAAAACCATTTACTCAAGAACCAAGCGCTACTTTGGTGATTTTCTCTCTTAACAATGTACTTCATTCGGGAGGCACCAAAATGTAAAATGCTTTGCATATTATTGAAAAGAATACACCACAAAACAACACGAAGAAAAAATACAAACACAAAAAAACATAATTTTCACCAAAGCAATAGTGCGACCTCACCGTAGGTGGTACCGTGAAGAGGACACCAATTGTCATCCAACCCTTCGTGTATCCTTCATTCTCCAAAGTGTATATATGTAGGCCCTTTGATAGAAGATCAATGTTTTTTTATTATTATTGGCAAATAGTTTTTGAAAGGGACTATACCCTTGTACAACAGGGCTCAAAAGCTAGATTTATAGATTCAACAATACAAAAAAATATCACAATATAGATTTATCAAATCAGCCCAACAACAGAAAGCTTTTTGCCAAGATCACAGCCAAAAACCAACAATCCTACAGCTAGAAAACATTAAGTAGACATTAACGTCACAACAACAACAGTTCTCAACAACAACACAATAGACCTACATCCTAGATGTTGCGATGAAAGCACACAAAAGAACAAGGCTCATGCCTTGTCTAAGACAATGGAAGGTTTATATTTAGTGTATCCCTTATTTTTCTATCCACCACCTTTCATTCCTCATTTTCTTCTTCCACTTGAGATTGGAAGAACAACTTCAATTGACTTGATAGGGATGTGACCCTCATGCAGGGGAGTTGAATTACAATCTATCATTGAATCGGTACCCCAATGAGAGGAATCTTGAGGTTTCTTCTCTGTAGTGTTGAAGCTCTTCCATGCCGGGTAAGTCAATTTGCGGGGTTCGAAATTGATTCTCGAATGGGGGCTAACTATCAAATGATCTAGTGGAGAATCCTTCCACCATGCATGATTTTCCTTGCATTTGGAGTGTTCACATTCATCTGAAAGATGCCCTGTTTGGAAGAATCTTCAGCATCTGAAAGCTAATGCCTCATAGTCTATCCTCTGCAGCCACTTCCTATCACCTATTTGTAGGTGAATCTCTTTTGGAAGGGATTGAGAGGTGTCAATGTCAACTAGAATTCTAGAATAAGTTGTATGTGTTTGATGGGAGGTTTTATTGTCAACTTTCATAGAATATCCTAGGGTATCTCCTATGGAAATGAGGCAGGATCTGTTCCAGAGTTGCAATGGAAGCCCTGACAAGCGGATCCAAACCGGGTAGGTATCAAAGGATTCTTTTATGGAGTTAAAAGATAGATACCTTGGCTTAAACATGAGTCCATGTTACTCCCAAACCCAATACTTGATTAAAGATTAAATCCCTATCCTCAGAGGTTTCAAAAACAACAATAAAATAAACTTTAGCACAGGGGTAAAGTTCAATCTTACCCTTAATATTTTTCCTCCATCTTTGTGAAATCCAATTGTGGAGCTGAGATAGAAGATCAATGTTCCAAGTGGAAAACATATTCTGTTAGATTTTGTAGTCTACTAGAATCTAGCTTCTAGTCGACAACTGATGGGCTTCGTTTTACAGTAATAATTTACAATTCTTGATCCAGAGTCCAACCTTGTTGTAATGTATATGTTATTAAATCTTCCTATGTGATTCCCAAGAACTGTGTTGTGTCGACCACATGTATAATGGAGTATGCGACCTCAAGCAAATCAAATACATTCTTTGTCTAATTGTCGGCTAATGCGGTAACAATATGTTGCACTTCCAAGTTCCAGATTGAAGGCACTAAGAGCTCCATTGACACTGCATGATCATGTGTCCAAATGCATTGACCTATCTTCCATATTGCAATAAATTCAACTTTCTCGAAGATGGCATGCGCCTCTAATGAAATCTTGCATTGTTCATATCTTGCGTGCGGATGTGCCCCAACAAATTGATGGTATATGACCAGCCTTCTTGATCTTTAATCCCTTGAGGAGCCAATGGGAACTTGATCTCATCGCAGATATCTACAATTTTATAAGTGGTTGGATAAAATGGCACTGCCTCAACTCTGTTAACTCCATCTCTGCTCTACTATTCTTCCCAATCACAAACAAAAAATAGCCGCCAAAAATATTGAAACTCGTTTGTGTACCACGTGATACGTTGCAGGTCTATGATATTCACACAAAATTCAAAAATGCTAAAACAAGGACGTTTGAGGCCATGCTTCTCCTTCTGTCAGGGATCTTCACGTTTCCACGCAAGAAGAGGATGAGTGCTTTGATACCAATGAAGGAAGATACAAAATGAAAAATGATTGGACACCTTTCCTTGAATTAAAATGATGCAAACAACAAATATATACAAGGGAATTCAGTTAGAGAGGAGGGAGCCATCGACCACCTATAGAAAAAAAAATGCCACGTAGGCATAATCAACTTGGTTGGTTCCACTTAACAATGTATTAACCTAACATTTATGCTAATGAGATGTATTGTAATTTGAAATTTTTAAAGTGACCATTATTTTTATAAAATTATTTTTAAATTTAATCGACATAAATATTATTAGAAATTCTTAAAATAATACAAAATTTAATATTTTATTTAATATTATATTATTTATATTATTTTATATATTTTAAAAAATAATATTAAAATACAATAGTCACTAAAAAATTAAACCATGTAATGAGAGTTTAAATTAAATAGTCTCTATATTTTTTATACAATTTTTAAGTGACGTTCAATATTATTTTTCAAAATATATTACTAATACACTTATAAATATATGAGAACTTGGTATAAGTTTCCATATTGTATCATTACGTTGCTCGCACGATTAATAAATTCTTCTTTATACTTGTACTTAGTTTTGATCCCAACATTGTCTTAAGATTTTGAGAGTGTTGATATTACATTGTTTGTATCGCAATAACATCATCTTGATACTAACACCTCACTTATTCCAAGCTTGGTTAACATGTCAAGGTAGTGTTGTTACGCTATTCACATTTGTAACTTCCATTGTCAAAACTTAGATTTTTTTTGCATCTAAATTAGTCATAGTATATCTTGTGGAGAGATCGCGTCAATACAACTTTAGTGCTTAGGTCTTGTTTATATTTGAACTTGACCTAGGTGGTGATAGGGTATTGTCACTATCTGTTTTACACCTATCTTTGGAACTATAGCTTAGGGTATAGTGTTCTATAAACAATTTGAGTGATTGATTGGTTTACTAGTGGACTTGCATGATTGTTCCTTATGTGTTAACAAACTCATAGACTTATTACGAACAATCTTGTTGGATTATCGAAATTACATTATCACAATGTATGTTTTCCTTAGATCCCTTTTGGAAAATCACACCAACATCCCTATATCTACCAAATGTCTAGTTGGATGTCATTATGCTTCCCTGAATCGACATGTCACTTCCTTCCCTTTGAAGGAGTTCCATCACACTATCTAGGTCAGGCATTCACATCTACAATGACACCAACAATGACTGATTATCACATGGTTCCTCATACTTACAACAATATAGAACCTAGGTTTAGGCATTCACATCAAAAGATGCCCATTACGACTAAACCTCATTTGGTTCTTCATGCTTTAGAGGGCATGTTCGGGTACCACTGTTCACCACCTTGACTCATAGTCGGTGGTATGGTTTGGGCGCTTCAGATCCAAATTATTATTCAGTTTCCCCTACTCTTCTTCTGATTCAAATCCAAACTAATGTTCGGATTCCCACTCTTCTTACGAAGATTTGGATCGAACTATAATTGAATACCCTAGATCAAATCTTGAATCACAATCCTCCCTTTTTTCGAAGGACCTTCATTCCCAATCACCTCAATGATGTCTTCTACCTTTGAAGACTCGTGTGACTCCAAGTTCCATTGATCAAACATATAATTCAGTTCTTGAGTCATGGTTCTCCCTTCTTTCACAAGACCACCTTTATCACTCATTGTACACAATCAAAATTGCACGTGTTGTACTTTTGGGAAAACGGTTATGAGAATCCCCAATGATGATTCAAATTCCTTTCAAGAAGGTGTTCGAGCTCCAAATCCCATTTACAGTGTATATTTGTAGCCTAGATAGCCTTACTTAACTTTTCCTTGCATTTTTCTAGCTTCCCCCTTCTTTCTGTGCTCATTTTGGTGTTAAGTGTCAAAATCACCGCCTTGACTGGGTGACAGTTTGCAAACCGTCACCCAGGTAGGGTGGTGGTCCTGATCAATTTTTCAAGAATCTTCATGTGTAAAATTACACGAGGATTCACTTAAGTTTTCTTTTTGAATGCATCTGTGAGCTGAATTTGTTAAAAATAGCTTCATTTACTTGGTTCTCCTTGCTCCTATTTTTTAAATAGATTTAATAAGTGGAACTACCTATTCATTTCCTTGTGCATGAAGTAACCTCCTATCCTCCATTCCTATATATTCCATGCTTGTATTCAAGCAAAAGGGGCTGAATTTTGTGTATCTTGCATTCTTATTCTGCGATAATCTTGCTAGGAATTGCATAGCCAAGCTCATATCTCTTGCGCTATCTCTCTTCTACTTGTATTACATCCAGTTGCTTCCAAGCTGCCATTGCTCAAGCACCATCCTCTCGTTGCTATTCTTTGCATTCCCAATTTCTTGGACTCACATGAACACTCGAGAACGAAAGAAAAGAACGAGGGATAGATATCGATACTACTTGGATTTGTGAAGGTTATTTCTCTTCCGGGTTGGAGATGTGTGTTTGTTTCCTTTATTTATCAAATTGTCAATTACAATGTGTAATTTTAATTACATATCAAATAGAGTAGAGAAACAATTCATTTCAATTAGCTAGATAATTTCAAGTCGATCAAATCAATATGAAGTTGTCTCTTGGCGTTGCGAGGAAGGCTGTGAGGAACAATATCTCTGTTAGGGTTATGATTTGTTCTTCACTTTTGAGGTAGGGTTGGAGGGATTTTGATTAAATTAGAATAATATTTTAGATTTAGATTCACACATCTACACAGATAGTTAGCTACATCTGGCTAATTATTTGTTCTTAACTTGTTTATTAGATTAGATGCATTGTCTAAAAAGTTAGAAAAGAACAAAAACATTTATTTTCCATAGATTAGCTTGTTTTACTGCTTTGTTATGATATATTGAGAAAACACCAAAAATATAGGTTATATTTCCTTTGATAGATAGTTTATTTACTGAAAAAAAATCAATTCATCTTGCATGACCATCAATGGTCCACAATAGGAAAAGACTTATAGTTGTGATCCCCTAGTCCCACAACCCAATGGGTCTAGAGCTAATAACTAACATTGACACAAGTTTGTGCTTAACAATCCTACACACACCTGCCACATATGTTGAGAAGATAAGACAATTAGAGACATTGAACATAGTTCTAATCAAGCCTACGACTTTTGGATTGCTCCTAGAAATAGGATTTGATTGCATGCATGACCATACAAGGGCCATAACCCCCACAAGTCTTTGGTTGTGATCCACAGGTCCCACAACCCAACGGGCCTGCTAGTCAGCTAGATATTGACACTAGTTTACGCACATTGGTATTCATATCTTCACCGCTTCCACCCAATATTATTACACAACTTTCATTGTTGAATATAGTAGTTGATCAGGCTAAGACTTTCTGGACAAGACCAAGAAAATTGCCCTTAGTTCCTACAACTCCACTACACCTCTTGTCTCAATTTCCATGACCTTGTCTGGAAACCCATACGAGGCACCTATAGGTTACTTTCCACATATTCCACAACCAATCAATAGAATCTCGGCAGAACTAGACATTGATTGGAGTCTCCGTATCTATCATATCGATTGTACCATCGCACCCCTTCAGGTTAGGAGAGAATTCTTTGCCTTAAATTCGTAGATTCCAGTATTGCGTGTTGAAGACATAAGGTTTCCCAATTAGCTTGACCATTGCCATCACTTTCACTTCCATTTTGATTCTACACCGGCTATCTTGGCACGACCTCGGGAGGTCGGGTGCGAAGAAGGTCATGTGTTGATTTTCTATTGTATAAATTGGTGAATGCGACATGAAGAGCTAGTCTCTAAGCATTTCCAATTTCATCCATCCTTTATTCTACGGGTATTTTTATACCCCGAATATATTGGGATATGACAAGTACGGTTGACCCATCCCAAGTTTCAACATGTACCATTACCAATCAAATATCCCACAACAATCACCTTCACTTTCAACATGGGTAGACAACCACTCATCCACTCAAAACCCTCTACTTCAGGGAACCAATGTTGGTTCTTCTGTACACATCAAAGAATTGGATTAGGTCACTCAAACTTATCCCCTCGAAAAATCAAGTTCAAATAATATGACATTCACTGGTGAAGCGAGTTCATCTCCTCGGTATTGTTTTGACATCCCATTACTGTGAAATGCGATCAACTCCCCATCTCGATGAGGAGTATTTAGCATGATATGCTAGGAGTGAGAAAAATTCCAACAAATGAACCAATATTTCAATAGGTTGCAAGGACAAGGTGATGTCCTGCTTCAAAACAATAATGCTACCCCGCCACCAACTGAAAATACAACCAATGAGGGGTGGCAACATTGTGAACAATTCATAGCAGGATACCATACTCCTCAACAACCTCCAAGGGTTCAACCAAAGGTATCTAAGCAAGGTACCGCCCGTCAATGGGCGATGTCATTTCAACTTTGGTTGATAAAGTCAAGGAGTTAGAGCTTTCCTAGAATACACAGAGTTCATATGCAAGGCAAGCATGGACTCCTTCCTACCCACAAAACTATGGGAAAATACCAACCACACAGAATCCTCCCATCTACATGAATACTCTGAACCATGGGGATTTGTTAACTAGGACGGGTACCTTAGGTATGCCCCTCAAGCCACATATGGATACCTACAACAGGCACCAGCCAAAAGTGCGTTCTCAAATGCTATACCAATCGAAAATGTGATGTTCCATGGCTTCATGCCTTCAACTCCATATCAAGGTAATCAACCCCTTATGTACACATGTATTCTAAATCTCCACAGGGGGACATGTACACCTACCTAGGTCCATATGGAAAACTGCAGGGGATGTCATACACCCCACCAAATGTCTATGTTGTCCCATTTCAGCAACCAATGCAGCCCCCACCTCCCCAAAAAGGGTCTTTAATGGTGGAAACATATGCAATGGGGACTTATTCTGAATATCTCAAAGAACCCCTAGATTTCTCCATTTAGGAAGTCATGCTCCCGAGACCCTTTCCTGATCTCCCAAAGTTCAAAGGGGAGGGCAATCCTAATGCCCACATCAAGGCTTATGCAACAACCATTCGAGAGCTGCTCCCATGGGATGTAGTCGTTGCAAATTTTCCTAAGACACTAGAAGGTATTGCTCTTGAATGGTATTATAGGATACCGAAGGCTTCAATACACTCGTTCAAAAAATCGTATCAGAGTTTATCAAAGCTTTTGATATGAACAAGCTTTTATGAATAGGAATCGGGAATTCCTTCATATCAAACAAGAACATAATGAATCTGCAGCCCACTTCATTTAGAGGTGGTGACATGTTCTCTACTCTTCCGCAAGTGCTCCAAACATGGATCAAACGGAACTTTGTGATTTGTTCCTTCACTCTCTTAACAAAGAGACGAAGGAGGAGGTTCAAAAATTCCCACTAAGGAGCTATGAAGAGGTGCTAGAGAGTGCCCTTCGGATCGACCAAACAACTATTGACAGTGGTCATAAAACCTATGGAGCAAATGGGAAGTTAGTCACTCCTACTCAAAGTACTCCTGTTACTCCAACAACACAAATAACAATCAAGGACCAAATATCCTTAATAAGAATCGTGGAGTCATGATCGACGGTGTGACTGGCCAGCCCAAAAATCCTAATGTTGTTAATCCTACCAGTGCAAGTACTAGAAATAATAACAACAATGGAAACAATCAAAGAAACAAAAAAATTTCACCCTTGGTAAATGCTATGGATTTTAATCATCCCCAACAATAGCAACAACCTCAGCCACAAAGACAAATGACAACCCCAAGCCCTAGTCAATAGCCCAATCAATTCTAGAATCAATAAAGACTTCCAAAGTGTTAATTATAAAAATAAACAACCAAACAATAACCGTAGTTTCAGACCACAACAAGGAACAAACCAAAGGCCTCGGATTATGATCATGGCCTGTATTGTGGTTTCCATATGGTCTGCGGGCATGACACAAGAATTTTTCACGATTGTAATAAGTTTTTGCAGCGTTTTCCAGAAGACCAAAGACAGTTATTTATCGACATGTTTTTAGCCAACCCAATTGCACCCAATCAAAACACCTATATGGGACCGGTGTCTCCGTAGAACACACCATTGGGAATATTCAATGATCCTCTCCCCATGCATCCAAATAATGGTAGACTAGATCCCAACAGTTCGAATAAAGGTATTATAATAGGGACTCATGATTATGAAGCCTCAACTTCGTCAAACCCATAGGTGGCACCTCCTTTGGATGGTCACCGACAAACAAATATCGTAGGTTTGATTGAGTTAGACATTGAACCCCAAATTAATGCTGTAACAAGAGCTAGAGACTATTCATTGCAATCGATCCCAATTTATCCAAACAGTGTCAAATAGTGCTCATGACACGCTAAGAAATCCAAAGAGGGGCTTATGATTTGATCAGTGATCTAACCAAGACCTTTTCACATATTTCCTTTATGGATCTACTCAAGAATTCACCTGCTCATCGAGCTGCTTGTTTGGAAGTGCTAGGTCTCGCCATTTGATTAATGTTACCCCTCCATCAAAGGCACAGATAAACCATATAGATTTTGATGTTTTCCCTCCAGGGGCAACCCGAAAGGGATATTGGGTTTGTATTTGACATAAGTAAGATTCCTACTGAGTTTGAAATAGCTTGTAGAGGCGATCCGACATTGTTTTTACAGGTTTGGATCTACAACAACTACGTAAAACATGCGATGATTGATGATGGGGCAGTGGTTAATATATTCCCCTTCTCTTTTCTTCAGAAGTTAGGATATGGGGAGACTAATTTCTCCTCGACGTGAAACATGTTGAGGGGTTATGATAGCCTCAAGAAACCTTGATCGGAACCATAGTATTACCGGTTACTCTTGGGCCCAAGATGGTACTCACTGAGTTTTATATAATAGATCGGGAAACCAACTACAACATGATCCTTGTCTTCCTTGGATCCACCTGCATGAAAGCAATCCCCTCCACTCTATTCCAATAATTCAGATTCTTGCATTTAGGGAAAGCCTTTGTCACTCGGGGTGATCCAAAGCCCTTTACTATACATTTGGCAAACTTGAAGAAAATTCCAGGGTCTACTCGAATTTGAACTTCCTACGAACCGATTAAACAAACCGTGCAAGCACGGTGCATCGAGAAGAAAAGATGGTTCTCACAATGGAGTTAGAGGTTATGTGTTTTATCGAGGGTATTCCGACAGTCAAGGATGAAAACATTGTTATATAAACACTATCGTTAGAAACTACATCAAAGATTGTTGAGATATTAGAAAAGGATTTGCTTATCCTTTTCCCCTTTGATTCCATGGGTATGGGACATGCCTTGGGACTTGGTTCCCTTCCAGTAGATGAGGTTTGCATGGTGGAGGTAACCGAGGTAAAAGGAGAACTTACAAAGGATGACTCAACATCCATCTTTCCAAGTAGTTTCTGACCCTCCATTTTGATGGAGCCAAGTGTCACTTCGGCGCCGGGCGTGCGCGATCCTTACTTCGCCCAAAGGAAGGGTTTTACCTTTTTCTTTCAAATTGAATTTTGAATGCACAAACAATGGGGCTGAGTATGAGGCTCTCCTATTAGGTCTCATTATAGCTAAGAGAATGGGAATCCTCAATATTAGGGTGTTGGGTGACTCATAGCTAGTCACAAATCAGATATCTGAGGTATACGAGACTAGGGCTGAACACTTACAACTCTATAAAACAATGTGTTGGGCCTAACTAAGGAGTTTGACTTTATATCAATTGAGGTAGTTCCACGTGAATAGAACCTTCTAGGCAGACTCTATAGCAACTTCCACCTCATACTTCACCCCAAGTAGTGACTTAGAGGACACCAACTTCATGGTTTCAATCTGCGCTGAATCCTTGATTCACAAAGCGCTAGTAGTGTCAATGTTGACATATGTGGAAGATGAGGATCAACTTGACTCTTCAGACCATGTTGATGGGGAAGAGTCAACTTTAAGTTATTTAAACACTTTTTCGAACTCGTATCTTACCTGTCATGAGGTAGAACTTTCCATAATTCGATGGTCCTCTTCTTATTTTGGGAATTAGATGATTGAGTCCTCTCCGGAAAAGGTCTTGAGATTTACAAGGTACAAGAAGAAGGGGACTTGGATTTTCCTCTAGCCCCACTTAAGTTTGAGGAGGGTAATGCCTCCTTAATTGAGGGAATGATTGATATAAACATCGGAACGGAGGAGGAGCCAAAAATCTTAAAACTAGGGTCCTCTTTAACTCTAGAGGAAGTAGAAATTCATACCCAAATCCTCAAGGAACATCAAAAAGCCTTCGCATTTAGTTACAAGGAAATGACAGGAATTGCACCACACATCACAGTTCACAATCTCATCACCAAGTTGGATGCCAAACCAATTAAGTAGAAGTCAAGACCTATGAAGCCAAAGGTGGCCCTTATGGTAAAAGAAGAAGTAATGAAGCTTCTCCAAGTAGGATTTATCAAGCTAGTCAATTATTCACAATGGGTATCTAACATTGTCCCCATTCTCAAAAAGAATGGAAAGATCCGTATTTGCATAGACTTTCGGGACATTAACAAGGCTCGTCCCAAGGATGATTTCCCACTACCATCCATTGATGTTATCGTTGATGCAACCACTGGATTTGAGTTGTTGTCTCCAATGGATGGGTTTTCGGGATATAATCAAATCAAAATATCTACCAAGGATCAAGATAAAACTACGTTTATAACTCCTTGGGGAACTTATTGTTATGTCATCATGTCATTTTTTCTTAAGAATGTCGGTGCTACATACCAACAAGCAATTAAATGTGCAGGGGCTGATAAGTATAAGTTATTACTTTTTTATTTTATACTTTGTTTCAATTAAATGTGCAGGGGGTCGATAAGTATAAGTTATTAGTTTTTTTTCATTTATTTATTCCAATGTTGTGGGGTTCACCTCCACCCAAATCAAAAAGTTTTGTTTTATTTTATATTTTATAAACCTTTTTCAAAGGCTTTGCACAGCCAAATCAACTATGATTAAATTTTTTAACATATTCCTTTTTTGGTGGTTATATAGCTTAGTATTATAAAAAATAATTTTTTATTGATGTAAGATTATTTTTGTGTGTGTGTGTGTGTGACTATTATTTTTATTTTTTTTTACTATTTTCAAATGATAATAAACATGGTTTGTATAACTAAATATAAAGGAGTGTGTGTGTGTGTGTGTGTGTGTGTGTGTGTGTGTGTGTGTGTGTGTGTGTGTATATGCAAGATTGTTTATTTTTAACTACAATACTAAAATTTCACTATTTCACAATTCCTTTTAAATAGGAGACAAGTATGTTCTTATCAATTAAATTCTTTTTTTGTAAAGGTTTACAAGGCAACCAAGAATATTTTAAAAGAACAAAAAAACATATATTTCATTATATCTTTGGTTTAGAGTAAGGGCAATTCCAATATGCAAATAACATGTATGTACTTGATTTAAGTTATAAGTGTAAAGGAACTACAACAAATAATAAAATGCACTTTCAAATGCTTTCTTTCAACATACATACCTTTCTAACAAAAAGGAACCATTTCAAAAATTTTAAGGAGTATATTCAAGCTCCATACAATACAAGGAAATGCAACTTCGACTAAATTCTAGATTTGAAAGAGATATAATTCCATTAAAATACAAATTACAACTTCCTTCATTCAACCTATACAATACATGGTTTGATAAGTAAATCTACTAGAACTCTCTTCAAAATACGAGAACATACAAGCCTTCCACTCCAAGGTGATAACAACATGTCAATATTTACAACAATAGGGTTCATTCTTGGGTCTCAAATACATATGTCTTCATCCCATGAACATCTTGTAACGCCATAAGCTTTGTTCATTTTCAAGTCACAACAACAAGGAAGGGGGTGTAGGAAACACTCACCTCCCAACCTTATTCCAATGAGAAGGAGAATCCATCCTTCTCATTGGCCCTCGAGCCCCAAAAATGAAGCAATAAGGAACATTAAGCAACCATGAAAACTTCACAAAGGCTTCCACAACACAAAAACACACAAACAACACTTGCACATACATACAAGAACACAATAACAAGAATCCATTTACAATTTTCCAACAAACACAAAGGCTTCCAAAATAAGTCCAAAGGAGAGGAGAACATGGATTCATCTTCTTATACCTCCCATGTGGGATGGGGTCCACCTAAAGCCTCCAAGTGCACTTTAACAATCACACACAACACCTTTTCTCTCCACAATCAAGTATGCAAATTTGATATATAAACATCTTACCTCCACATAGGTGGAGCACCCCTCCCACACTCCCTCCACAAAATCCTCACTAACTCCCTTTTACCTCCAAAAATTAACTCCACTTCCCTCTCCCAACACCACCCTAAGGTCAAGATCTACCCAACCCATACAATTCACAAACATGCACCAATTTACAACACAATAATATCACAATGAAAAAATAAGAACAAGTATGCAAGGAATAGACCCTACCTTTCCATATCAAAATCCTTCAATATTCAAACAACAACCTTCTAATTCTAATCCAAAATCCCAAAATCAAGCTTCCAAGCTCCCAAGCAAGAAGTCGAAGCAATTTTCCCAAAAGCATGCAAGTTTAAAATGAAAACAAGTAACTGCTAAAACTTCAAAATCACTCACATAAATAGAAATTGAGGAGATGAGGTTGAGGTGGATCCATGTCGGATGTCACATCAATTATCCTCAAATCCACCTCATTTGGTCAAACACAAAGACTGAGAATAACAAATGGATGGGTGGGGATAAGAAAAGTTCCTCTTACACACACAAACATCCACTCCATACTTTCAAAGGACACAATAAAAGAGTTTGTAAGAAATTGCAATTAATCACCTCTTTTTCCTTCTAAAACACATAATGAAGGCTAAAATTAACTCCTCCCATCATAGGTATGGTTGGTGGGTGATTTTAAGAGGCATGGGACAAGTCTAACTTGTCCTAGAAGCCTTTAAAAGTAGCTCCAAATCCAAAATCCGAGATTTGAATATGGGAGTTGAGTACACAACTCGAAAGTAAATGAAATCCATCAAAAATAAATAAGATAACAAGGACTATCAACCACATTAAATGCCCACATTGTCACATCTAAAGTTAACTTAATCACATGATCAATTTACTAAACAAGTACATTACTTAGCAATAATAAAGTGAGAATTACATCACAAAATAAATCACATACACAACTAAATAAATAAAATAAAGGAAAATAAAACAAACATCCAAACCCCTTGGTCACACATGAGGTTACCCTCCAATGGGAACCTCCTAACAACACAACACTACACATGACACGAAGTTGCAAGAGGACCTTGTTGCGGCCAATATCCAATATTCCTTTATTGTTGGTCTCTTATCCCCTTCTTGTTATTGTGATATAATTTTCTGCAGCCAATCAAACAATACCCCTTCGGCCTCAAGGCCGCATCAAATACATCAAGAGATAAAATACACATTCATATCATCAGACAACATCATACACGTAGCTATATCATCATCATCAAAATTAGGAATTTCTATCAATTATTTGCAATCACTGAACATCTCAATTTTGATAAGTCATAACATCAATAAGATCATAAGGTCAATCTTGTTAGCAATGTTAGCATAGTCTACGTAGTATTTTATTGTTAGACTAGTTGTTATTATCTATTCCATTATTCTCTCTTGTTGTTAGTAACAACTCCATCCATTCCAGGGAGTATTGTTCGTACAGGTCCCTATAAATATGTGTTGTGCTTCTAATGTTCATTGAATAAAATAAGAGATATTCAATCTCTTTTTTCTCTCCACTATAAGCTCCTCATAATCTGTAATGAGCATGTGTTTGAAGCGTGAAAAAACCAATCTGCCTGGATTATAGATGTTGGAGGAAAAGGCGAGCAGTAGAGTTTGGCGTGGAACTTTGAAACGTGGTTGTGGTTGTTTTCTTGTTTCAGCGACCTACCTTGGAGACATCTTCCAAATAATTTTGGAGTTTTATTTTGGAACCTCAATGATCTATTTTTTCACACGTGAGCATAAATAAAAAGTGACCTGCAGAGAGGATTCTGGGAGAGGAGAAATGGAGTATTTTATCTTTTTTTCTTGTGACCTGGTGAAAGAGCACTGTTGCGTGAGGATTTAATTAAAATAATTTCTTTTTTTGTTTTCTGTGTAGTGCTTTGTTGATCTTCAGCCTGCGTGGAAGGTGCACACATTGAACTTGCTACGTGGAATCAAACAACTCCTCAAAAATCGAAAATTTGGTGTGCAAAAACTATGCGGTGATTTGCTAAACTCTTGCATGGAAAGTAAAATAAAATGTTGAAATTGCAAGCTGCTGGAATTTTTGAAGCCTGCTGCGTGGAAGAGCCCTCCCTTCTAAGTTACCTGCATTTGCATGCAACGTGGAGGAGACAAATCAAAACACATTATACATTGCTTCAAAAGCTGCGTAGGAGATTTGCGAGTGAAATTATCTTCTTCTTTTTAGAATACATTTGTTTTTGGCTGTAAGTGAAATGCGTTTGAAGGATTGAAAGTTTCCCACCCCTTGGACGTGGTTGTACCATTTATTTTTATTTTTATTTCTTTGCTGAGATTCTCAGACCTACTAGATCTCTGCGTAGTGGTCTAGATTAGCAAGGACATCCAGACTTTGAAGGAGGAACGAAGAATCCTGGAACACTGCAAGCATGAAGACAAGTTTCAGCTATTGTGTGTTGCCTGAGACCTGCAACAAAAACAAAATATATACAGCCAAGGTAATTTACACTGTAATATCTGGGTAGTTCAATTAAAAAAGATAGTGCAAATCTTGCCTGATATAGCTGTGAAGAAGCCAATGTCATCATTACATGGAAAGAAGAGGATTTTACTCAAAACTAATGTCGAATGACGAGTGTGAATAACATGATCGAGAGTGCTGAAATCCACAACATCAATGAGACTATTGAAAAGCTGCAACATCAACTCGCACGCCGAAGAACACTGTCCAGAAGCTCCTAAAAGCTCTGGATTCTATTTTGCACTACTCAACAAGCTACACAACACTAGAAACCTTGTCTTTGATGAATTGGTTTACAAAGGACTCCTTGATTATTTCCTTTTCGATGTCATCTACCAAGAAAAGTGAGTTCAAGAGGAATTAGAAGCCGGGTATGACATCGATTGTGAAGATGAAGAAGAACTCCCCACAAAGCGTCGCCATCTCTTAGCATGCGAGTATCGTGAGCATCTACTAGTTGGTACTTCTCATCAATGAGTAAAATTGTAATAACTCCTAAAATAAATAAATAAATAAATAAAAAGTTTTTTTATTAAGATGTTTGCTCCAAAGTTGCTTCTTTCTCGATGCTCAGTTACTTAAAGGGCCAAATTATGCGGCCTAGAAAACAAAAATGCGTACAATCCTTCAGTTTGAGGGATTATGGAGCATTTCACAGGGTCCGCACAAGTTCCAACAAACCCTGATGAGCTCATTAAATATGAGATCGCAAGTGCTAAAGCATTGATGATGATATATTGAGTATCACCAATGACATGCAACCACATGTTCGGGATGCAGAGAAACCGAAGGAGGCATGGGATAAGCTTGGTACCATCTTTGAGGTGAATAATAAGACTAAGGTTCTCCATATTAAGTCAAAATTGCATACCCTATCTATGGGGTCCGATGAGAAATTTGAGGAGTTCTTACGTCGAGTGGCCAAGCTGAAAAGAGTTAATAGTTCTTGGTGAGAAGATAGAAGATACATTTCTAGTTCCGATCACCTTGAGGGTACTCCTTCTCGAATTCGAGTTCTCGTTATGACACTGAATGTATCCAACAAGGTAGTGATGTTTGAATAACTCATGAACTTATTGCAGCAGGAAGAGGCAATCAATTCAGTCCAAGATGAGGCCTAGACAAAGCCATTTTCTCAAGGCCCCAACGTGGCTAGAAGAATCGAAAAGGTCCCCCAGTGAAGAAATCACAAGCAGATTAGAATCAAAAGCCGCAAGCTCAAAATCCAAGTGATGGTGTCAAATCTGCAAAACCAATACTCATGACACTGATCATTGCTAGTACAATGGCTTGAAACATGGGTCTTTAAGTCAAACAAGCACATCAGGGTGTGACAATTTTCAAAAATCCAAATGATGTCCTCGTCAGAGAAAGTAGAAGGAACATCTCGTAGCCCAACAAGATGATGAATCTGATGAAGAGACATCAGAAGGAGCCAATTGTGGTAAGAACCTTGTACTAGTCTCTCAAACTTCTCAGCCCATGAAGAAAGTATGGTTGATAGACTCGAGGGCCAGCAAGAATATGTTAGGTGACAAGAAACTATTTGATTCATAGAACGAACAACCCAGTAGAGATCGGGTTCGAATAACAGATGATAAAGAGTATGTTTCAAAAGGAATAGGAAATGTCACCATTCCTCTGGGACCATGAAAAGGTACTATATGTTCCTGGCTTGACTAACAACCTCTTGTCAGTGACTCAGCTCTTGAATCATCACCTAAACGTAGAATTTCTTGTCCAAAATGGCATTAAATCATGCTTAATCTCCAGACAAGGTACGGTTATTTCTAGAGAATTTCTAAAAGATAATTTATTTAGTTTAGATACTATTTCATCTTCTACAGTAGCTTTATCTTCCTCAACAATAGAATCTACAGCCCTCTATGGCATTTTAGATATGGTCACTTTTCAATTAGTTCATTGCATTAGATGAGTTCAAAAGCAATGGTCCATGGACTACCCAAATTGTCTAGTTCCTTGCCTATTTTCCTTGGTTGTCTTGCAGGAAAACAACATAGAGATCCATTTCAGGCAAGCACCTTCCATGCCAAGAAGCGTCTGGAGGTAGTTCATACCAATCTGAATGGCCCGCTACCTTGCTTCATTTTCAAGATATAAGTACTTCTAACTATTCGTGGATGACCACTCTCACAAGATGTGGGTGTTTTTCTTGAAGAAGAAAAGTGAGGCTCTTCAACATTTCCATAATTTCTATCATCGTGTTGTGAAAGAGACCAGACAACCACTTCTTCTACTTCACTCAGATCGAGGGGGAGAATTCACATCAAATAATTTCTTATCCTTCCTAAACCAACAAGGTGTTAATAAAAACTGACTGCTCCCTACACACCCCAGTAAAAATGGCATTGTTGAGCATTGTAATCGCACATAGTGATGGAGATGGCTCGTTGCATGCTAACAACAACAAAGCTAGAGGAATGCTAGTGGCTCAAGTAGTACGATAGTCAGTATATCTTCTCAACAGGAATTGATAAAGATTCTATAAAATAAAATGCTCAAGAGTTATGGAGTGGTAGAAGGCCATCAATTTCTCATTTACGAGTATTTGGTTGCACAACATACATGCATGTCCCATCTCAGAAGAGAAAAAGGTTGAGCCAAAGATGCTCCCATGCATCCTACTTGGCTATAGCACTACCTTAAAGGATTACCTTCTCATGGATCCTGAGACAAATAAAATATACGAGAGTTGAGATGTGGTTTTTGATGAGTCATCCTTTGACTCAATAGTGACAACAAAAGAACCATTACCAACCACCTCTCACCGACTAGTCTCTGAATCAGATGATCAATCAGAGGAGACTACTCGAGAAGAGATATGTTGCCAAGAGAGCTATTTTTTGACCTTGGAGAACTGGAGAATGTGACTCCACATCAATCCATATGGCAATGACATAGTTTTTCTCTCAAAATCATCCAATTTCTCATCTAAAGTGGTTACATTTGATACATCATTCATTCGAGTCAAAACAAGGAGTCAAACAAAAATGAGGTAAAATTTGCACTCATGAGTTCATTGATTAATAGCTTTGAGCTTGATAATGTTCGTGAAGCACTTAGTCAACCTCAATGGAAGGAATTCATGGATATAGAAATTGACTCACTCAAAAAAATCATACATGGGAACTTGTCGATTTGCCTATAAGAAAGAAATCCATAGGATGTAAATGGGTTTTCAAGAAAAATATAAGTTAGATGGATCAATCAACAAACACAAAGCATAAATTGTAGCAAAAAAGGATATGCTCAAAAAGGGCATCAAATATGAATAAACCTTTACACCCACTGCGAAGATCAAGACCATCGAGAGTTGTTTACGCCTTTGCAAAGCACATAAAGAATGGAGACTTCAGTAGATGGATGCCAAGAGTGCTTTCCTAAATGGTGATTTGAAAGAAGAAGTGTACATGACCCAACCTGAAGGATTTGTTGATGAAGAACATCCTAAGAAGGTATGGCGTCTCATCAAATCACAGTATGGACTTAAACAAGCTCCAAGGGCATGGTATATCAAGATCAATGATCACCTTTTGTAGCATGGGTTCACTCATATCTCCTCAGATTCCAATTTGTAAATAAAAAGGTAGGAAAAGAAATTTTCATTCTTGTTGTGTATGTGGATGATCTTGTGATCATTGGCAGTTCAAAAGATTATGTTGATATTGTTAAGAATGATCTCAAAAGAACCTTCGAAATGACAGATTTGGGCCTACTACATTAGTGTCTTAGCTTGGAGATATGGAAAAGGAGAATTAATTTTTTGTCTCCCAGATAAAGTATGCCAAGACACTCCTAGAAAAATAAAAATTTTAGACTCAGTAAACCTATATCCACTCCCATGGAGAAAGGATTGCAACTTTCAAGATTCCAGGACTCACCTCAAGTAGATGCTACTCTTTACATGCAATTTTTGGAGGGCTCATCTATTTGACATATACTAGACCAGGATCTATGTTATATTGTTAGCTATCTTTCCAGTTTCATATAGAGCCAAAGAAATATCATTGACTACAACAAATCATGTTTTAAGATATGTCTGAGGAACAACTGATTATGGTCTAGAATATAAAAAGAATGATCAATTCTTCTTACAAGGATACGTTAACTTGGACCACGCTGATCTATTGATGACAGGGAGTCAACCACAGGGTACATTTTTCATCTTGGATCTGGACCTATCTCGTGGATAATCAAGAAGTAGAATATTGTTTCTATCTCATCCACAAGGTAGAATATCATGCCACATGAGGAGCTTTGTGCAAAGTGATATGGTTATGTCACATTTTGGATGACCTGGGAATTCCTGAAAAATAATCACCTATTCTCTATTGTGACAATCAAAGTGTGTTGAAGCTCATGCAGAATCCATTTTTCATGAACACACAAAGCATATTGAGATTGATTTTCATTTCATTCGAGAGAACGTCTTGAACCATCACATTCAGCTCCAAGATCTTGTCCCTATGAAGCACAAGTTGCTGATATTCTCACAAAATCTCTTGGAAAAGTGAAATTTGAACTTTTCAAGGGTCACATTTGCAAGAATAATGTAATAAGGGGGAATGTTAGCAATGTTAGCATAGTCTATGTAGTATTTTATTATTAGACTAGTTGTTATTATCTATTCCATTATTCTCTCTTGTTGTTAGTAACAACTCCATCCATTCAGGGAGTATTGTTCATACAGTCCCTATAAATATGTGTTGTGCTTCTAATGTTCATTAAATAAAATAAGATATATTCAATCTCTTTTTTTCTCTCGCTATAACCTCCTCATAAATCCAACATCCAAATATAATCATCATCATCCAAAATCCAAAGTGTCAGTATATAATGAAACAATACTATATCATCATCTATCAATGTCTGCTAAGTAGTCCATACCATCTATAATATAAGTCATAACATACTAATAATGTCCATCTATCAATGTCTGCTAATCAAAATATGATAATAATGCCCATATCTCTAGCCCACATAATAAAAATCGTAGCAAGATAATGTCGAAGAGGAGTGGGCACTACACACACACATACATAACACAAAACTATAAAGAAGGTGTTGTTGTTTGTATGTTGGCCACAACCCTCATATTGTTAACAATAAATACAAACACACATAGACATGTGTGTGTGTGTGTGTGTGTGTGTGTGTGTGTGTGTGTGTGTGTGTGTGTGCGTCAATGGGATTTACTTTCAACATCTAAAGAAATAGCAAAACAAACCCCATTAAAATTAGATTGGGAAATAACAAAACAAATAAACATGAAACAAGAATCTACCTTGGAGTGTGGATCCAAAATAGAGAGTTTATCTTCGGTTCCATGTTCCCATAAGTGGTCCAAAATGCTATATACAAAAGAAGAGTGAAAAAGATAACAAAACTTGGGAAAAACTATTATAAGAAAACAAAAAATATTTAGGGTTTTAGAGTTTTTCCTAAGATCTAGGTGGAGCTAGAAAGGATCTAAGGGTTATAGATGGATGTTCCATCTTATCCACTTAAATAATTTAACTTGAGACTATAATCACCTCTTTTAATTGTGTAATAATGGGATAATTAACTTTAGGTTTTTTGGTTAATGTTTTTAGTGAAGTTAATTTAATTTAGGGAAATTAAACTAAACAATTGGATTACTCTAATCTTGTGCAATTATATTAATCAAGTGAATTAATTTTAAACTAGGAAAATAAATTTAATGAACCGAATTAATTTAATTTGTGGATATCAAAATAATCAATGGAATTTTGTTCAAAAAATTAATAAAATTAATTTATTAAAAGGTTATTTTTCAGAAAATAGAAATAGAAGGAATTAAAAACTTTTCTCATTAAAATTTGAACAAACATTTTGAGCCTAGCCTAGGTTAAAAATTAATAATGTCGAATTTAATATTCGTTACTTAAAAATGGTACTTAATTAAACATCTTGGTTAGACTTAATACATTATGGAACTTGTAATGCCCACTTCTCTGGAACACTATTATATCATAGTTTTATTATAGACTGACTGAGACTCTTTCATTCTGCTTATTATATTATGATTTTGGGTACTATTGGTTAGAGATAGACATTCTAGGACATTCTGATTTTAGATGGACATTATGATTTTATTTCGTTCTAGCATATATTGATAGATGTTCGCTATTGTTGTTTTATTATATGATGGTACTATAGATTGTTGTGGTTTATGGTGATAATCGGATGATGAAATTAACCTTGTGTTTGGTAGTGTTGTTATTTAGTGTTTGAAATTGTTAATTGAAATGATGCTTATTATTGTTATGTTGTTTTGTTTCTCGATATTGCTAATATGGTCAAAGGGCCAGAAAGGTATTTTGTTATGGTTGCAGGAACAATATGTTTATTTACATCAAAAGGGGATTGGGGACCAACCATGGAAGAATATCAAGTGTTTGCAATAGGGCCAATTGACAACTCGTGTGTGTGTGAATGTTTGTGTGTTCTTGTTCTATTTTGTGCGGAGATTACCCATTGGGGGTTATCTCCTTTATGTGGCCTTGGGAATTATGTGTTTTATTTTTATTTACTTTTTAGTTGATGGTTATTGTTGGCATATAATGTTAGTAATATTAATGTTGTGTTTATTTCTTTTATTCATCCATTTTGTGAATAATTATAATGTTGTGAATGGAGAGCCATCTTTATTTAATGTAAAGTAATATTCTCAATCATGTGGGGTAAAGTTGTGTAATTAATGTAATTTTAATGTGATTTTTGAGAAAGTGGAAGTTAATGGAAAGGGTCTTGTCCTTTTCCCTTTGTTTTTACATTAATATTTTATTACCTATGTGAGTCACTCTTATCTCTAAGGGAAATTCAGATTTTTGCTTTGGGGTCACTTTAGAAGGCATGGGGGACAAGAATGAGTCATCCCCATTCCTTTAGACCATTCCCCATCACTACCCATGACTTGAGGGGTCACATTTGGACCCTAGTCATGTTATTTTAATGTAAAGAGGCATGAAATGCACCCTCCACCTTGAGCCACTAACTTCTATTTTGTTTTGATGTGCAACTTGGGCACTATGCACTTTGTGCATTATATTCATTTTGATTTCCTAAATAATCTAATTTTCATGGGTTTAATGTGTGAGTGGGTGAGGTGGATTCTAGAAGAGGGATGTGGCATCATATGGGGACCCATCTCATCCTCATCTTCTCTCTTTCCTTTTATACTTGTTTTTTGTTTTTGTTTTTGGGGTTACACACTTCTTTTAGTTGTTAGAATTTGGAAAAGAAGGGGTTTTTTTCTTCTTGGGAGCTTGGCTTGGAACTTGGAAGGGATTTTTGGATTGCTTGCTTGTTTGGGAAGAAATAAGGATTGAAAAATTCAAGTTTGGAGCTGGCATGGAGAGGTAGGATCTCCATTTCATTTTGTTCTTCCTTGTTTTGTTTGTTGTTTCAAATTTAGTGCATGTTTTGTTTGAAAATTGTGGGCAGAGGGTAGATTTCCATAGGGTGGTGTGAGAGAAAGAGATGGAGAGATTTTTGTGGAGGAAAAAGGGAGCTAGTGAGGCTTGTGGAGGGAGTGTGGGAGAGAGCTCCACCTATGTGGAGGTAAAAGGAAATTAACATGTTATTTTGCATAGGAAAAAGAAAGGAGTGATAAGTGTTTGTGTGTTTGATTGATAGTGCACTCGGAGGCCTTGGGTGGACCTCTCTTCCCATGCGGGAGGCATAAGGAGAAGCCTCCATTATCTTGTCTCTGTTGGGCTTTGTTTGAAGCCCTTGTATTTGGTTTACTCTTGTATATATTGGTTCATTTATTGAAGATGATGATTGTAATATTGTGAGATATTGTAATTGTTTAAATGTTAAATTTATTTAAGTGTGGAAGCCATGTGTTCTGTGTGGGTTGTCAAGTTGCAAACATTCCCTATTCTTCTTTGGTTGGGGCTCGGGGGCCAATAATGAGGAAGGCTTCTCCTCTTATTGGATTTAAGGTTGGGCAGAGAGCATCGCCTTTCCTCTTTCTTTGTGCTATGATCATGTTAAGGAGGACTGAAGATTGGGAGATGTTATTTACTAGAGCCATGGATCATTTGACTTGTACCACAATTGTATTGTTAAAAAAGCCTTGTAATTATTTCCTTTCAAGTTGGGAAACAGAGCTTATTTTTGTTAAGATATGAATGTAGAGATGGACTATAAAACTGAAGTTGTATTGTGAAGAAAGAAAAGAAAAATGCATTTGTTTATGTTTGAATTGTAAACTAGAATGATCGAGAAATGAATTGTGAAAATAAAAAGAATTATTTTGTGTATCTCATGTTGATCAAGTAATTTGAGGATCCTGTTAAATGGTGAATGAATGTAATTAAATAAAAAAATCCAAGAACAAACACATACTTAAAAACATTATTAACAATTTCTACTATGTGTTTTCTAGGAGTTTCATGCATGTGACTTCAGGTGTTAGGTGACACTTTTATGTGGTGTTACAGACCCTTTTCAGAATTTTTTTTAATAATTTAAAGGGGCTCGTTAATGGGTGTCACATCTATTTTGTAACTTATTTTATTTTTCAAAAATTCCACAAATTTTTACTCTAGTTTTAGGGTCCATTTTTTGCACTAGCTGAGTGATTACTACACCTGCTTATCAAAGTTGTTTTTTCAACATTGAGCTCTAGGGATTTATTCTTTTGTTTTAGTTCCAAAAATAAAGCAATTAATTAACTAATAATTGGAAAGTCTTATTAATCAACCTCACTAATGGAAATGTTTCTATAATTCATCATATGGTGAAGTGAAAAACCCTAATTCACACTATAACCCGAAATTTTCTAAGAACCTAAAATTAATCTAGACTCTACGACTTAACCTTTGATGACAATCTAATTCTATTCTTTGTTCTATTACATGATGCATAAGTGAGAGGGGGCATCAAGTGGCTAGGGGCCGAAGATGAGGTCCATGTGAATCACCATTTGTATCACCACCTACGTTGCCACCCATGTCATCACTTATTTCACCTCACGTGGACCAACTCAGTAGTAGATTGTGGGCCACAAATTCTTTAGGCCCTTCACTAGATGATGGGAGGGATTTATGACCACCAACCCACATAACAAAATACTATAAAGGCCATTGTGCCAAAGAAAATAGTAGAGGGGCCTTGGTGAAAGAAAGCATCTTATTCTTCTTCATCTAAGTTTATTCCGTAATGGCAGGAAAGATCTTGTAGCCAAAGAGAACATTTGGATAGGGGTGCATCATAGTGCTAGAGTCACTTAGTGGGTGTCGTTATGCCACCATCACCGGTTAAGGTGTCATAACCCATGACACAATAAACACCACCTTTGAATAGATTTGCATAGCTCCATACTCGCATTTTGAGACTAGTTGGAGTGATCGTAGATATGGTAGGATGTAACCCGTCACATTTGGAGGTTCTATGGATGGTTTTGGTATAGAGGCATGGTTACTCAATTTTAACTATTGTTTTGGGATTTCATGTGTTTGAGAGCAACATTAGGGCCTGATTGGGTATTCATCTCCTACGAGATGCACCAGGCATCTAGTGGATACCAAAGGAGAAAATTATTTTTCTCTCGCGTGAGAAGATTACTTGGGAATTTTTTTAGGAGCACTTTCAAGTGTGTTATATGTCTGATTAATTCATACATAAGAGGATAGATGAGTTTCATGACCTCCATCAGGTTTTTGGCACAATAGCATAGTAAAGATCAATTTTTGGAACTACTACAATTTGTGGACTATCTCTGAGTGGAGTTCCTACTTCTAAACTACAAGTGAACTATTTTATAAAAGGATTGAATGTACACTTGGTAGGGTTACTTATGAACAGGCAGTGGAAAAGGCATATGATTTAAAGGAGATCATAGGAGAGTCCCAAGAGTCTTGAGACAAGACCAAGTACCAATTTCAAGATAGGGAACCTTTCCATCAGACACAAAACACATGAGTGCGTAACCATCTTCAAGATGAGGGTTTAGACCCACACAATTGGTTTCAAGACCCCGTAGTCTTCACCTAGGAATATTAGCAAAAATACCTAGGCCACCTTAAGATGGTTAGATAGGTAGGATTAGGCCAGGTCAAGGGCTATTCAAAGATAGAGGATAGGGTGGTCACTAGAGATAGGTCACTTGGACTTAGAAGTTAGCTAGGGAAAGGCTTGTAAGATTAGTTTAGAATAAAACATGTGGTCAGTACACTAGGAAGGGATGTTTTACATGTGGTGAACCCGATCATTATTCTCGTAATCACCCCAATAAAGTAGATTTATATAGGCCACCTGGTTCCACCTTTGAGCATGTAGCTGTGAACATAGGATGTGTTCATTACATCTATGCCACTGTAGATGACCGTTAGGACGAGCACTAGACCACAATTATCAAGTTTACCTATGTATGATCGGGGATGTTGTAGTACCATTTTTAAGACTCTAGTGCATAATATTATTTTATTTTACCTATGGTTGTGGACTGGTGTGGTTTGGTGGTAGCTAGATAGTCATACCGATGGTAGGTAAACTTGAAAATTAGGCCAAGCTCGACATGCACACCAATATGGAGAGTTATGTCCTAGACTTAGCAGTATTTTTAACCTCTTGAGACCTTCATATCTTTCCCTTGGGATCCTATGAGGTATTTACGAGAATAGACTGACTTTAAGCTCATCAAGCCATGTTACAATGTCACCTCAAAACAATAAGTGTAGAGAGGACTTGGGTAGCATGACCGTGATTTATGGAGTTTGTATATCATTATCCCTACACATGATATCTTCTTTATAGCTCAAGCGGTGCATGTGCCAAGGATGCCGCTTATTTTTCATCACGATCAGCTTATAGATCCAAGGAGACCCCTCGAGATATCCTCCCTTGATGATTATCCACTTTTGAGAGAGTTTTCTGATTTTTTTGTTAGGGATCTTCTTCAAATACCACCATGTCATGACGTATACTTCACCATTGATCTATTTCCGGGTGCATATACCATCTCTCAAGCACCTTACTAACTGATTACTCTTGAGATTCATGAGCTCAAGATCTAGTTGAAGGAGTTTTTGGAGAAGGGACTTGTTCATCCTAGTGTGTCTCCTTAGGGTGCACCCTGATCTTTGTAAAGAAGAAGGATGGATATTTTTATCTTTTTGTGGATTTCAAGTAGCTGAATAATGTAATAGAGAAGAACTATTACCCTTTACCCAGGATTGATGAAATTTTTATCGATGAAGGGAGATGGGGTGTTCTTCAAGATTGACCTCAACTATGGGTACCATTAGATCTATATTGTAGAGGAAGATATCCAAAACACTTCATTCAAGACTCACTATGGCCATTATGAGTTCACAAAGGTGATGTCCTTTAGGCTAACTAATGCCTCGGTCATGTTCATGAGTCTCATGAATGGATTATTTAGGACATTATTAGAACATTTTTTGTTGATCTTCCTTGATGACACTTTGATCTACTTCCACACAGTAAAGGAGCATGAGGAAAACTTATGACATGTTTTACAGTCTTGTTTAAGCATCATCTTTTTGGGAACCTAGACAAATGTTCCTAATTTCAAACCAAGATTCTATAATTAGGGCATTTTTTTCTCTCGAAAGGGTATCTCTATAGATCCTTAAGAGATTCAAGTTTTATGTTAATACATACATTAATATATGAACTCACACAAAGAACTTAGTAGTGGAAGAGATATGGTGAAAAAATGTTGCTAACTTTTGAGGAGAAAAATAAATATCGTGAGAGTGGGAGTTAGATACGTATTACAAATATTTAGTTATCCTAAACCTTAAATTCCATGTCCTCCACCTTCACCAATTGTTCCATACAAAATACCATCATCGAATCTTCCTCTTCAAGCTAGTGAGCAACCTCCTCCATGCACTAGTCCATGAGAATTCTCTGATTGAAATTAACAATAGTGTGTTCTTGAAAATTGTGAAGCCAAGCATCTTTAGGAAGTGCATGACAATGCTAGCTACTAGATATTCTATGGAGGTTCATGTCATTCATATGAGTTGGAGGCTCATCACTTATATTTTTAAAATTATCTTATTTAAATTTGAATTTGATTCAATGTTTGTAGTGATACTTTCTTCTTCTCTAGTGTTTTGTAAGAGAATAAGATATAGGTAGCTTCTCCCAAAAACAAAAACAAAATGAAAAAAAAAAATAGCATCATCTTTACTTTTGTTTTCTTTAGGATCATAGTAGGGTACACAAACAATAGAGATGGTAAATTCAAAACAAGTTTTGATACTTATAATAGCAAACGTTATTCAAATATCTAATTGTAAAATTATTCAATAATTGAAATTTATTGTTTGAAATTTGGAGATCTACGAAAGAATTACAAATAATGGAATTTTATTAGATTTTTTAATTTCAAAACCCGCAAAATTTAGGAGGACGTGAATTGTTCAACAAAATTCTTGCAACATGGTCTCATGGAATGCAATGATTGTTGGACATGACCAAAATAGGTTTCTGTAAAAGATCTTGGAAACTTTCTAGCAAATGAAATTGACAAAAATAAGGACCATCTGCACAACCATTTTCCAGCATCCTCTTACCTTTGGCAAAATGAGACCTTTAGAGTAGAGCACACGCAACCATAAAATCACATTACAAGTAGTGTTTAATCATATTTAGTTACATGGGATCTAATAGACATGTACTTGAAGATCCCTCAAAGAGATTTTTGGTCTCATGGAACATTCCCTGGCCATGCAAGCTTCATGTTTGTTTTATTAATATGCAGACTTCATAAATACTTTGTCAGGTACTGCATGGAATAGTGTTCTATGATATAAACCAAGGATTTACTTTGATCTTGGACCTTTCTTCTGAAGCGAGTCATCTCGAAATTCTAATTGTTTTTCTCACGTCTTTGGCCTTGGTCAAATAATCTTGGAAAATAATGTGGACGATAACTTGTAATTTGATTAGATCTTATACGAAATTCCAAAAATGTGTTTTAAACGGAAACTTATCCCTCCCAAATTATGTTCCTAGAATCTCACTCTTGCATTCTTTCCCATTCGCCATGTGGTCATGTTAGCTTGATAAGGGTAGGACCATTTTAGACTACTTTTATTCTTGTATAAGTTTATGGGTTCTACTTGAATTTAAATAGATTAACGACAACATACTTATTGAGCATAATGGATTTGCAAGTTGAGGTGGGTAAAATGTATATATTTGAAGCCGGTTTCCTAATGCCAATGTTCTTGATATATTAGTCATCTAGCATGATTTTGTTGGATAATTGTAGCCTAAGAAACTAGTAAATATATAAAGGGTTTGTTCACCTTTCTTCATATGAAATTTATTTAGATCATGGGGATTTTATGTTTCACCTCGGAAGGTATTGGGATGAGTGATATTAAATACACCAAAACGATTGGTAGAATGACTATTTCTAATTAAATTCTTCTATATCAGTTTAACTATTTTCCAAACTTTCACCGCAACCTAGTTACTTGTTAGTCATCATAAATCTTGTAATCAATTTTCAAGGCATACCAATATCCCAATAGCTCATGGCAAGTTACTTGCTTGAAATTGTCAAATCTTGAGAATCTCAGTTCTTCTAGTTTTATTTATAGTTACGTAAACAATATTAGATTTATATTTATTATCCAAATTCAAAACATGTACTTGAGATATGTAGACAACAATGATAAAGAATTATTCCTCTACCATAATAGTGAGAAGTTGGAAATTGTGTTTGGACTACGGTCTATTATTGAGTCGACCATTTGAACTTCCTATGTTATACAAGATACTCGAGTCTCATGTGCCTTCAAAACATTGTGTATTAACAAGTGTTCATGTCTCTCATTTTTGTTCTTATCAAGGTGCATGAAAATCGCATCAAAAGGGAGACGATCTAATTTAGAAAAGTATTGAATTTTTATGGGTATCATTGATTATAATTTATAAAGGATGTATGAAATGAATAGAGAGTTTATATAATGTGCTAAGGATTCAAAGTGGATTTAAATTTTAAGTATTGCATGGAGGGAAAATATTTATCTTCTAATTAATCTTCTACATTCTTTTGAATTCATTAATCTTCAACTATCTCCATTGGAACATACAAATTCAAACAATGTTAATACATACATTACACAACTACTCTTACATTTAAGAAAACATGTCTAATCCCTTCCGACATATAAGTCATGTGCAAGTCCTAGTATTTATTTATTTAGAGAAACATGGTGATCAGCCATCGTTCTTATTATAGTTAACCATCATTAATATGTCAATTGCCTTGCCACACAATGGCTATTGGACTGCGAACTTCCTGCGTCCCTACACCTTGGACACGTCTCCATGAAATCTCTCCGAACTCTGCATCTCCTCTACTGCTTTTGCTCTCAAATCTCACGCTATAATTTAGTTTCTCATTCTGCTTTGTGAACTTTAAAATATTTGGCTCCACACTTACTTTCACGTTGGCAGGGCTCTGCACCCACACTCTGTACTTTGCAGGGACGCCACCTACATTCGTTACTGTTCTCTTTATGACCTCAACTAATTTAGTGGCATTGAAGATAACAGAGAAGGATGGATAGTTCAGATCTCCCGCTCCTCCAGAAGGACACGAGATTGACTTCTTGTCCATCAGAAGACTGATTTGCTGGGTGGTGTAGTTGAGAGTGCAGAGAAAGTGAATATAATCCTGGGGCGCAATATCATACACCAGCCCTGGATCCACCGCCGCTCCTGGGTTTACATGACCTGCGCCCAAAGCGAATGGATCTGCAGCTTTCAAAAACACTCTGTCTCTGATGAGCTGGTTCTGGTTGTCGAGAACGTAAGCAGAAGTCATGAGAGCAGACTTGATTGCAGCAGGACTCCACGATGGATGCACGCCTCGTATGAGCGCCGCAATTCCGCTGACGTGAGGACAAGACATTGATGTCCCAGACATTATAGAAAATCCTGCCATTGGCGATGGGGCTAATATGTTCACGCCTGGAGCAATTACATCTGGTTTAAGAATTTCTGGAATTACTCGACTTGGACCCCTGGAAGAAAAGGCAGCCACAATAGGAGCTATTATTGCTTTTCCCACCAATGTCAATCCTGTACTCTTTATAATGGCGGTAGGTTTGCTGGTGCTGTTGATGTAAGCTTTGATTTTCAGTCCAGCTGCGTAACTGACTATTGTAGCTGGCACATAAATAGGGACTAGAGTATCCTCATCTCCAGAATATTTATTGTTGGCGAAAATCACTCCAGCAACCCCAGCTTCTTGCACCGCGCTAACTGTTTTGGACCAGCTCGAGGCCCCCGAAAGACGAGGCTCTCTTATATCACACAACACAATCTTTCCTTCCACCGCGTTGGATTGGAGAGTGCCTCCTCGCAATACTTGGAGTTTTCGTTCTGAGATAGATACACCAAAGGAATTCTCCCATTTCCATCTATTTCACCAACATTAGCTCTATAAAGAAAAGAGGTGCCTCTGTAGGTCTCCATGTTGCCAAGCATGACAGGACCCGGGAATTCTCTGTCTACAGTGCTGGCTCCCACAGTGGTCATCCAAGGTGCAGTGTTTGATACAGAATAGGGGACAGGACCCTCGTTGCCAGCTGAAGCCGAAACAAATACGCCCTTCTCCATCGCCTTAAACGCTATGATAGCTTTAGAATCCTGGTAAAAAGGCCTGTCAGATCCTCCAAGGGACAAAGAAATTATATCTACGCCGTCTGCAACGGCCTTCTCCATGGCAGCGGCTATGTCGGTGCCATCGCCACATCCTTCTCCCCAAAGGACCTTATAGATGGCCAATCTGGCCTGGGGAGCCATCCCGGTGGCGGTTCCATTGGCAAACCCAGAGAAACTTGCTCCCACCACAGGGGATCCAGCAACAGTAGAAGCAGTGTGTGTGCCATGCCCATGGCTATCTCTTGCTGATTTGTACTCGCTTTTATCAAGACTACCGTACTTTGCTTCGTAGCCTTTAAAGAAATAGCGAGCTCCAATGATTTTGTTATTGCAGTGCGAGGAATCGAACATCACACCGCTTTCACACGTGCCCTTCCATTTAGAGGGAACAGGTCCGAGGCCTCCATCATGGAAGCTTTCGCTCTCGGGCCATATTCCAGTGTCCACCACACCCACAATCACATCTTTGCCGTAATGAGACCGCAGCCATAGATTGTTATGCGACCCGTTGAGACCCAGAAAATGGGGCGAGCGGGTTGTATGAATTTTATCTACAGGGGATGGAATCACGGCCAAGCAACCCTCCATGGTCTCCAAAGTTTCAGCCTCTGTACTGCTGAGCTTGGCCGCGAAGCCATGTAGAAGTATATCATAAGTATATAACAAGAGGCTCCCATCATCTGCCCCTGATGTAACCTCATTGAGGAGTGAAGTATACCAATTCTCATGCAAGCTAAATTGCAGGGGTTTCATGGACTTTTTCATGTGAATAATATAGGGCTTCCTAATTATGTCCTCAGACATGGCTTCACTTAATGCAAGCACAGTGGCAAAAACAGCAAGGGCAAAGCGAGCGCGGAAGGGAATGGCCATTGTTGTTGGTAGCAGCAACAAACAGTAGATGATTCGGCTTAAAATTGAGTCGATGCATACAAGTCCTTAAATAACAATAGGCTCGTATATGGGTGCAGACAACTACTATAACAGCCATTACTATTTGTGAAGAAAAAGACATTAGTACATACCTCTATTTAAAATTTTACCATCAACTCAAGCGATAAGTAATGTTGGTTTGTGAATCTCCCGTATTTTTTTAGTAAGTATCGGGAAAATATAGTAATGACGTATCTCATATGAAGCATAAGTTATTGCATGACCTGATTTGTCTCCTAATAAGGCTACTAAAACTTTGTTTACTTTTCCAAAATATTATATGCATATTTGATAACCCAGATAACCTATATTGGGAGATGATACAGGATGGGATAAAAGATAATTGCATAGGGGGCATGTCTTGAGTGTGTTTGATGCGTCTCCAAAATGTGTTATATGACTACTTTGTGCTTGATTTGTATTTATGGTTTTACGTCTTTTTGTATGTGGTCCATGACTTATATTTAAGAAAAAGTTTATAAAGATTGATTATACGTGTGATATGTTTTAATGTGTTATTCATGTTTAATGTGCTCCAAAGTGCTTTCTTTGATTGTTTAGTGATTGATGTGTATTCTTCATTCTCTCGTTTTTATGTTTAACATATTATTGTTATTATTGTTTAGTGATTGATGTGTATTCTTCACTCTTTCTTAATGAGTCTTGTTCATGGCTATGATAATTTTTTCATACATCATACGTTACATGTTTCTATTATGTGTAGCTATATCATATGTAATCATTATCCATATTCCATATCTTATATTCCTACAATATTATTACATCTCTTCAATTTCTCTAGATTATCAATATCATCTTTATTTTACGTATTGATAATGTTTGAAAGGTATTAAAGAATACACTTATTTCTAGTTTTTACCTCTCGATTATTCAATTGATAATACCCCTCCCATTATATTATTAGAATGAAAACACCCCCCGTTTTTTCCATATACCTTACTTATCCATTTATCCATTACAATTTTATTTACCCCTTTTTATTTCTACATTAATATATTAAACAAAAATATATCATATTTCTCACTCAATTTTTTAATATGCATTTCCTCTCGAAAGATAGTTTGAATCCATTAAAGACCTATTACCAATTACCTTATAAATGTTAAGCTTTAATCATTTATCAATAGTTCTTCAAATAATTAAGATGGTGAAATAATATCACTTGTGTTGAAAAGCATACTCAATCCTAGTTTTCTACCATCTTATTATTTATTGGTTAAGAATCTCTTAATTGAGATTTCTTTATTCAAAAAGAGATTATAATTTAACTTTATGACCACACTCCTTTTGCAATTTTAAGGTATTTAGTTTTAAAAACTAGGGTTCAAATGTTTTAGTTTTATATTAAAATTAAACCTCCCTTTCCTTTGGACCACCTCTCGAATGTATCCCCAATACCTAATTCAAAATCGTAATAAATTAAACCTTTTCACCCCCTCTTGTCTACCGGTATATTGAATTTAATTTTATTAATTTTAATTACCTCGATATGAACTAACGTGCTAGGATATTGCCTAGCTAATGAACCCCCCGTGTTGTAGATACATGTATAGGATCATGGAAAGTGATATATGCACCACTAGGGACAAAGTACAAAACCATTAATAAAAGCTTGAAAAATAAGTATAACACCTTAGATGTCTATATCCACTTTGAGTTCACCCACCACTTTGGCTAAACACATATTAGCACCACAACATCAATTAATATAATTCATTCATCACATTTTAATCCTACAAAATCTCATAAATAATTAAAAATTTAATTAATTACTATGAATTAATCCAACGGGTAGTGGTGTAACGGTTCTTGGGTCTCCTAGTAATTGGGAGATCCAAGGATCAAATCTCAGCTCCGTGTTAAGGTGGCCTACTACCGGGAGCTTAAACTTCCATCCCGATTCACTTCATCAAATCGAACATCACTTACTCCACTTAATCTTCCAAAATCATCACCACCTCCATTATTATATAAAATAATCTTATCAAATCTCCCATTTTCCAATATTTTTTATTATCCTCAACAAAATTCTCCAAAGTATTCACTAACCTCAATTGTAATTGTAAAATAATCCAATCAATCCTCAACTATCCATTAAAACAATTTAATAATCCATCATCATCATCCCCAAGAATCCTATAAATAAACCATCCAATCCTTCTTATGAAATAGGGTAATGTACCATTATTTTATAAAGTTATCCTTTGAGTCATTCATTAAATCAAACATTTGAATCATCCTCACAATCAGTATGCTACAAAAATTTGTACAAAAGGAATTTTTAACAATCCACATCCATCAAGCATGTCAATACAACAAGAGTGAATTTTGCATTATTTTGTGTCATGCGCCACCATGACTCATGATAAGATATATATCTGATTTATTTATTCATGTTATTATTTATCTTTCACAAATATATCTTGTTTCCTTAAAGGGATTAGGCATCTAACTAAGACATATTCCCTAACCACAAAATAATTCAAATTCTAACATTTTCCTTAAGTTTTGTATGTGGAGATTCCAATTTAAAAATTATAACCTACTTTACTCATTGAAAACCCTCAAGATTATTCCTCTTATATACAATGACAACATAAACCCATATTTTAATATAGCATAATATAATCTTAATTTATTTCATATCATTTATGCTCTGTAGGAAATGTCATTTATAGGCATAAAATGTGGTCACAAAAATGAAAATACAAACCCAAACAATAGATTTTTTTCAATATGAAAATACATAACATAATTATCAACTCAAACTTTTCTTCCAGATTTTTCATCAACGAAGACTCATAGTATCTCTCCTTTTTCCTACTTGTAGTATTCTTTCCCAACAAAAACAGAAAACTTGAGGCTTTCACTGATTCTTTTGAAGTATTTTCAATTACCGCAACCGCAAATTAAAGTCATGCATCACATCAATATGAATGTTTTCCTTCCACTACTTTCTATAATTATTTTTCCAATATGAATGGAATCATACGATTTAATTTATTTATGGTTTTTTTTTGGTGTGCAATTTTTCTCGTGGATTAGGGATGACTTTGCATCAAATTCTCCTAATTATTTTTATTATAATCTCCAGTCTTAAAGTTTGAACTAATTTTACAAGTAGATGAAAATTCCAATGCCCAATGTTTTCTACTTTATTCCTTTGTTTTTCCACTTCACTTGATGCTCTATTTACCACATTCTCCTCCTCCTTAGATATTAAATTTTAAAATTATTTATTCTATTTCTATATTTTACTTTTACAAAATAGTTTTTCCAATCAATAATATGTGTAATATTTAATAAATAAGGTAGGTTAGTCTGAAACCTAATTTCCTTATTGGAATGCCAAGGATCATGGCCAATAAAGCTTTCACAAAAGAGTGGTGTTTTCATGCTTCACTCATGTTCTTATGTTATCAATAAAATACAACTATATATAAACCAACGTGCAATTAGGATGATCATTCTTTTAAGAGAAGAGACTTAACCATATGTAAAATCTCATTTAAGAGTCATTTAGACTTTAAATTTTATTATTGGGATAACTATAAAAATTTTAAGGTGTGTACAACCCTTTTATATAATGATCTCCAAGGTTTCTTAGGTTATGAGATGTTGTAAACAACCTTCATAATCATTTGTATATACTTAGAGACTCTTCATTAGCCTCCTCAAGATGATTTGAAAGTTATACCTAAGAATACATAATGAAAGTTTCTAATTTGAAATAATAATTTTTGTAAAGGTGAAAGATAAGTAATGTAAAGACAAATAGATTCTATACAAAACCAATCTACATATGGTCCAAGTAGACTTGTTTCTCAAAATACAAGGCTTTTGAGAGAGAAATGTTTGTAGAAAGTTAAGATGATTCTATTAGAGTAAGTATTTACCTTAGCTCATGTTCACCTAGGTACTTTATTTACCTTTATTGTATTTATCCTCAATCACTTATGTGTGTGGATATTTATTTTTTATTTATTTAGATATTAGGGGAATATTATCTAGTTGTTAGGTATAGTTCTTTCCTTGATCTATGGTATTAACTAGTTCTTTCCTTGATCTGTGGTATTGACTAGATCCTTTATGTCTAGTTCTCTCCTAAATCTATGGACTTGACTAGTTCTTTGATGACTAGTTCTTTCATTGATTTATGGCTTGATCTACGACCTTGACTGGTTCTTAGATTGTTATTCCTTGCCTATAAAGACCCATTCTCATTGTATTTCATTGAGTTTCATAATAATATATGATATTGCTACTCATTTGTTTGCAAAGGTTTATGTAAAGTAATTTTGGCGAATTGATTTCATCTTATTGATCGTGGTGTTTGATTAGTATTTGAGTTCTTGGCTTGGTACGATCCGGTTATCGTTCTTTTTATGGTATCGAGTAGGAGATTTCTATTGGCATCTGTCTATAAGTTTTATTTTACAAATAAGGTTTTTTGTATATTCATATATTCAGGATTTGTTCGTATTTTTTTCTCGTGCGCTTTATGCAAAACAAAGCCTAAATCCTTAGCCCTTGGTCATATGGTATGGTCGTATGAGGGCTTAAAGCTTTTGATTCCTACTAGTAAGTGCTTAACTCCATCCCCTTTCATTTTATTTTTGTGGTGAAGACAAGAGCATTTTATTTTGTTTTAGTGGCAACTAAAATAAATAGCAAAGCATAAACTTGTAAAGCTTGTATCTTTTGATCGGCAACTCGGATTTGAGTTTCATTTTTTGACAAAAGTGCTTTTTTTGTGCTCTTTCCATTGAAAATATTTATTTTAAGAATCACACTATAATTTTAAAAGTGTTATATTGTAGCACGCACTCATTATAAAGTGCCAAATATGGAGGGGTGTTGTAATCACTTGTGGACACAATTTCGGTTGAGCCCGATGTCCTAAACTTTTGGGAGTTACATTCTTGTATCTATCATGGATTATGAGAATGATATGCTTTTCTCTGAAGTGTGTGAACTTTAAAAGGATATTGTAAAATTTGTGGAAGAAAATAGATCACTCAAGAAGAGAAATTCTTTTCTACAAGCACTCATTCACGATAAGGATATACTAATACACTCACTACAACAAAACTTGTTAGCTTAGCATCACCGTCATATTTTGCATACCATATCCATGATCCTAGTCCACTTGCGTTATTTCTCTTATATCGACTAACCTTGATTTGCCATTTTTTGAGCCTGCTTCGACTCCTGATGCTCCAAAGCCTATTAGTCTTGTTACTACATGTTCTTCTAGGTTTGTGCATATTGCAGTTACACATGTTGTGTATCCTACTTCTGCTCACATGCATGGATCTTTTGAGAAGCATACCACTGCATTTGGTTCTTGCATGCTCCATTCTATGGGTTTCACTGGTGGAGGTATTGGCAGATATTCACATGGTATTGTTTCCCCTATTCCACATGTTAAGTGGAATTATCGCCATGGCATTGGTTTTTGAGAAGGTACTTCATTGGGATCACACATTGAGAGCTCATATTTTTGTTTTCTCAACTCTTTCCAAGGATCATGAGCTACACATGAGTTTTACACCTTCACTCAAGCTTGAGAAACCTGAGATTTCAGCTATCAGATATGATCAACTTGACACACATTTTGATGTTCTTTTGCATGAACCCATTATGCATTTTACACTAAGTCATGTGCAGGCATCTTTTTTATCCATCTGTGTTGATTCGGGGTGGTTATCTAAGAACTCGTGGTGGTGACATAGGCATTCGTTGAGAGGACTCTACAGATGTGGATCCTCTACCATTCATCCTATTGTTCCACTTTCTATATCTTCTACATTGTAATGCTCCTTGTTTTGAGTATTTTTCTTTAGCAGTGTAGTGTATCTCTCTTATTTGTTGAGAGATTATTTTTACACTTTTGGCATGTTGATCTCTCTTGTGGGGGAGTTATTCGATGAAGTCCAAAGTGTTAATTTTTCAATGTTTGAGTACTTGTTTTTACAACTCATACAATTTTATAAAGATCACTCCACTCACTCAGCAGTATGGGAGGGTATGATGTTAATCCCGCTTCTTCAGTGTTTTGTGTCCTTGCCTTGTTACCTCGGAGTTTCTTGGATTGTAACACTGGATATTGTGTCCGTTGTTGCATTGGTTATTATTTTTGGATCGTGGCACACCTATTTACAACAGATGATTCAATTATGTTTGTCTTTGGGTTTTTGTCCTTGCCTTGTTACCTTGGATTTTCTTGGATCGTGAACTCTAGATTTTGTGTCATTGCCTTGTTACTTTGGTTATTATTCTTGGATCGTGGCACACCGATTTGCAGTAGTTGATCTAATTATGTTTGGTGTTTTCTTTGCACTTTTGACATCACTCCATCGATCTCCTTGTATGGAGCTATTCAGTGAAGCCCAAAGTGTCGCTTATTTTTATTTTTGTGATCGAGTAGTGGATTCGGACTATAATGCACACCAAACTTCTTCAACACTATATAATTTTTTGAGATGAGCTTCTGGAATGCCTTGCAGTGAGTTTTTTCTATCTCTACTTTGTTGTTACTTGATTTTGGGTACCTTGCGGCTCCCTTTTTCCCAAGTTATTGTACATGAGTCCCTCATCAAACCTAGTTGTTGGGACTCATACTGTGACATGTCACTTCTATTTTGGCCTCTAGCTTCACTTGAGGGGGTGTTAGAGTAATTATTTACCTTAGTTCATGTTCACCTAGGTACTTTATTTACCTTTATTGTATTTATCCTCACTCACTTATGTGTGTGGATATTTATTTTTATTTATTTAGATATTAGGGGGATATTATCTAGTTGTTAGGTATAGTTCTTTCCTTGATCTATGGTATTAACTAGTTCTTTCCTTGATCTGTGGTATTGACTAGATCCTTTATGTCTAGTTCTCTCCTAAATCTATGGACTTGACTAGTTCTTTGATAACTAGTTCTTTCTTTGATTTATGGCTTGATCTACGACCTTGAATGGTTCTTAGATTGTTATTCCTTGCCTATATAAGCAAGATCCATTCTTGTTGTATTTCATTGAGTTCTATAATAATATATGATATTGTTTCTCATTTGTTTGCAAAGGTTTATGTAAAGTTATTTTGGAGAATTGCTTTCATCTTATTGATCGTGGTGTTTGATTAACATCTGAGTTTTTGGCTTGGTACAATCTGGTTATCATTCCTTTTAGATTCCTCCATAAACTATAACTAATCTAGAGTGTGTAAGATTAGATAATGAGTCAATGAAGGATACGTGAAGGTAATTGGAAGGAGTAAAAGGATTCCTAAAGATTCAAATATGTATTAATAGTCAAAATATTTAAGATATTACTAAAAATTGATGTTTCAAAATTCCTTGAAAAGAAAATATGGCCTCTCATAGAAATATATGGCCTTTTATCTTTGAAATTATGTAGTCATTTGGTTTAAAGGAAAGGTTTGTAAAAACATTTATAATTATATTTCATGAAATTGATGAATGTATCACAATTAATGGAACACCTATTAGGAAATTTTGTTTGCTAACATGTAATAGGAAAGGATGCCATCCAACCCCTTCCCTTAATGATATTATAGATGAAGTGTTCATCTACCTCTTAGCTAACTAAAATTCTATAGAATTATTCAGAGGTATCCCGCTCCCTTAGTCTCATAATCAAATGGTTAATGGACACTTTTTTATGATTCATTTCTCACCCTAGCTAAAGAAGATGCTTTTGATTCTAATGCCATGTAATGTCTAGAAATTTTCTTCTTAGCATATGGTTCTCTTATCTAATGGAATATAACTCAATACTATATGAAATATTAAAGTCTCAAGTATTAGTTTTGCTCTAAAAGGAAAAGTGGTATTGGATTCAATAAGGTAAATAATTAAAATCCATAGGCATCTTCATTAAGGTCTTTAGATAAATTCCCTCATATATGTAAAATCAAGTTATTTAATAGGTAGGGGATTAGAAAATTCTTTAGATGGCTCACTAAACCTTTTTCTATCACTAGAAAGTTCTAGTTTTTTTTTCCAAGGTCCTTACTACAATCTTGGTTTCAATTAATTCTTCCTATAATTATTATTGCTTATGGTTCAATGGGTCAAGAGTATTATATTTTTAAAGAAATGAATTAAATTAATTTTAGGTTATTTTGGTAATGGTCTTGTCTTTAGTTTCCTTAACATGTGCTTAACCTACACATTATGGCAAGTATCGACTCGAATGGTGATCTAGAGTCTATTATTGAGATATAAAGAGATGTCCTAGATGACCAATTTCATAAAATTAAAGAACTTCAAAACCTCTCAAATGGTGGATTTACAAGGTCCTAGATAGGTTGAAATTGTTCCTAGATGTCTCTATAGTCTATCTAAATGTTCCTAATCAATGGTCTACTTTACAAGGTTGTCGATTTGGAGCTTTTCTTTGGACACTCTTGATATAACACATATCAAATTGGCTCGTCATGTTTTACCATCCCCCACTTGCTCAAATATCTCATGAAGATGGTCGGTTTGTGAATGCTAGTAAATGGAAGCATCAATATAACAATGAATTTTTTTCTCATCTTTATTTATGGCCTTTCCCTTGTCAAGTATGATCCAAATGAGGATGCTAACAAAGATAAATGTAATGGTGGGTGGGATGATCTATTTCATGATATTTTTGATTAACTTGTTAATGGTAGTTGTGTTTGAGGTGAAAAAATAGAAGAACCTCTTCCTCCTCATATTACACTTATTGCTTCCATAAGGACCACTTTGTAAAAATATGTAAAATACGCAATCGCATAAGATTCTAAATATTAACTATTATTTTTAAGATTTACCACAACATACTCTTATTATTAACCCCTTTTATACTACCCCTTTTTATTAATGGTGTTTAAAAGGCTTTTGACTGGGCCCCTACCTAGAAGTAATGTAAACGGTGTCAACACCTAGATAAAGTGATACGAAGAGAAGAAACACTAAGAAACATAGCTACCAAAGAGCCAAAGAATAAAAAGAAACACCACAGATGTCCAATAATGAGTAACCAATGAATAAACAATTTAACAACAATAAAAGCAAAAGGCAATTAGTCTTGAGGAAGAGAAGATATTTTTGATTTCCTTGATTTCACTTTGTTCTACTCCTCTTCTTCAAGCTTGTGCTCGATAAGTTCATTATGATTCGTGAAACAAAAAGTTTTAAAGATGTAATCTTGATAATGCGAGCCTTCCCAAAAATCAAGTATTTTAAGTCTGTTAGGGTCACATGGAGCTTTCCTCACGATTTCCTAGACTACGAAATAGTCTTCATTGCCAAACACCCAAGGTCTTCAAGATTTAACAAGATTTCAAGACTACAAGGGGTCGGCCTTTCAAAATATCCTTAGTCATCAACCTCTACAGTAATCGAGCTATCTCAATGTCACTTTTAGCATCTGAAGCCAAATTAGAATTGTTTTGAGCCTCCACCACCATAGAGTATACCAATTGTTGCGCAGGAGATAAGGATGGGTTTAGAGAGGGCCAAAGTCCATATTTTTCAAACCATCTGGAGAATTGATGAAGCCATTATGCTTTCTATCAAACGACGACTTCGAGTCAGGGTCTAAGTGGTTTTCAACAAGATTTCTAGTGAGCTCTACCCCAAAACATGACAGTTAACCTTTTTTCCCACCGACACATCTTTCCCTAACTAGGGCTCCAAGGAGCACCCAGATTGTTGTCCATCTTCTCATTAACCTGCATTTGAAACCGATCCAAAAATGAACACTCGGTGCAACAGGAAAAGAGGGCATGCATACTAAACTCAGGGTTCGAACCCCCAGGAAACATCCCTTATTCAAAGCCGCATCATCCACGAACTTCTCCTGATCATCTCGTGGAAAATTGTTTCTCACCCACACATGTGGAGCATCAAAAATTTCAGCCCCATGCCCGATGTGCCTATAGTTAACACACAGAAGGTGTTGGTATCTTAAAAGACCAAGTCATGTATCCAAACTCCATGTTTGGTATTGAGTTTGATAGAAGTAGGAGCAGGTTTATTAGTGACCATGCTCATGCAAAATCTAGCATAAATCATCTTGGAGCTGGCCCTGGTAGTGGGATCAATGGCAAGAGGAATCCCCAAGACCTTGGCAATGCAAAGAATCATTTCATAGTTCATGCTCCCAAAATTCCAAAGGTTTAGTGGACAACCTAACCCACACAGGAAAAGTGTTGGGAAGAAATTTTCTAGAGAAATTTCCAGGGGCCCATTTGGCCAGATTCAATACAGTCTTATGAAAGAACCAAGGCCCCTCCAGCAATACCTTGAAAAATCTTTTTCCAACAGAAAAGGAAAGAGGAAGGATTCATGGGCCAAAACCACAACCTCCAAATTACCTCTTAGCCTTCATTTCCTTTTATACTACTCTCATTTGTATCTATATATTAATTTAAAATATCATGTATAAAATCACACATATTATAACCACATTGCCAAAATGACCCTTTGACAGATAACAATCTGAAACCCTGTCTAGGCACAAGGAGGTGGAGGGGGTGACTGTACGGATCATGGACAGATTTGAGATTTGTGTCTTATACCTCGTGGCTTATAGAACGGATATAAGTAACTATAAAGATAAGAAGGCGCGTAGGTATCACTCGAACTAAAACAAATGCCACATATTTAATCATGTCTGCTGTACTCTGTCGAATACTTTATGAGAAGAGCCTATTAAATACATCCCTCATTATTATGTCAATTACCTTCGCACAGTATGGCAGTTGGACTACGAACAACCTGAGTCCCACGGTGGACACATTTCCGCGTTATCTCTCCTTACTCCGCATCTCGTCCACATGTCAATTGAGTGGACATGATGAGACTCTTACAATATGGAATCTGGATGCATGCAGCGTTTTGAAGTTAGAATGTACTATTTATTGAAAGTTTGGTAGTATACCGTTAATATTCATAAAGAAACTGTCTGTTTGAATTGACAGTACACTGAATTATTGAACACCCAATAAAGATTTGACACTTCGTAGGTGCATTTTCTTATTAGCTTGTTAATGAGTATTTATTTACTTAATCTTCAGACAAGCATGAAATTGATGAACTTTCTGTCATTGTTCATAAGATCATTTTGTTTTGTTTTTATTTAATCATAATCACAATTATCTGCGGAATAATATCTTTCGTAAATTAAAATTATGTCAATAATCACACTATTATATTTATCCCTTTTCGAAAAACTATTGAATAAATTAAAATTATGTCAATAATTACACTATTATACTTTAATGGTGAAGCTCACTCTGCTATAAACGAAGTAATAAAAAAGAGATAGGATTGTATACTTGGCTAAAACAATTTCAAAGAAGTCTTGTGTAAGAACTTGCAGTGCTAGATTTTGCAAGGCATTTTAGCCGTTTTTAGTCATTTTAGTGTCAAAATAAAGCCACTTTTAAAATATGAACGTTATAATTGACAGGTAAATATTTAAACTAAACGTCAAAATGTTTTATATATTCAAAATCTGACACACACACAGACATATATATATATATATATATATATATATATATATATATATATATATATATATATATATATATATGAAATTTAATAAGTTAAAATGTTACATTGACACTATACATTATAAATTTGTGAGATTCATGAAAAATATAACATAAATGAAAATGGAAACTTTGAATGTAAATTAAATTAAAATAATACAATTATCTTAATATCTTATTAATGAAATATAAACATCTTCATATCTCATTGATAAAATAGAAATATTTATTAATTTTTATTTTTAGTAGTTTTGTTTGATTTTTTAAAACTTTATTTTATTGATTTTGATTTGTAATTGGTTTTATAATTTTTATTTGTTTGATTTCTTACAAATAAAGATTGGATAATGGACTAGATGCATTGGATTTGGGATTTTGTAAAAAGGTGAAATTAAAAACTTGAACTTACAAGCCGGAAGTTGGAAGTTGGAAGCCGAAGTCATTTTCTACAAGAATTACAAATTTAAACCAGTCATTCTGAGTCATTTCTATCTTTTTTCAATATATATTTTTTTAAATTGTAATTTAAAATTTTGTTATAATATTCTCATAAACTTTAATGATGTTTATGGATCTTCAAATTAGATAGTGCAACATTATTTTTTATGGAAAAAAATTCTATAAAAATTTATGAGAGTGATTAGTCTAGCCTATTATCCAAAATTAAATAAAAGTCACATAACTATGGGAGAATATTACAAAAGAACAACAACATCCATATAAAATTTAGCTCAATTTATGTATTTTGTAATAGTTATTATAAAAACAAATTTGATGTGCATATTAAATTTTGAACTCCAAATGACATCCATATAATTTTCTAGACCATTAACTAATTTTATTGTGACTTGTAACATTGAATGTCAAAATCCAACCCTTAATTTTAATATAACACACAACATAATGCATCATGATATAGAAGATCATGATGACTAGAATGTAATATGCAACACATCATGCATAGCAAAGGGCCATCAAGAAAGTATGATGCCCTTATACAATATGCAATTACTTGAGAAAATCAATGATACATAAATGGGAGCATATTATAAGGAACACCAGGATACATGAAATCAAGATGTCCACAATAATATAAGACTATGACGACAAGCAAGAAACTTGTAAATGATTAATAACTACCAAAAAAATTTAAATTTGTCCCTAATGTGTTCCACAATGATGATTGATTGGATGTGCCCCAAGCAAGGGTATAATGATTCGGGATGGATTGCGTCATTGTCCTCAAACAAGGAAACAATGAGAACCAGAATTGTCCCAAGCGAGGATACATGTATGGAGATGATTTAGGTTTGAAAGTCATGATATGCTTGGAACATTTGTTGGGATAAGAGTTTAAAGTTAGAATTGTGTTGATTGTTGAGTTTTTTTTGATTTTTGTAAATTCTTAGGATTTTTTTATTATTTAATGTTTTTTGAGTTGTGGTAAAAAAATCTATATTTGTTTTTGGAATTTTTGAGTGTTCTATGGAATTTTTTGAATTTTTGAGGGTCTTTTAAAGTGGATGATATACTAGATGGTAAAATTCCTGACTAAAGGGAAGTAGTGATTATGAGAGGTGATAGGATGGGGTATCATCTGTATGTACATCAGACCTGCAAGAAACTCATGCTTCGAACAATGTTAAATTTTTCTCTCCATTACTAGGATATTTTGTTGATGACATAATGAGAGTAAGTCTAGCTCCACCATTGACTCCACACAACTAGTAAGATGCGACAATTCATTACTGAGAATAAAAGAGGATGGAAAATGTATTAAATAAATGTAAAGATATGTTTTAATAATAATCCATTTGGGAAATTGTGACTCAATTCCTCTTAAGATTATTGAACCAGGTTCTGAAATTATTTTCACTTTATAGGTCACTTACTAGACTTAGACTTGTGAGTGGCCTACTAATTGGCAAGATTAGGTTAAGGGATAGTTCTCTCTTAACTTAGGCATCTAAATTACTTCTTTGGGAATTTATAAATTTAAGCAATTTTGAATTTGAAATGTTTTCATGTTTGATGAGCTACCCACTATGTTTTGCCCCATGCCACTAGTAAGAAGCAAGGGTTTATCATCGAAGACAAAACATAGGCGAGTATTAAAAAAAAAAAATTATTTCTTTTTATGCCTTTTAGTTTATGAACGACCCCATATGCATTTCCCCATAACACTAATAAGAGGCAAGGGCTCATCACCAAAGTTAAAACATAAGTGAGTAAGGGCACCTTCCTCCATTATAAGTCTCATACTACTAGTAATAAGTGTGGTCTCAACACCAAATACTAAGAAGGATGAAAGGTGTAATCATAAATTATGTATAAATTAATTTGATTGTATTTATCGTAGTGATTTTATTTGGGATAAGGAACATCTTCCCCAATCGTAGCCACACACGACTAGTATGACGAAAGGGTTCAAAGACCGAAGACCCGAGATGGGCAATAATAAACGAACCGAGTAAAGAAGTTCAGATTTTTTTGTTAAAGAGATAACTTCTTTGGAGGGAGTATTTTACCATTAGTAAGCTTCTAAGTATGATCGTAGGTGAAAATATCTGAAATGGGAGAAAATATAAGAAGTACATATGCAAAAGACTTAATAGGAGCCATTTTAATACTCATCTTGAATGATGATGTGATTTGTATAATGGGAATATCTTCCAATGGAGTGAAAAGTTTTAAATTGTTTTTAGATTAATTAAACAAAAGCAATGTACAAACGGTTTCGTTCGGGATAGAGAGCACATTAGGAATATAAATTTTTTAGATGGATATTGTTCATAGGTTCACAAATACTGTGCCATATTTGGTGGCTAGTTTATAGGCTCCAAAGCTAAATTTAGTACTCATTACATAGGGCCTTAACCAATTAGGATCAAATTTACCTTATTTTTCCCATTCTTTGGTCATATTCTTTTGATTTTCTTTGAGGATGAGATCACCAACTTTAAACCCTCTAAGCTTTACTTTTTTATGATAGCTACGTTGAGCTGGTTTTAATAGACCTGAAGATTATTTAAAGCATTAAGTCATTTTTCATCGTGAAATTCTAGTTTGTTAAGGTGTGATTATCATTATTCATCTCGTTGATTACATCTTTAAGTAATATTCTTAAGGACGAGAGTTGAACCTTGACAAAAAAATGACTTCACAAGCATAAACAAGGGAGAATGGAATGGCTCCAATAGGTGTGTGATAAGATGTACGATAAGCCCAAAGACCGGGTAAATTTGGTTGTGCGATTTCACCCATGTGTATTGACAATTTTTTCCATGATACTTTTTAAAGTTTTATTTGTTGATTTTGCTTTCGGTCATTACCCTGGGGTAATATGGAGTATACCACTTAAGTCGGATTTGAAAGTGCTTAGCTAGGTCTTTGATGAGTTGGTTTTTAAATGATTTTATATTATCGGTGACAATGGAGGATGGAATTCTAAAATGAAAGATGAGATTATTAAAAATGAATTTTGATATTTTACTTCTAGTAACGTAGGTGAGAGGCATAACCTCTACCCATTTGGTAAAATAATCAATGGCGGTAATGATGAACTTGTGTCCATCATATGACGTCACTCTAATTTTGTTGATGAGATCAATCCCCCATTGGGAGAAGGGACAAGGTGTTGTGATGGGTTACAATGCTTGAGATGGTGTATGGATAAGGTTGTCATTTTTTAGTAGGCCTAGAATTATTTAACAAAAATAAATGCATCATTTTCCATGGTGGGCCAATAGTACCCAACACATAATATTTTCTTAGCTAAAGCCATGCCATTTGTGTGTGCTCCGCAAATACAAGAGTGGACTTTAGTTAATATGTGAGAGGCATCCTCTTGATTAAGACATCATAGTAGAGTGTCATCATAACCTCATATATATATATATATATATATATATATATATATATATATATATATATGTTTGCTATGATATAGTGTAATGGGAGGCACGTTGTGCTAAAGTGCATTTATGACTAGAATTCATGCTGGTAGGGAATTTTTATTGTGAATGAAGGTGTAAATATCATGGTACCAAGGGTTGTTGCAGACCAACTCTTTTGCACACCACATTAGTTTTAGGTAAATTATAAGTAGGAGTTAAGAGGTGTTCTATGAGAAAATTTTCATGTGGTTTATTTGAAGTGATTTCTAAAAGGGATCTCGATGGTTGCCATAACATCTATAGATTTGTTCTGAATTCTAGGGACTTGGTCAAAAGTGATCAACTAAAAGTAACCTCGAAGGCTATATACCATGCATTTGTATGGAATAAGTTTTTCATCTTTGACCTGGTATTCATTTGTAACCTGTTTAATGATAGGCAACGAATTTCTAAATACGACCAATTCTTTAAGGTTCCATGATATAGCTAATTTTAATCCAACTATGAGAGCTTCGTATTCCATAATATTATTTGTACAAGGGAATGCTACATGAAAATATTTGGGGATAACATTCCCATCAAGTTTGATAAGTAAGATACCAGCTCTTGATCCATGGATATTACAAGATCAATCAAATAATAAATTCCAAGCTGACATTATATCTATGTATAGAAGATCTTCATCCGAAAATTTGAAATGGAGAGGTTATGGTCCAAAAAGAGGTGCCACAAAAACTTGATCTGCTAGGGAATAATTGCTCTTTGATGGAAAAATTAAGATACAAGCTCCTGATCCATGGATATTACAAGATCCATCAAATAATAAAATCCAAGTCGACATTATATCTATGTATAGAATATCTTCATCTAGAAATTTGAAATGAAGAGGTTATGGTTCAATAAGAGGTACCATAGAAAGTTGATCTGCTAGGGATTTTCCTTAATTTCTCTTTGATGAAAAAATTTGATGTCAAATTCACTAAGTAGGATGACCCAACTAGACATTCTTCCCGTGAGAATGGGCCTAGACATGAGATATTTAAGGGGATCTACCTTAGCGATAAGTTTGGTTGTATGATTGAGAAAATAGTGGCGTAATTTATGGAACACGAAAACAACTGCTAAGCATACATTTTCAATTTGTGAGTATTTTACCTCATGATCAATGAGTGTTTGGATAAGGTAATAGACTACCTGTTCTTTTTCCTGGTCATTGTGTTGTGCTAATAAGGCTCCTATTGCATATTCAGTAGTAGATGTGTAAAGAAGCATTGGTTTATATGCGGTCAGGTGACATGAGGACTAGTGGGATAGATAGGTATTCTTTTAGTTTAGAAAAAGAATCCAAGCATTCTTGATTCCATTTAAACTACATGTATTTCTTAAGCAATTGATTGAAGTGATGACATTTATCCACTAGTTGCGATCTAAAATGTCATATGGATTATGTTTTTCCTTAAAGACTCTATAGTCATTTGAGATTATGTGAAGGAGGAAATTCCATAATAGATTTGACTTTTGCGGGATAAACTTCTATACCTCTCCAGGAAATGATGAATCCTAATAGTTTTTCGATGTCATGCAAAATACACATTTTTTGGATTGATTTAGACCTTGTATTCACGCAATCTTTCGAAGATGCGTCTCAACACACTTGGATGACTTATTCACGTTTTATATTTTTCTAGTATATCATCGACATAGTCTTCCATGATGTTATGTAACATATCATGAAATATAAATGTCATGACTCATTGATATGTAGCACCTACTTTTTAATCCCAAAAGGCATGATATTATAAGAGAACATCCCCACGGTGCAAAATGTTATTTTTGTTGATCTTCTTTAGTAATATGTATTTGGTTATAACCAGAAAATCCATCCATTAGGGAGAGAATTTCATGGCCTGCCATGGAATCGATGATCATGTCTATGTTTAGTAGGGGAAAGTCATCTTTTAGAAAAGCTTTATTAATACCACAAAATCTATGTATATCTTAAAGTTGGGAGATTTCTTATTTAAAAGCACTATGTTTGAAATCCATTTGGAATAGTTGATATGCCTAATAAAGCTTGTTTCTAATAGTTTTTGAAGTTCACCTTTATGAGTAAGGCTATTGTAGTGCCCACCTCTTCCTACCATAGTTTCTTTGTTGACTCATTACTTCTATTGATGATGGACATGGAATTTAGCATCATTTGATTTCTATATGTTTTATTATGGTTCATTTGATGACACTTGTGTGATTTGGGCGCATAGCACCAAGCTAGTATTGTGGTTATTTCTTAGCTCTTGCATGTTATGATTTTGGATATCAACATATTATGTTATAGTTGACTTCATTTCACATGTGATGGATTTATTTATGGCTTCGTCATATACTTGGTTATCATTGGAATTGTAATGGCTAATTGGATGTCGTCATGTGTTACTTATATGGTTAATATATTTCAAATTAGTATGGATGTATATGATTAGTGTTAGCCATTTCATACTAACATTATCTGGTATAGTTAGCATGTTTTATTCGTGCATGATTTATTGAGATTTTTTAATTGTTATATTTTATTAGGCAGGTATGTTTAATGTTTTCATTGAGTGTGCAAATTACAAGGCATAGGAGAACGTGGGTTTCGAGCTACACTTTAGGTTTGCACAAGTGACCGATTGGGCTGAGTCCTCACCATTTTGATCATATGAAGCCTTATTTGTTGTTGCATGTTGTATTTGGGCACCATGGGTGATCCCTACTTGTAAATTTTATTATTTGTAATTTATTTAGTTGTTTTGAGTTGTTTAGGGACCTAGTGGTCCCTACTTGTGATAATTTGTGTTTAAGGTTAATTAAGTGGGTTATTAGAGATATGGGACCACCTAAGTTCCACTTGGGTGGGCCCCACCACCTCAACTCATGTGTCATTTAGTACAAACTCGGATTTTGGCTAAAAGTGGCAATTTTGGTATCACTTTTCATGTTAGGAACTTCCCTATCATGGAAAAGGACCCTTGACCTTACCTAAGGGAATGGGGTATCTTTTCAAGGAAAATGGGATTTCCTCCCATTTCACCCCCATACATCACTCTCTTGTAAGTGAGTTGGTTTTGGGTGTATTAAAAGTTGTGGAAGTTTTTATTTTAATCACATTTTGGGTAATTTAGAGTTTACCTCCAAAATGAGTGTTTTATTCTTGATTTTGGTTTTGGAATCTTAGTGTGGGGAGAAGAGAAGGGTGACACATGTCACCCTCTCATTTTGGGGAATTTTTATTGTTTTTATTTTAATATTCCCTCATGGAGAGGGGTTGGGACTTCTTGGTCATTCTTGCATTTTGGTGTTGGATATTTTGGGTGTGCTTGTAGAGCTAGGAGCTTTGGATTGTGTATTACATAGAGTTGTTAGAGATATTATTTGAGGTAGGCCTCCTTGCTCTTCTAATTTGTTTTTCTTATGGAAAATATCTTATGTTTATGAAATGAAAATGGTGTTGTGATGTATTGTTGTTGTATGTTGGATTTTGGGTATGTTGTGAATCTTTCTTGCTCACTTTTCTTCTACATCCATCATGTTTGTGATGGATTTTGGATTGTTGGGGAAGAGGGAGGAATACCTTTCTCACCACATGGCTTGATGGGAAAGCCATGATGGTTTTCTCTATTCCTCCCCTCATATGGTTTGATGTGGGGAAAATATTTCCATATGGTTTGGAATTCTTTCCCCATCCTTGGCAAGGAAATCTTAATGGTTTGAAAATCCTTCCAAGGAGGAGGCTTGGTGCATGGGTTGGAGAGATAAGGAGGGATTTTGTGTTTGAGAGATAAGGAGGTTGCATGGAGTTTTACTTGTGTTTCCTATGGTTGGATTCACCACTTGGTTCTTATTGGTTTCTTACCACTCTTCCCCATCTTGGGGGAAAGCATGGAGCTTCTCCCTTGTGTATGGTTTGATTTTTGTTTTAGTGTATGTGTGAAAATGTGCTTGTATGTGTGTTTTACCTACCCTATTCACTTGTGCAAAACCGAGGCATGTATGCTCTCTCTCCCATGGCCTTGGAGGGAGGCTATCATGTCCTCCATATATTGGATATGGCATGTAATGATTCCAATAGGTTGGGAGGTAACCGGGCCCTTTCTTCTTGTGTTGTGGAGATCATTTTGAGGTGAAAATTTTGTAGATTTGCTTGGATATTGGAAAATAAATTTGAAGAGATTGGTCATTTATTCCCAAATTTTTGGGAGGCCTTTCCACTTGGATTTTATTGGGACTTTGTAATGATGTAATAACCATTGTAAAAGGGTTCATATCTTGGGATAAATATTATATTTTACATTTGTATGAGTTGAGTTGAGCTATCCTTTTTATGAAGGAATGTTGGTTCTTTTGTAAGCTTGATGTCTTCTTGTTGTAATGTCCTTATTCTTGCTATAGAGCATGTTGAAACCCTACCCCATCATGTTGTAAAATTCTTCCTATTTTTACTTTTGAGAATATGGTGTAAACATTTTCGAATGAGAGAGTTAGTTATGTTTTGATCCTCTTCTTGAGAAGGAATATTGTTGTGTTGAAATCTTGATCCTTTCATATTGAAGTAAACTTCTACTCTTATTTGTAGGAACATAGTTATATTGTATCTTGATTCTTCTATGTTGAAAGAAACTTTTATTCTTGCCTTTGTATATGTTTTGTAAACATTGCATAATGAAATATTTGGGGTATGCTTGTAGTCTTGGAAAAGCATATTGAAAGGATTTGGTTATGAATGGGTGGTTTACATTTTATCGTGTATTAAAATTTTAATGCATAAAAGTAAGTGGAGATTAATGAGTTTGTTACTCTTGCCCTATTTATCTTGTTTGTGGTGTTAAGAGAAATGAGTTCATATTTATTAGTTCATTATGGTTCATCAAATGTGATTTTATTGGCATAAGTTATGAATATTAAGGAAGCAAATTTTTGTGTGCTTTTCTAAGCATTTCATAACAATACAATGAAGGGTGGCAATAGAGTTTTTTTGTGTTGTATAAAAGGAAAGATATATTGTTATTATTTATGTTTACTCATCTTATAAACTTGGATAGTGAAATTTACTCAAGTAGGTCAGTAGAGTAGATAAACCTTTACTCCTTGTTTTTCAAAAAAAAAAAAAATTATGTCCTTTTAGTTCTAAATTTCATGGATTTTGTTCCGAAAGGTGGAGGACATTAAGTTATCCTTTGCTATTGAAAACTATTGCCTATTATTTTACTCTTTGATGTTTTCTTTTGAGAAAAATTAATAATTTATACTAAAATTTGATGTCATAATTCTTCCATCCTTATTTTCTCGATAAAATCTTTCCAACTAGGTTTGGGAAATGTTATTGTTTTTCCATATATACATTTTTTTGTTGGAGGGGAAGGGGCTGAATGGGATGCAATTGGGCTGCAACCTACCCAACACTTTCCCCCATGTTAGAATGGTGTAAACCACTTAACCGTGGCCACCCTTATTACAAAACCCCACCCCACTCCATAGATCTACCCCCGCATAGAACCTACGCAGCCGCTGTGCGCAGATCCGCTCCTTCCCATGGCATTAAAACAAATATATATATATATATATATATATATATATATATATATATATATATATATATATAAATATCCAGAGTTTTACCTTGGTTTTGCATAAAAATAATAGCAAGGAAAAATAATCAAGTTATTGAAAAATAAAAAAATAAAAATGGGGTTTGCATATCCCTCCATTAAAATGCTATGGAGCTATAAGTGCTCCCATGGCTTTCTTCTTCACTCATCTTCTTTCCTGCATATAGACCTATAAAAATAGAGAGAAAAGATCCATGAATTTATTATCAAAAACCTATACAAAAAAGAGAGAAGAAAATTTCATATTCATGGCTTCCATGGCCTCCCGTATAAAAGAATGAAAAGGAAAAAAACAATAAAAAAGAAAGAGGAAAGAAAAACATAAGGATAAGAAGATTAGGGCTTTTTCTAAATCCCTAGAATCTAGGGCTAGGATTTTAAGTTATGGGTTTTTATAAGGGGTTGGGTAAAATAAAAGAATGGGTGTGGGGAAAATTAATTCCTATGGGGTGTAAATTTATTAGTTGGGTGTCTTAGGAAGTTTTTAAAATAAAGTCCCTGACTTAAGTTATGTGGAAAATAACATAATGTTATAATTTAAATGGGTGCCTTAAATTGCTTAAGGGTTAATTTAAATAAAGTGCCCTTTTATTTTTAAGGGAATAAATAAATATTATCCATGTAGGGGTTTGGTTTAATATTGCTTTGGGCTATAATAAATTAGTTAAATAAAATTAGTATGGACTAATGGTGGATGTAATTTGTCAACATTAGGTGAATATGGTAGAATAATTTAAATAAATCAAAAAAAATACCGGATTTTTTAAAGAGTTTTAAGTTGGTAGTTTAGTGCCATAAAATGGGGCATTACAACTACTTTTGGGTTTATTTTTTGTAACTTTTATTTTTCTTGTGTTTTAGATGAGTTATTCTTAGGATAAATGTAACGACCCAAATAATCACACATGAACAACACAGTGAAATACAGATAATTTTTTTTGACTTGCTTGACACATAACATGACGCAACATGTCGTCACCAAGTATACAACTAACACTTGTGAACAACTTGATACAAGGATGGCCATAAAGGCAGCACGGAAACGTTCACACATATCGAGGACAATTTACTTTTCTTTTTGACAAGACAACATAGAAGTACAATCACAGAACACACTTACAGTTATGGCCAACCACAAGGAGATATTCTTGAGGGTTATTTATTTTAAAAGGACATCTTGCAATTCTTAGCTTACGTTTTCAAGGAGACTCGGATATGATTCATACAATTCATCTTACCAAGTTAAATTTATTCTTTTTACACAGAGTAATTAGCTTTAAATCTTCTCTATTATGACCTTTATTTGCTTAATTCGTTTATCAAGAAAAAGGAGAATTTCAATTCCACAAGGCCATCTGCTCACCACTAATGCTACTAAGTTTCGTTCTTGCCCACAAGACAACATGGTTTTAAGTTCAACACACTTAAGAGAAGAGATATAAGGTGCCTTGAAAAAGGGTTAGGGGGAGAAGGTTGAGATGAAACATTTTTAGGACCTCATCAGTTATTACCAGTATTAAATTGAAGCTAGGGCTCTTAACCAGATTTAACAACTTTACTTAGGCTTCGCTAAAAGTATTATCAAGGAGTAAAAGAATTTACTTTCCAAATGGCTGAGAGATAGATTGTGTGGTTTCAAAATTGTTTTCTCCTGTTTATTTAACCTTATTATCCTCAAACAATTAACAGTTCATTTCACCTTAGGGTCATTTTACAAATTTTACCATGAAAGGCATAATGTTCACTAGAGGAGCTAGGGTTATCATGTTATAAAGTTTACTTGCAATGATAGTCTTGCCCTTGTCTACTTAGAGAATTTCTTGCTCTCAAGTTGGTGACCCCTACGTTACTTTATTTGAATACAACTTTTAATTTAACTTCCTGAAGTATTAAACAATCCCATGTTAGTTTACTTATGACACTTTATTACTAAGTCATGGCAAGGTTTAACTCAGAATTTATTCTCAAGGCAAAGTTGAAGCAACACTCATTTACGAGGAACAAAACAAGATTACATCAATTCTTAAAATACTGATACTCTACAAGTCACTCAACAACAATAACCAAATTTTCTTATAATTTCAATGATGGTCAAACAATACAAGGTTTCCAAAGTTCAGATGACAAGTCCACAATACATTATACTAAGACATTAATCCTCTTTTAAACTTTCCACTGGACGTTAACAACATAAAAAGGTTTCGAGCAAAGGAAATTCTCAACTGAGGTTGATGACAACAGGTCTACAAATCTATCCCTCATCTACACGCAAGATCCATCTGCAACAAATTTTCTACAAGAGTCAGTTCACGAGAACTGAGCAAGATAAGACTACACAAAACCACCATAACTATTATCTAACAATATCATGAAAAGAAAGCACTTTATTACAAGATTTTGGGTCAAACCTCTAAACACTACGAGCACATCAAGTTATAATAAGGTCTATAACATGTCAATCAAAGAAGGAGAAGACCTTGTACTTCAGTCAGGAAAATGCAACGAAAGTAACAATCACATGAGAATGGCCCTTGGCCCTATAAGGAGAAAACAAACAATCTAGCAGAAACAGAATTCCCATCAAGTAAGTAATTAAACAATAATTACAAGATTGAGATTTGATATAAATAGACCATCCATCTAGAATTTTATCAGAGATACCAACGCATAGGCTAAAATAATATATTTCTAAAAATACAAAAGTTGATCGGCCCAAGAAAGGGGAAACACGGGTTCCAAAATTTTAACACAAAAAGTCATGTATAAATGAGTTTCAAACCGGAAATCAATTAGAGTAAACACACAACATAAGTTTCGAAGCTAAGGCATAGTATACTAGTTTCGACCATTAACTACAAGGAGATCTACCAATCATCCAGGAAGGGTCAAAGTCTCACAAGCTAGTAGCAAACACGCGAGAGAAAGGGGGGGGTTTCGTCCAACAAGAGTATACAATAATGTCATCAACAATTTTATAACACTAAAGGTTTGCAAACTTCCACAACAATTCTAATGTTTGATTAATTTAAAATAAATTATCCATTTCCCGAAACAACCATACTTTAAGGCAACCCTTGGTAACACAGTCAACCGTCACACAAAGATACAAACATAACTTCTAAGTGACATTATCAAAACAAAACCTTCCGTTATGAATTCATAAGATTATCACACGAAAGCTGAGTTTTTCCCGAAGGTCAATCACATTTAAGGAAATCTCCATCACAAACTATTACAGTAATTACGTGCATAAAAACTGACCAATATTAATTAATAGCGTTAACATTACAAGGGAGAAGATAATGCCAGTTAAAAAAAAATAGGAGAGCGCCATCAGCAATAATTCTGAGAGGGGGATTAGACCAAAACTATTCCAGTGTCAACGAGGTACCAGATTCGCACAAAGAACCTCGAGCTTAGTTGATCCGTAAGGCTAGTTATGGTTCAAGTTGCCAGGGATGGTCAAGGTACTTCCTGAGGATGGCCTTAAAAGTCTAGAAACAAGATGAAAGATAGTATAAGAGTCTACACCCGTGAGGCGGAAAACACACTGCACACAACCTTTTCATTCAAAAAGTTTAATACCGAAACTCAAGCTGGTTAGCCCCAAGCCTTGATTACACAATCCTACAACCTTTCTTTCTCGATGCCAAAAGGTTATCAAAGGGACTTGCGAAGGAGCTAACAAAACATCAAAAGACAACTTGGGTGCTAGGGAGGAGCTTCACAGTTATCGTAACTTACTTCCATGATATCGAAAATACTAGTTAATCAACATAACAACTTGCAACTCAATCGCAGAGAAGAATTAATACATAAACAAATAGACGAAGGTCTATCATTCGAGTAAGAGAAACATAACATTCAAAGGAGAGGGCACACGCATCCTTTCGACCCACATTCTATCAACGATAAAAGCTAAAACAAGAAGACACAAGCAGAAAGGGAAATCTCCCATCATGACATCCAACTGACAAATCAATGCAAGGAAAAGTGGTTCGATTTCACAATATTTTTAAATAAAATAACAGTGGAAAGGTGTAGAAATATCTTGCTGCTTTCTCCACAATTGACAGAGTTGTCAGAAGAGACTCATACACGGTCAAAGATAAGAATCGCAGGTACTGGAATCCGGGTGCACCAGTTCTAAGCGGTCCACCAGTCGAAAGCATTCATTCTTCCACCTCACATGTAAAGTAAGCACCATGACCACTGTAGAAAATCCCATTCCAACTGCCAATCCAAAACACATCCAAAACCATGGAAACCCTTCATCTCTCTCTTCCTCATCATCCATTGTGGGTACTGGTGGAGCAGACTGTTGTAAATGAGGTAGAGAACAATTTCTCTCAAGAGGGCATCCCCACAGATGTGGATTTCCTAAATATGATGATGAATTATCAAATGTTAACATATGACCATCCCTTGGTATCCTGCCTGACAGATTGTTGTAAGACAGATTTAGATATCCCAGAGAATCGAGAAGACCAAGCTGTGATGGAATCTGTCCTGAAAAAATGTTGAGAGAGAGATCCAACGATTCCAACCATTTTAAATTTCCCACACTATCTGGAATTGGCCCATTCAGAGTGTTCATGGAGAGGTTGAGAATAATCAGTCCTTTTAGATTTCCAACTCCAGGAAAAAGATGACCACTCAATCTGTTATTTGACAAAACAATGCATGTGAGGCTGAAACTACGTATTCGTAAACCAAGTTTGATCCTTTGATATTTAGATGTAAACCATCCACATAGCTGTCTCCATCCTTTTCGCTCTCACCAATCATCCAGCTCTCTCTCCATCCAGTTCGCTGTCTCCCATGGCTCTGAAATTGAGATATGTATCCGGGATCTCACCAAACAAAAGATTTGAAGAAATGTCTAGAATTTGAAGCTCTTCCATTGGCCGATCTGCGGAGGCAGTTTACCTTCGAAATTGTTGGATCTCATTACAAGAACTCGCAGACTGGAACAATTTGCAATCCAATCAGGGATGTTCCCTGTCAAATTGTTTTCCCCCACGTCGAGCACCTCTAAGTATGATAAATTTCTTAGAGTAGAAGGAAGAAGTCCCTGCAGGTTGTTCTTTCCCATGCGCAATGACCTGAGCTTTGTCAACATGCCAAGCTCCTCAGGAATCTCACCCTTGAACCGATTATCTGCAATATTAAGGATCAATATCTCTGATAAGCTGGCTAGATTTGAAGGAATCTCTCCTTGCAAACTGTTATTTTGCAGATGCAGAATCTGAAGATTTGGCAGAGCATCCAGACTAGCTGGAAGAAGACCTTCCAAGTTATTGTCAGAAATGTCTAGACTTCTCAACTGTGATGAAAATTTCCACAGCCAAGAAGGAAGACTTCCGACAATTTTGGTGGCTGATAAGTCCAATTCCCGAGAAAAATTGAGTTGAAATCCAACCCGGGATTGGACCTCCAATTTTACATCCTTTCAAATGTAACACCTCCAGTTGGAATGGTGGAATCCACGTTGAGCTAATATTCAGAGTCAATCCATTGCCAGACAAAGACAGTTCTTCCAACTTGAAAGCATTTTGAAAGAGAACTTGGTCGGAAACTGTACCAACCATAGTGTTGTTTGAGAGATCTAGCCAACGAAGAGAAGAGGGTAGACTAAGCAGGGGGGAATACTTTCATTCAACTGGTTAGCACTAACATCACAACCAGTGAGAGCAGAGAGTTCAGCAAATGATAGGGGAAGACTTCCACTCAGTTCATTATGACCTAAATATAAGTCAGTAAGAGCAGAGAGATTTCCTATCGAGATAGGTAATGATCCTGAAATCTCATTATCACTCAAGTCAAGAAAAACAAGGGAGGAAAGATTCGTCAAAGAAACTGGGAAGGTTGATCCTGAAAGATTACAACTAGACAGACTCAGATGTTTCAGGCGCGAGAGACTACCAATTATACTGCTCCAACTCATATCACTGACCTGTATATTTTCCAATATAAGATATTGTAGCGATGACATGCCAGACATCCACTCTAAGCTAGGACTTCTCAAGTAAAAAAATCTTCCTTCACTTTCGTCTTCCGTATCAGACGGCTCAAACAGATTTAAATAACGCAAGGAAGACAACTTTCCAAGTTGGGGTGGAATTACTCCGTGAAATCTGGATCCAGCTGTACTTAGATATGTCAAGTTTGTTAAAGAACCCAAATCTGCTGGCAAAATCCCCGTAAAATAATTACCACTCAGATCCAAATACTTGAGATGGCTCAGTCGAAACAAAGATGAATCAATATTGCGATGATTTACACTGGAAAGCCCCAAATCACTCAGATCTAGCTTAGTTACATGGCCCCCAGATTCTATTTTATCACAGCCGACACCACTCCTTACACAGCAGTCCTCCCACGAGTTCAGCAGATTATCCCAACCGTCAATCAAGCTGGCCTTGAAGGTCAAAAGTGCTCTCAATTCCACGGGAGGGCATCCTTCAACACGTACCAACATCATAGAAATGAAAGCGGAGTATATGAGGAAAAATGTGATAATAAACAAGGCAATAGTCTTCTCCAGTTCTCCTGGTAACTCTCCCACTGTCACAGTCGATTTTGATAACCATATCATGAAGGAGAATCTCGAATTGAGGATGTATTGATACTGAACAGATAACAACATAGTTGGACAGCCTGCTACACTAGCTTGTAGCTTCATCTAATCCATCTTGTCATACCCATACGCATTGAATAGAGGATCAAAAAGAGATCACGGCAAAGAAAAACGGGACTCCGCCCACTCCTCCCGCAAGGACAGACATAAAAGTTGGCAGGTTGGGTGGTTGGGAGGAGGCAAGGCGGCAGTGGAGGGTAGTCAGCAAAAAGAAGAAGCCGATGCCCAAATGTGTATTACAATAAATGTCTATTTTTTGTTTTTGGTTTTGCGTCTTTTTACTTGTATGTTTCTCGAATAGTTTTATAGCAAGATTTTTTCTATGGGAAATCTTATTCTTCATCTTTTGTCTAATTTTTCACAATGTTGAGGATTGTGGTATTCTAACTCTTCACCAAAATAGGTGAATTCATCAAGGTCAATACCGAATCCTTTCTTATGATTAGAGAGGGGAATTGGATCATGAGTTCTAAGAAACTCTTCAATGGCCTCATCATTTTGAAAAATATCCATGGACACATGATGTAATTGATTTTTATCAATGAGGGTTGGATGAATAAGCTTGAAATCAATGACATTAATAAAAAGATGTTAGAGGAGGAGATTTTTTTACGTGATATTTTCAAAAATATTGTGTGTAGATCCTATGTCATCATCGAATCGGTATCTTCATTACTAATCAAGATTGATACGGAGACATGTCAAACTTTTTTGAAGCCGGGGCCATGCCTATGAGGATTTTTTGTATAATTGATTAGATCTAGATGAATTTTCTCATTCTTTCCAAGTCATATACCTTTCTATCGCATGTTTTTCATTATCCTATGGGCTTTGGTAAATTGAGGGATTCATGGTCAGAAGTGATATTGTCATTATATAACTAAGATCCTAAGGAACTTGGAATATGTTCTTCATCAAGATAACTAAAATTTTTCAAGACTGTCATTCCTAGGTTATAAGTGGGAGGGATTTTGATGTGGGAAGCATTGGGTTTTCCATAGATATGTGGGGACGGAAGTGAGTTACTAATGTGAAAGGATTTTTCAATGTTCTAGAACTGGTACTTGTCACATCCTTTATCGATTCTCTTGAACGTGTGCGTTGAGGAACCAATAGGTACCTCACATGGAGGAAAAGGAATTTAAGTGATCTTAAAATATGGAGAAATGGATTATATGAACATGGTTGATTATGAAAGAATGAGGATGAATTATAGAAAGAGGATTGATTAACATAAGAAGATGGGTTTTTAGATGGAGAGGTTTGATGAGAGGACAAGAGTGGATTAGTAAACAAGGGTTAATTAGTAGACTAGTTTTGATTAGTAGATGAGGTTTTATTAGAAAACAAGGGTTGATTAACAATTAATATGGTGAATTAAATGAAAAGTCTTTTTAGAAGAAAAGGGTTTATTAATAGAACTAGGATGATGACTCTTAGTGTAAGCATTTAGAAATCATTTGGGAAGCATATCCGGATCGATTCGCGTGTTTTTAGAAAAAGGAATTAAACATGGTGGAAATGAATTTTCCACCGATGAAAATAATTGGTATTTTTATACCTTCCGTCAAGGATTCTCGCAATACTCGAAGGGTTGGGTGTCGGCACGTAATGTGAACTCTTTATCCAAGTGAGGGAATTTGATACACGGTGATATGTAGATGGGACAGCCTTCATGGCATGAATCCATGGATGATCAAGGAGAATGTTATAAGGAACTTTTACATGGCATAATGTGTCCAAGGTGACTAGTCCAACTGTAAGTGTTAATGTGATTATACCTTTGGATTGCCTTTCGTTATTATCATATCCACGAATGGTTATGATATTATTTTTCAAGTTTTCTTTAATATAACCAAGACACTGTAATAATTTCATGGAGAAAATATTCTATGCTACTCCATTATTTGCTCGTACATGCTTAATATTGTGGTTGCTTATAAAATTTTCTACATGTTATGTCTGTGGAGCCTATTTTCAGTTAGAGTGTGGTACACCTTCTATATGTTACACTCGAGTATTTTTACGGCAGTCCTGTTCGCCGGTGAGCGGGTCAAGGGGTTCAGGGGTGAAGCCCCCTTGATCGAAGGGGATTCAGGGGCGAAGCCCCCAAAGCAAATTTTCATGGGTGGTTTATTAACCCATGGGTAATGGGTAACCATTGTGGGTTGATTTTGGGGCTCATGGTTTTTTCATACCCATTGTTTTGTAAAACCTCCTCTTCACTACCCATAGGTTTATGGGACAGCTTTGTTTTTCCCATTGTTTGATACCCATGGTTTTGTAAAACTACTTAATTAGTTGTTTATTTATATGGTCTTATGCATATGATAGAAAAACAAGCAAATGTATTGTAGATGTGTTTTGAATTCAGGTGTGAATTCTATAGAGTTTGTTGAGCATAGCTCCAAACGGATCTGGGTATTATATTGAGAGAGTGGAGGCTTGTAATAAAATATGAGCAAGTGATTCTTGGTGGACGTAGCCCAAATTGGGTGAACCACGTTAAATCTTGTCTCTTTGTGTTGTGTTATTTATTCTGCACTTTTATTTGAGATCTATAATATTTTCTGCATATTAGTTTCTACTGTTGCGATTCTGTAAGGGATTATTCCACATATTTTATCTCTTATTTCCTAACAATTGGTATCAAAGCCTGGTTTGGTTTGTTGAAGTGTTGAATCACAAGGAAAGTTTTATCTTGAGTGGGAGCTATGGCAAATGATGGAAGATCTAGGGTTGATAAATTCAACGGGCAGAATTTTAGTCTTTGGAAGATGTAGATGGAAGATTACCTTTATCAGAAGGATCTTTATACTCCATTGTTTGAGAAGGTGAACAAACCCTTGAGTATGACAGATGTGGAATGGGATTTGTTGGATCGGAAGGCACTTGGAATGATCCGGCTGTGTCTTGCATCTTCGGTATTATTTAATGTTTTAAAGGAAAAGACTACAAAAGATCTAATGGATGCATTAGGGAAGTTGTATGAAAAACCCTCTGCCTCTAACAAGATATTTTTAATGAAAAAGTTGTTTAATATGAAGATGTCTGAGAATAGTTCAGTAGTAGATCATTTAAATGATTTCAATACGGTTGTGAATATGTTAGCTTCGGTTATAATAGAATTTGATGAAGAAGTTAGGGCTTTATTAATTTTGTGCTCTTTACCTGAAAGTTGGAATAGCCTGGTAATGGTGGTAAGCAACTCGGTTCCAAATAACTCGAAGTTGAAGTTTGAGGATGTTGTAGGGGTGATTCTAAGCGAGGAAATGCGAAGAAAAAGCTCCAATGAATCTTCTACTTCAGGGAATGCTTTGACAGTGGAAACTAGAGGGAGACAGAAGAATAGAGGAAACCGTGGAAAATCAAAAGATCGAGCAAGTTCAAAATCCAAGAGCAAGATCGTATGTTGAAACTATGGAAAGTCTAGGCATGCAAAGAAGGATTGTTGGGAGCTTCGGGAAAAGAAGAAACAACAGGAAGAAAACAAGGAGGCAAATGTGGCATCGGGTAATGTATGTCAAGATGCTTTGACTCTTTCTTTGCATAATATTATTGAATCTTGGGTTTTAAATTCAGGGGCTTCTTTTCATGCTACTCCACATAGGCATTATTTTGTTGATTATGTTCAAGGGATTTTGGGCATGTTTTTCTTGGTGATGATGAGCCTTGCAGTATAGTTGGAAAAGGTTTTGTTCAGGTTAAGATGCATAATGGGAATACATGGCTATTGAAGGATGTCAGACATGTGCCTACATTAAGGAGAAATTTGATATTGGCCGGCAATCGGGAAGTGATGGTTATACTGTGATATTTACAGCTAACTCTTGGAAGGTTACCAAGGGTGCTCTTGTGGTGGCAAGAGGTAAGAAGGTTGGAACCTTGTATTTAACCATTGATAGTACTAATGATTGTAATCTTGTGGCTTCAGATGCAGATACAACATTATGGCACTATAGGCTCGGTCATATGAGCCATAAGGGCATGAACATCATAAAGAAGAATTTTCCTGGATATACAGAAACAAGTTTGGATTTCTGTGAGAACTGCATATATGGGAAACAGAAGTGAGTAAGGTTTCTCAAGGTTGGACCTACGAAGAAAGAGAGTAATTTAGAGCTAGTACATTCTCGATGTGTGGGGCCCACTTTCGGGTATCATCTCTTGGGGTTCAAGTTATTATGTTACTTTTATTGATGATGCAAAAGGAAAGTTTGGGTTTACATGATTAGAAAAAATATGATGTATTTGACACTTTTGTTAAATGGAAAGCCTTGGTAGAGAATGAAACAAAGTCTTAAGCTAAAATGTCTTAGGTCGATACTGAGGGGAGTATTGCAACAATGAATTTAATGATTATTGTTCTAAGAATGGAATCTGCAGTAAAGATGCTTAGAAACTTCACAAAAGATAATGGGGTATCGAAAAGGATGAAATGAACAATAATGGAACGCTCTAGGAGCATGAGGTTACATGCGAATGCCTCTTTCTTTTTTGGCGAAGCGGTGAGCACAATTGTGTACTTGATAAACAGAGGACCCTCAAGTGCCTTAGATGGAGGCATACTTGAGGAGGCATGGTATGGTAAGAAAGTTGATTATTCATTTCTTAGAGTCTTTAGATGTGAGGTGTTTGTTCATAAAGACAAGGATGATAGGACCAAGCTAGAGGCTAAATCGTAAAAATGTACTTTCATTGGTTTTGGTGGTGATGACTTTGGGTTTAAATGTTGGAGTATTAAGGACAAGAAAATCATTCGGTCTAGGGATGTGGTCTTTAATGATAAAGTCATGTATAAGCAATAAATTGATAAGAAAACAAATAAGAATCCAAGAAATAATATGCAGTGGTAGAGGATCTTCTGGATGGGAAAGTGACCCATGAATCAGTTCAGGAACCTACTCAACAGGAACCCCAAACTCCTACAGTGAGGAGGTATTCTAGGGTAAGAAAAGAACCTGAACATTTTTCTCCTTCTCTTTATTATTTATTACTCACTGATAGTGGAGATCTAGAGAGCTTTGATGAAGCAATGCAGGTAGATGCCAGTAAGAAGTGGGAGCAAGCCATGGATGAGGAGCATAAGTCTCTCATGGAGAACTAGACTTGGGATTTGGTGAAGCTACCGGAAGGCAAAAGAGCATTGTAGAACAAGTGGGTGTACAAAGTTAAAGACAAAGAAGGAGGAAAGAAAAGATATAAGGCCCGGTTGGTGGTCAAGGGGTTTACACATAAACAAGGTATAGATTTTGATGAGATATTTTCTCCTGTAGTAAAAATGACTTCTATTAGAACTATTCTTGGAATAGTGGCAGTAAGACTTGCACTTAGAACAGTTTGATGTAAAGACTACATTTCTCCATGGTGATTTGGAGGAGGAACTATATATGCAGCAAACTGTAGGGCTATGAGGTCAAAGATAAAGAGGATATAGTGTGTAAACCGAAGAAAAGCTTGATGGCTTGAAACAAGCTCCACGTCAATTGTATAAGAAGTTTGATAGCTTCATGATGGAGCAAGGTTATATTAGATGTCATTTTTACCATTGCATGTATACAAAGAAATTTGAGGATGGAAGTTATATTATCCGGTGTGTTTGTATGTTGATCACATGTTGGTTGCGAGTTAAAACATGCAGAAATAAAAGTACTCAAGAAAAAACTAAGTCAATCCTTTGATATGAAGGATTTGGGGGCAGCTAGACAAATCCTTGGTATGAGGATATCTTGGGATAGGAAGGAATGGAAGTTGACTTTATCTTAGGAAGAGTACATTAAGAAGGCATTGGACGGAGTTTAACATGCAGGATGCTAAACCGGTTGGGACTCCTTTGGCATGCCATTTTAAGTTATCAAAGGAGCAGTGTCCCAAGACAGAGTAGGAAAGAAACCAGATGTCCAAGGTACCTTACTCATTAGTAGTTGGCAGTTTGATGTATGCTATGGTGTGCACTAGGCCTGATATTTCCCATGTAGTGGGAGCTATGAGTAGATTTATGAGTGACCCTGGTAAAGAGCATTGGCAAGCAGTAAAGTGGATCCTTCGGTATTTGAGAGGAACCATGGAGAAAGTTTTGTGCTATAGTGGATCGACACCACTTTACGTGGTTATGTAGATTCGTAAAATGGCTAGAGATGTAGATATTAGGAGGAGCACTGACAGGTTATATTTATACTATAGGTGGGACAGCGGTGAGTCGGATTTCATGACTACAAAGTTGGTGGCTTTGTCAACCACGAGAGGCTAAGTATGTTACTACCACAGAAAGGCAAGCAAAGAGATGATTTGGTTACAATAATTGCTTGAGGAGTTGGGGCATAATCAGGGAGGAACGTAAGATGCATAGTTGTTGGTCGTCAAAGAGGACCTTACGAAGAGCAACAGTCAGGGGACAAGAAGTCCCTCCTCTTTAATGGGAGAGGTTCCCTTATTCAGAAACAAACTTATTTACAAATATACAAAATATAATTTTCTGGTTAAACTTGGATATTACGAAAGTGTCTTTCGTAAGGATCATCAATCACAAAAGGACTGAGGAATGAGAGTGTGAGAATGAGCAGAAAGGCAACATGCAGAATTATAGATAGCAGAGTAATTCTTTATGTGTAATGGAGTTACAAAGTGAATTTAAAACAAGATCATTCGTATTGTATAAATAAGATGGAATTTAAAGACACAAAGTTTTGTAAATAACATCTGCCAGAACACAAAGTTTCTTAACGTAACATAGATTCATTAATCAAGGACACAAAGTTCCTTCTTGTTGTACAAGATCACCATGTATTGCAAAGTCAAGAGTATGTAATCAAGCGAGACTAACAAACCATTAACAAATGATCTTCACAAACATTAAAATGAAAGCTCGTAGATAACGAGATTAGATAGACAAAGAATGGAAAGCCCTTTTGTATTGATTTCTTTGTAATCTATTTACACTTTCGTAAAATATGCCAAGTTCTTCCCCCTTCGTAATGGCGAGAGGCCATTATATAACTTACAAATCAGTTACTCTTCGTAACCGCTTCTTTTAACCAAGAATAGTTAAGGACTGCCAACCGCAATACCTCAACTTCTTACAAAGAAAACGGAAAAAGAAAGGGAAGAAGAGAAAAGAATAAGGAGAAGAAGATAGGTGGCCGGTTACTGGGAGGGACCCACTGACTTCAAAATCTGCTGCCTGAATTTCTTCAATGCCTCGGCTATGTCTTTGCCACGAGGGACTGACGTGTTGGCCACAGACTGAGTCCAAAATCCAAGACACTTCTCCATCTCTTTATCAAACTCGACATGAGTATGATAATCTTTATTTGCTTCTTCAATGGCGTTGAAGAGAGAAATCTCCTTCATTTTATCCTCGAGATGGAACTTTCTCTTGAATAAGTTATCTTTGACAAAAGCTCCAATTGAGCTTTGATTTCTTGCAAGGAAAGGAGTACACCGTAAGTTTCATCTTGAAGATGGCAAAAGTATATCTTTGAAAGCAGAGACAACCAAAGGTCTCTTGAAAGCTTCACCCTTCCGCACACTGCTTTCGCTTCACCCAAAGCCTCCTCCAATACTTTGATTTTCCACTCCACACTATAAACCCGTGGATTTTGATGATTATCCTTTGCATCATCAAAAACCTTATTCGCTAATAAGATATTCTCATCTGTCTGTCCCATAAAGCGAGGTCTACTATGCAACCGCTCCAGAGTTTGAGTTCTTTATCCATGATCCCAACAAGAGAGAGAGCTTCACATGCAAATTGTTCACCTTTCCATGGAGTTTGAAAGCTTCATCGATGAAGTTCAACCCTCGCAACAAGCATATCATCCACCATGGCTTCCATAGCTCGCCATAGACTAATACTTGTGCATGTCTTTGATACTCATACTTCATCTTGGCTCAAAATTACAGGTGGTGGAAGAGTGGTCAATGGAGTAGGGTCTAAAACTTTGTCCTTAGACAAAAGAGACTTGATGAAACCCGTGAGAATTTGGGCACTGCTCTTCCAACTGCTTCAATAGTTTTCGCCTTTTTCTACCCTCCCAATGACTCTTGTGGATCAAGCTTCTTTGAGGTTGTGAATCTCACCCTCAGGGGTAGACTCTCCCATTGGAATCCTCGAGAGCTCTAAGTCAGATGCCTGCAAGTCCTGCTCTGACTTGTCCACTATAGGCTTAGCAATCTCCAGGAATTGCTGACCTTGAGCATCAAACACTATTCTGGAGGTAGTTCTGGATTTCTTGGGACGAGAAGGAGTGGTGCCCAACAAGGCCAAAGACAAAGATCAAAATTTGACCCTAACTCCGAGAGGAAAATTTTCTCTTCCTATTGTCAACCAAAGGTTACACCCACGCAAAAGAGGAAGAGGAATCAGCAGGAGGGGCAAGAGGGCCGAGAGACAGAGAGCTCATGACACTCAAGGTCTCAAGCACTTTGTGGTCTCAAGTTGAGACGTGAGAAGGGCGCCTGAAACAATTGCTGGCCAAGAATCGACAAAGACTTGGAAGTTCAAAGCTCTGACTTCCTTATCTTTATCTGGCTTGACCTTCAGTGAGCATCCGCAGGGGGCCGGCACTTCACTTTCTTCGCTTTCACCGAGAACAATGATGTTCTCCTTCCCATAGGCACTTCTACCTACTTTCTTTGAGGATCACTTTCCACAGTGCTCCTTCTTAACCTCCTTGAGTTTCTTCTAGTACACTTGAGTGGATGAAGAAGGAGTGGAAGTCGCAGTCCTTGTATTGATGAGGCAGTGGGGCTTGCACCGGTGTTTCGACACGGGAACCGATGCCTCTCTCCTCGGCATTGAAACATCCTTGGAAGAGGATTCTCCCGAGTGCCTTCCTGAGCTCTCGAACTTTCCTATCAAACCGCACCTTAGTCCCGACTAAGACTCGGAGCAAGGATCTCACCTGAGATCATATTTTTCTTTCCTGCTCCAATCCAAGTCCTCTAAGGGGGTGTGCTTAATCACATCAAAGCCATCTTATCATTGCGTCATCCTCGAACTTGGGAAGCCGCAGAGGGGAACCTGCTCTGCATAGCCAAGCCTCAAGCATCCGATATAGGAGAATTTTCTATCCGCCCCATGATTGTATGAAATAGCAATGAACTTCTTCAAGTGATATCAGATTCATGGCTTCATCGGGAAATCTCTGCCTGTATCGGTATCCCTTGGGAAAGTAGCTTCTTGACCACGTACATGGTGAAAGTGTCATTTCGATCAAAGCCATCTTATCTTCGAAATTATGTTTTGGTCTCCGGGGTGAATCATGAAATAAGCACCAGGCATATCATCTTGAAAGCGCTATCGAATCTTCTCGAAATTACGATCATCTTTGTGCGAGCATCGATCATCTTTGTGAGCGCCAATGTAAGAAAAGCCAAACCATTGCCGTGACGTTGCCAAGGTATACATCGGGTAAGAAGTCATGTAGAACTTCTTCGCTTTCATATACATTGGACAACTCGCTTCTACTGCCAAATTCATGCCGATGATCTCTACCCGCTAATATTTTGCATTCCTCGCACACCACGCCGATGAGCGGCACATCCGTAAGTGAAATTCGTTGGTAGAGGGCAAACCCATAACCCGAGCCAAGTAGAATTATAAAGTCAAAAATCTTCATTAAAATCTACCCTGAAAAGAGTTTTGGACAGGTGAGAGGCTCCTTTCTTAGGGTTCTTCAGCCAGGACTTCGCCACCCGCGCCTTGTATTTGTCGCTATCTTGATTAACAGAGCCTGTGCTTGATCCCGGGAAACGACTATGGCATTATCCATCTCTGGGATTCTTAGTGCGGTACTAATGGTGGCAGCGTCAAGCTTGGCGATGAGTTCCCCATGTATATTGGTTAATTCACCGAAACAGGTCGGGTGAGCTCCGCACAAAGCACGATAGATCAAGACTGCACCGAGATCGGGAAACCTCCAGCAAAATCCAATCCACTATCGTGAATCATTTGTGCCATTGGTGTAGGGTTTGCATCTGCCACCCTCGCCCAGAAATCACCGAAGTCAAGATGTCGAGCTTCGCTATCTCCAATATTGGGAACGGCAGATTCTAGCGGTGAAATTTGTTCCTGTCCCTGGAACTTGATCTTCATATTGATAGCAACAGAGCTGCAACCTAAACTCGGGAAGGAATTACAGAGAAAAGGGATACACGCGCAGGGAATTAGGTTGCTAGGGTTCGAGCAAAGATAGCATGGAAACAATGTGAAAAATGCAAAGGGGGAATACCCGTTATATAGCCGTTTAGGAGAGAGAAAGGCCATGAATGCGCATTTAATATATATACCCACCAATTTAAATAAGCTGGATATTCGGGTAGAGCGAAAAAACTAAACACGAACAAGACTTGTTCATTAGGGACATGTGAGACGCGAATGCGAAACACGCGGCTCGGCCCGATTCGGGCGAAGCGGTAAAAGATGCACAAATTCCTTTTGGGACACGCGGGACATGAGTGCGCGAAGTCGTGATTTGGGCGAATCGGCCGAAAAGGTTACAATGGGTCCGGAAAAGTTTGGGACATTTGGGACGAAAATGCGCTGGCACGCGTTCTGCGAATCGGCCGAAAAATGGAACAACTTGCACAATTTGACTTGGGACATTTGGGACATGAAAGTGCGAAGTACGCGGTTCGGGTGTTTCGGCCGAAAATGGAACAACTTGCACAATTTGACTTGGGACATTTGGGACATGAAAGTGCGAAGTACGCGGTTCGGTGTTTCGGCCGAAAATGGAACAAAGATAATTAACTTTGGGACATTTGGGATGAAAAGTTCCGACGGGCCCGAAAATGGAACAACTTCGGGGATTTCGCCGATCGGGAACAGAGCGCACTTTTGAACTTGGGACAGTTGGGACAAAATTGTCCGACAGCCCGAAAAACACAAAAAAGACCCAAAAAGCAGACTTTTCTCAATTTCACGACTTTTAACAATTCCAAAGACAACAGAGAGGACACTAAAACTCAAAATTTTGAAAGTTCACTTTTTTAAGAGTAGGGAATTTTTTTGAGTGGACAACAGCTGGCTCCTTCTGGGGATGACTTGGCATAAATTCAAGGAATGAGACAAGGCAAGAACTTAGACAAACTCAAGGAAGCAGACCAGTACCTTATCCATTGGGCAACGGAGTCAAAAAGCAGACCAATACAGAGGGCAACACACCAAAACAAAAAGGAAAGAAAACCAAAAATGCTATACATAATATACAAGGGACTCCCTAATCACCTAGGACTTGAACAACTTGAGGTACTGCCCACTATAAGGAAGTGGGAGAGGAGAACCATCCATGTAATCAAGATAAAAGGAATTCTTACTAGCAAAGTGTCTGATCTTGAAAGGTCCGAGCCAAAGGGAATCAAATTTTCCGTGGCTGCCACGAGGTTCATGCCTTTTATCCCATAACAACACAGTGTCTCCAACTTGGAAATCTCTGAACCTAGCTTTCTTGTCAAACAGGACCTTTACCTTCTGCTGGTGAACAGATATCCGATCAGCAACCTCCAATCTGTCCTCATTTAGTTTGTGAAGGTACATAATTCTCTTATCCAAAGCATCACTGAAACTAGTATCTTCAATGGCCTTCATTAGATGCAAGGCCGATAGCTCCACCATATCGGGCATTGAGCTTCTACTCCATATACCACTTGAAAAGGAGACATTCCAATAGCTCTCTTTGGTGTAATCCTGTCTGCCCAAAGAGCATCGTAGAGCTTCTTGTGCCGCTCTGCATGAGACTCATTGACTAACTTCCTTATAATAGTCACCAGATTTTTGTTAGTGGATTCTGCTTGCCCATTTCCCGAGGGTAGTAATCAAGAATGAGCCAGGAGATGCCATACCCATAAAAAATCCATTATCTCAGCTTGAAGAGAAATTCAAGCATTATCTCATTATAATCTTATTAGGTACACCATACCTTACCAAGATGTTCTCTTTAATGAAGCCGCACACCACTTCGTAAGTAGTACTTTAATCGGAATAGCTTCCACCCATTTGGTGAAATAGTCGGTGGCAACTTAGTACATGAGTGTGACCAGCACTAGTAGCGAGGATTAAGTGTACCAATGAAGTCCAAACCCCACTCATTAAACGGCTCCTCAATCACAATCGGCTTGAGAGGCAAAGAAGCCAATTTAGGTCTTCCCACAAAGGTCCGACAAGCCTCACATTTATCCACCCACTGATGCATCTCTCAACAAGGAAGGCCAAGAGTATCCTCCATGGAGTATCTTATGAGTCAGAATCATGATGAATAGTGCCCTCCACATGCCTCGATCATGAAAAGCTAGAGCAACTTTCTCTGTTGTTCCTTGTCCACACACTTCAAAAATCTCCCATCTAACCCACGCTTGACAAGGCGTTTTCCCACAACACATATTTGCATTGACCTTAATTTAACATGAGTCCTCTCTTTCTTTGGCGCTTAAATGAGAGGGGCATTCCCATAGGTGAGAAAATGGCGATATCAAAGCATACCATTCATCAACTGAGCTAAGGAACAGAACGGTAGGAAGGCCAACTTTGTTCTCCAGTAATTCATGCTTAGCTCCTTCAGCAATGAGCTCACAAAGACCTTTTCCACGAACCAGTTTGGTTAGTTTGATGTCAATGTCATATTCTTGACCTTAGCAACCCAATTCCCTCTCTTGGATCCAAATTTTTGTTGTGTGAGAATTGACTTAACAGTTGTATCTGGAACCAACACCATGGAGTGAGAGTTGAGGATATAAAAATGAAACTGCTTAACAGCTTTGACCACTGCAAAAGCATGCTTCTCCATCATGGTGTATTTCAACTCATGATCTTTCGAATATAGCTCATGAACGCACGCAATTGGAGTTCATGCTCATTAGAGTCTTCTTGAGTTAAGACAAGCAGCCAAGGTATTATCTCAGTAGCATAGCAATAGATGATGAAATCAAGTTGCTAAAATCGACAGCTAAAAACAGGAGTTTTAGCAATAGCTCTCTTGATACCTTCAAAGGATTCCTTTCCTTCAGAAGACCAACCAAATGTTTGCTTCCCTTTCATCATCTCGAGAAATATTCAAAGTTAACTCGCAAAATCGTGGATGAATCTTCTCAAAAATTTATCTTACCAAAGAAGGAGTGCACGCCTTTTTTTTGGTTAGAGAGGAATTTGTTGGATAGCTTGTACTCGTTCAGGATCAATCTTAATACCATCTTTGGAAACGATGTGCCCTAATAATTTTCCCTCTGTGACACAAAAATAGATTTTTAGGATTCAAAGAAATCCCATGCTCTCTGCATCTTAGCAGAACTGTCTCTAGGTGATCAAAATGATCCGCTCTTGTCTTGGAAAATACCACATCAGTCATCATCAAGATATATGACAATACACTTCCTTTCAAACTTCCAAAAGCCGATCCATAGCTCTCTCTCAAAGTGGCACCAAGATTAATAAGCCCAAAAGGCATTCTCTTATAAGCAAAGGTACCCCAAGGAGTAGTGAAAGTTGTTTTGTGTTGATCTGCAGTATCAACCTCTACCTGATTATATCCCGAGAATCCATCAAGCATAGATAACATTTCAGATCCTGTTACTACTTGCAAGACCTGATCCATCATAGGCAAAGGATAATTATCTTTCAAAGAAGCCTGATTCAGGTTCCTGAAATCAACACAGATGTGGATCTCACCATTTTTCTTCCTAACAGGCACAATATTTGCAATCCATGTTGAATGGTGAATGGGAAAAATGATTTTAGCCTTCAACAACTTCTGTATTTCCTAAAAGATGGTGTCAGCTATTTTGGGGTTGTATTGCCTCTGTTTCTGCTTGAAAGGCTTAATTCCAGGCTTAAGAGGAATAGAGTGTTGCATATCTTTTGGTTTGAAAGCTTTCAAATCTTCATAAGAATAAGCAAGAACATCCTTATACCTTTTTAAAAGATCAATTGCTTTTCTCCTCTCATCTGATGCAACATTTTCCAATATTCACTAGCTTAGGGTCATTAGGACTCCCAATATTAATCTTGTCATGTTCAGCTGATTGCTGAGGTCCAGTAGAAGCTCTAGACTTCACATACCTGTCATGTTTATCAAATAGTTCCTCCAAACTCACCAATCCTTTAGGAATCTTGTTTCCTTTGAGATTGATGCATCCATCCTGATCTGCTTCTTCCCCTCGGTGATCTTTGCCAAAGGGCACACTCTCACGAGGTAGTTGTCACTTCCTCAAAATACGCTTGTTTGAAATTACCCTTGAGTTCCGGAAGGAAAGCAAATGTTGATCATCATTGAAAACTTGCCAGCTTATTGGTATTATCGTACACTAGGCCGATGGACCATCTCAATGGTGAACCTATCCTGAGAGAAGTCAGGATGAGGAATCAATAGCGACCCCGAGATCAAGCTAGTGAATCAGCCCTCACTGCTCTTCTCCCTGGTATTGCCTCAATGGAGAAAGCGTCAAGAAATTCAATGGAATCCCAAACCTGATTCCGTAATGTTTCACCTCTCCATTTTTACTTGAAAAGGCTTCGACTTGCTTTACAATCAATTCTACATCACCATGAGCTAGAAGATTCTTCACACCTTGTTCTTTGGCCACTTGCAGTACCCAAGAATGAGAGCCTCATACTCTTCCGTATTATTAGTATTTTCAAACTGCAATTTAAATGAAAAGGATGTAGGCTTCCTTCAGTGTGACACTAGCAGAGACACCAGCTCCAAACCACCGAGAGAACAACTTCCATCAAACTCTAAAATCCAAACACCATTAGGATTTTTAGGTGACACTTTAGGGAGTTGGATTTCATCAGGGGACATAATCATGTAATTGCCATGACCCATATCCTCATAGAGTATTTGTGCTTTAGGATCATCTGCTTTTCGCACAATATACTCGATCGCTTCTCGCATCAATTTCTTCATTTGTCCATTAACAGTACGAGTGCATGTGACCACCCATTTGGATTTCTCCACCCACATCCTTACAAAAGTTCCTACTTAGCAACATCCCATATGAAGGAGGAATATCTCGCAACTAAGATGGTAGCCAAACTCTCTTTTCGTGAAAAGGCAAAGAAAAGCCACTTGTGCATCCTTAATTCTTCCGACCAGGGCACTTCTTTACTCTCCATGGAGTAACAAGATCCATAAGTGCGTGTGAGGGTCAGCCTAAAGCATGAGCTACTTTAAGCAGCATCACATTATCTCGAGGCTCCCGAGTCAATGACACAATTACATCGAGCCTATGACCAGCTATAAGAAGAGTTACATAAAATGGTTTAATTTTGTCATTAGGTGGGGTGACAAAGCAGCTACCGACTAGGTCAGGTGCGTAAGGAGTAGGTAAAAGGCCTTTAGAGGTGGTTTTGGAATGGGAATTAACAAATTGAATCATTTTGGCAAAATCTTTGGGATGAGTTTGATAATACTGCTCTCGAGATTTGAACCTTAGTCTTTTTTAGATGATCAATAATATCAAAAGACCCGTAAGTGGACGGGCCATCATCATTTGAAATTTTAGGCTTATCAACTTTAGGAGAAAAAGAAGGAACTTTGCTAGTAGGATTGACAGGACTCACCTTTGGTGTAGATGAAGTGGGGATAGGAGATCCTCTTTTAGCGATGACAGGGATAGTTTCCGACTGCTCCTTAGATTTCTTTATGGGCTACGTCACCTTCTCCCTCTGATTTGTCTGCTCTCGAGTCATGACAGCAAATGATTCGCTATTCATGTCTGCTACCACTTCATCATAATCATCTCCATCATCAATGCCCTCAGTGGTGAAGAAATTAACCCGAGATCCCTCAAGTTCATCTGCTTCATCATCAAATTCCTCCACAAACTCCTCACAAGCTTCATTATCCTCATCATCATCTGGCTCTTCAACTTCACAGGTTGCATTCACAGGAACTTTAACAGGAGGTCCTTCAAGTGCTAGTCTTGTTTGAGAAGAAGGCAAATGATTTCTGGGCTGAAAATTCCTCCTTGGAACATCTGCATAAGGGGCATGCTGAGCCAATTGTTTCTTTATAGCAATGAGATCATTCGCAAGCTTTTGGACTAACGGATCAGTATTAGGTCCAGGGGTGGAGGAGGAGGAAGCAATAGAATTAGATTTGGAAGGGTCTCTCCTCAACTTCCCGACATGATCGATCATCCTCGACACTAACAAAGAAGAGTTTGATCCTCCACCAATGTTGCATGAGATTAGCCCTTCTCGGCATATAGCCGACTTCAAAGCGTTTGGGCATTTAGGAAGAAACATTTTTGGATTTGATCAACAGGTCGAGTATTTATAGGAATTTTGTTGATCAATCTGTTGAATCGGGCCACAAATTCTCTCATGGGTTCTGGTGAATCTTTCTTTATCTGAGAAATTTGAGCTAGCAAGGCATGCACATCTTCTGCTGGTTTGAAACGGTTTTCAAATCCAGTTCTCATGGTGTCCCAGCTAGTAATAGTGCCAGCCGGAAGGTGATAAAACCAATCAGCAGCATTATCTTGTAAAGTCTCAACGAATAGTCTCACGGAGACGTCTTCGTGCTCAACTCCCAGGACTCCACACGCAACAATGAAGGCCGCGATGTGTTCATCAGGATGCACTTTGCCATCGCCTTTGAACTTAGGAAAGTTCTTCCGGTTACCTCTGGGTAACTCATGCAAAGGCTGAGGAAGAGCAAGGGGCCCGACACGGTGACCCCAGGGCAATGGTATCGCCATTCTTGGAAAAACGGCTTGGAGAGGAACCGCAACACCAGCAAGAATCAAAGCTCAAGATTAGGGCTAGCTGGCTCTAAAGGAGTACCGCCTGTAGGAATTCTATCTTGAGCAGGTGGAGTGCTTGTCGATTGAGTCCTTCTATTTCTTGTTGAAGGGAAAGGAAAACCCTGCTGCTCCAAAATCTGAAACTGAGAATCTTCAATACCAAGGGTCCTTCTCCCTCGAGTAAAACGCGGAGTCGCTAGATCAAAAGATGATCAAAAATAACAGAATCCGAATATGATTATCCCCAATGAGTCGCTAAAAACTCGTTGGTCGTCAAATAGGACTTTACGAAGAGCAACAGTCAGGGGACAAGAAGTCCCTCCTCTTTAATGGGAGAGGTTCCCTTATTCAGAAACAAACTTATTTACAAATATACAAAATATAATTTTCTGGTTAAACTTGGATATTACGAAAGTGTCTTTCTTAAGGATCATCAATCACAAAAGGACTGAGGAATGAGAGTGTGAGAATGAGCAGAAAGGCAACATGCAGAATTATAGATAGCAGAGTAATTCTTTATGTATGCGGAGTTACAGTGAATTTAAAACAAGATCATTCGTATTGTATAAATAAGATGGAATTTAAAGACACAAAGTTCTATAAATAACATCTGCCGGAACACAAAGTTTCTTAACGTAACACAGATTCATTAATCAAGGACACAAAGTTCCTTCTTGGTTGTACAAGATCACCATGTATTGCAAAGTTGAAGAGTATGTAATCAGCGAGACTAACAAACCATTAACAAATGATCTTCACAAACATTAAACGAAAGCTCAGAGATAACGGAGATTAGATAGACAAAGAATGGAAAGCCCTTTTGTATTGATTTCTTTGTAATCTATTTACACTTTCAGAAAATATGCCAAGTTCTTCCCCCTTCAGAATGGCGTAGAGATGCCATTATATAACTTACAAATCAGTTACTCTTCGTAACCACTTCTTTTAACCAAGAATAGTTAAGGACCGCCAACCGCAATACCTCAACTTCTTACAAAGAAAACGGAAAAAGAAAGGGAAGAAGAGAAAAGAATAAGGAGAAGAAGACAGGTGGCCGGTTACTGGGAGGGACCCACTGACTTCAAAATCTGCTGCCTGAATTTCTTCAACGCCTCAGCTATGTCTCTGCCACGAGGGACTGACGTGTTGGCCATAGACTGAGTCCAAAATCCAAGACACTTTTCCATCTCTTTATCAAACTCGACATGAGTATGATAATCTTTATTTGCTTCTTCAATGGCAGATTGAAGAGAGAAAATCTCCTTCATTTTATCCTTGGAGATGGAACTTTCCTTGAACAGATTATCTTTGACAAAAGCTCTGAATTGAGCTTTGATTTCTTGCAAGGAAAGGAGTACACCAGAAGTTTCATCTTGAAGATGGCAGTGTATATCTTTGAAAGCAGAGACAACCAGTGTCTTGAAAGCTTCACCCTTCTGCCAGCTGTTCTTCAGTTCACCCAAAGCCTCCTCCAATACTTTGATTTTCCACTCCACACTGTAAACCCAGGATTTTGATAGATTATCCTTTGCATCATCAAAAACCTTATTCGCCAGTAAGATATTCTCATCTGTCTGTCCCATAAGGCGGAGGTCTACTATGCAACTGCTCCAGAGTTTGAGCTCTTTATCCATGATCCCAATAGTAGAGGAGAGCTTCTGTTGCAAATTGTTCACTTTTCCATGGAGTTTGAAAGCTTCATCGATGAAGTTCAACCCCGCAACAAGCATATCATCCACCATGGCTTCCATAGCTCGCCATGACAGAATACTTGTGCATGTCTTTGATACTCTGTACTTCATCTTGGCTCAAAATTACAGGTGGTGGAAGAGTGGTCAATGGAGTAGGGTCTAAAACTTTGTCCTTAGACAAAAGAGACTTGATGAAACCTGTGAGAATTTGGGCCTGTTCTTCCAACTGTTCAATAGTTTGCTGCCCTTTTCTACCCTCCCAATGACTCTTGTGATCAAGCTTTGAGGTTGTGAATCTCACCCTCGGGGAAAACTCTCCCATTGGAATCCTCGAGAGCTCTAAGTCGATGCCCATGCAAGTCCTTCTCTCGAATTGTCCACTTTGTAGGCTTAGCAATCTCCAGAATTGTTGACCTTGAGCATCGACACTATTCGGAGGTAGTTCTCGCTTTCTTGCACGAGAAGGAGTGGTGCCGAACAAGGCTACGCCAAAGATCAAAATTTGACCCTGAACTCCGAGAGGAAAATTTTCTCTTCCTATTGTCAACCAAAGGTTGCACCCACGCAAAAGAGGAAGAGGAATCAGCAGGAGGGGCAAGAGGGCCGAGAGACAGAGAGCTCATGACACTCAAGGTCTGCGCAGCTGTGGTCTCAAGTTGAGATGTGAGAAGGGCGCTGGAAACAATTGCTGCTGAAGAATCGACAGCACTTGGAAGTTCAAAGCTCTGACTTCCTTATCTTTATCTCATGACCTTCAGAGCATCCGCATTTGGCACTTCACTTTCTTCGCTTTCACTGAGAACAATGATGTTCTCTGGTCCCATAGGCACTTCTACCTGCTTTCTTTGAGGATCAATTTCCACAGCTCCTTGTTAACCTCCTTGAGTTTCTTCTAGTACACTTGAGTGGATGAAGAAGGAGTGGAAGCCGCTGCAGTCCTTGTATTAATGAGGTAGGTGGGATTTGCACCGGTGTTTCGACTGGGAACCGATGCCTCTCTCCTCGGTGTTGAAACATCCTTGGAAGAGGATTCTCCCGAGTGCCTTCTCGAGCTCTCGAACTTTCCTGTCAAAACCGCACCTTAGTCCCGACTAAGACTAGAGCAAGGATCTCACCAGATCATATTTTCTTTCCCTGTTCCAATCCAAGTCCTCCAATGGGGTGTGCTTAATCACATCAAAGCCATCTTATCATTTTAGAACATGGGAAGCCGCAGAGGAGTTTCCTCTGCAAGCCCTTCTCAATGATATAGGAGAATTTTTTGAATTGTATGAAATAGGCACCGTAGCGTGATATCAGATTCATGGCTTCATCAGAAAATCTCCTGGCAGTATCACCTTCAAGCAACCTGACCACGTACATGGTGAAAGTGTCATTGACCCTTCTGAAATTACGATTGCTTTGGTCTCCACAGGTGGTGAATCTGCAAGTGATTTCATTGAGTAGGCATATAATCTTTGGATCATCTTTGTGAGAATCAATGTAAGAAAAGCCAAACCATTGCCGTGACGCTTTGCCAGTGGTATACATCGTAAGAAGTCATGTAGAACTTCTTCGCTTGTGTACATTGGATATTTTGCTCCGCCAAATTCATGCCGATGATCTCTCGCCAGCTTAATATTTTGCGTTCCTCGCACACCATGCTTTGATGAGTGGGCACATCCGAAGTGAAATTCGTTGGTAGAGAGGCAAACCCATAACCCAGCCAAGAGAATTATAAAGTCGACAATTCTTCATTAAAATCTACCCTAAAGAGTTTTGGACATGCGAGAGGCTCCTTTCTTAGGGTTCTTCAGCCAGGACTTCGCCACCCGCGCCTTGTATTTTTCACTGTCTTGATTGAACAGAGCACATGCTTGATCCCGGGAAAACGACTATGGCATTATCCATCTCTCGGGATTCTTAGTGCAAGATTAATGGCGGCAGCTGGCCTAGCTTGCGATGAGTTCCCCGTGTATATTGGTTAATTCACTAGAAACAGTGGTCGGGTGAGCTCCGCACGAAAGCACAAATCAGTATTGCCAAGACAACGAGATCGGAAACCTCCAGAAAAAGCCAATCCGCTATCGTGAATCATTTGTGCCATTGGTGTAGGGTTTCCATCTCGCCACCCTCACCCAAAAATCGCCGAAGTCAAGATGCCGAGCTTCGCTATCTCCAATATTGGGAACGGCAGATTCTAGCGGCGAAATTTGTTCCTGTCCCTGGAACTTGATCTTCATATTGATAGCAACAGAGCTGCAACCTAAACTCGGGAAGGAATTACAGAGAAAGGTATACACGCACAGGGAATTAGGTCATAGGGTTCGAGCAAGGGTAGCATGGAAACAATGTGAAAAATACAAAAGGGGAATACCTATATAGCCGTTTAGGAGAGAGAAAGGCTATGAATGCGCATTTAATATATATACCCACCAATTTAAATAAGCCGGATATTCGGGTAGAGCGTCAAAAACTAGCACGAACAACACTTGGTTCATTAGGGACATGTGAGACGCGAATGCGTGAAACACGCGGCTCGGCCGATTTTGGTGAAGTGAGTAAAAGACGCACAAATTCCTTTTGGGACACGCGGGACATGAGTGCACGGCGTCGTGATTCGAGCGAATCGGCCGAAAAGGTTACAATGGGTCCGGAAAAGTTTGGGACATTTGGGACGAAAATGCGCGAAGTACGCGGTTCGGGCGAATCGGCCGAAAATGGAACAACTTGCACAATTTGACTTGGGACATTTGGGACATGAAAGTGCGAAGTACGCGGTTCGGGTGTTTCAGCCGAAAATGGAACAACTTGCATAATTAACTTTGGGACATTTGGGACGAAAAGTTCCGACGGGCCCGAAAATGGAACAACTTCGGGGATTTCGGCCGATCGGGGAACAGAGCGCACTTTTGAACTTTGGGACAGTTGGGACAAAATTGTCCGACAGGCCCGAAAAACACACAAAAAGACCCAAAAAGCAGACTTTTCTCAATTTCACGACTTTTAACAATTCCAGCACAACAGAGAGGACACTAAAACTCAAAATTTTGAAAGTTCACTTCTTTTAAGAGTAGGGAATTTTTTTGAGTGGACAACAATAGTGATAGTCGAGTGCTATACACCTAGCTAAGAACTCTGCTTTCCACTCCAGGACGAAGATACAGTTGAGTTATCACTTCATCAGAAAGCTTTGGAGGAAGATAAGTTGAAGTTGGAGAAGATTCATACCAGATCGGAATCCTGCAGACATGATGACCAAGGTGGTCACAAGGATAAACTAAAGCTATGTTCAGCTTTGGTTGGCCTTTGCGGATGATAGTGAAGGGTTAAGAAGCTTGCTCAGGGGAAATCAGTCTCCAAGTGGGAGATTGTTATGTTTGTGGAGCCTATTTTCATGTTAGAGTGCGGTACACCTTCTATGTGTTACACTCGGGTATTTTTTTATGGTGGTCTCGCTTGCCAGGTGGGTGGTTCGGGGGTGAAGCCCCCCCCCCGATTGAAGGGGGTTCGGGAGAAGCCCCGTAGCAAATTTTCATGGGTGGTTTATTAACCCATGGGTAATGGGTAAATCGTTATGGGCTATTTTTGGGCCCATGGTTTTCTACCCATTGTTTTGTAAAACCGCCTCTTGAACTACCCATAGGTTTATGGGACGGTTTTGTTTTTTCCTTTTTTTGATACCCATGGTTTTGTAAAACTACTCAAGTAGTTATCTATTTATATGCTCTTATGCATATGATAGAAATACAAGCAAATGTATTGCAAGATGTGTTTTGAATTTGGGTGTGAATTCTGTAGATTTTGTTAAGCATAGCTCTAAACGGATCTGGTATTGTATTGAGAGAGTGAAGGCTTGTAATAAAATATGAGCAAGTGATTCTTGGTGGACGTAGCCCAAATTGGGTGAACCACATTAAATCTTGTCTCTCTGTGTTGTGTTATTTATTCTGCACTTTTATTTGAGATCTGTAATATTTTCTTGCATATTAGTTTCTCTTTTGTTGATTATGTAAGGGATTATTCCGCATATTTTATCTCTTATTTCCTAACACTACGTATAGTGATTAATTATTAATGAGATTTGGGTTGAGAAGGTCAAAGTAGGATAGAATGATAAGATAGGAATAGTCAACGAGATATTTGTGATCGGAACACTGGAACTATTGTGATTTGATGTCTTGTGAATCATAGGTTTCATTTAATGCACATGTAAGATTAATGTGCAATGCAGATAAAATTTGAATAGTTCTATGATGGAAAATTGTGTTGTATTTTTCTCCAACAATTTGATAATATTGAATGTATTGGATGAAGATGTAGATTGGGAAGTAGATGTGGTTGTTGAATTGGATTTTGGATGAGGGGGTGTCACTTGATGAGGGATGGAAGATTGTTTGGTGATAGGGATCCAAACTTTCTTTTGCTTAGTGGTAACTACACAATCAGTTTTAATTTTGATCGTACCTACTAGGTTTTGTTCATAATTTATAGTTAAGATGGAGTCATACTTAAAAAAATTTATGATTGAACCTTTTCCTTTAAGTTATTTTAAGTTTCATTGTGTTTAGGAAAGGGGTTTTTGAAAACGTTTAATTTCTCATTAGGGATTTTGGTGTCAGAGGTATTTTCAACCTCTATATCGCCGCACTCAATTAAATACTACACATAATGGCAAAGCTGCATACCACAGTCTGTATGATGACCATTAATACGATGGTACTCATAGTATTCATTTTATCTAAACAATTTTGGTTTCGATTGCCCATCTTTGAAGGCTTTGACAATGGGGTATGTGATCATGTTTTCACTTATAAAGTAGTAGAAGAAAATAGATAAAATTTCTCCAAGCGGAGTGAATTATTTTTGCCTAAATTCCCAAGGGAAATCCTCCTTACTTGGAATGATGATTGGTTTTTTATTGAGTTTATCAGTTTTATATGGATTGTTTTTAATTTCAAACATACCGAGAATGGGTAACGCTATCATTTACTACATTCCAATTTCAATTGAAAACTTTTCACTTATCCCGATTTTGGGTGATGTCCTACAAGGTTGGTCTCTAAATGGTGTTTTAAGTAAGCCTTTTGAAATGAGGGCTCTTTAAATTTGCATCTCCTTTTTATAACTATTTTGAAGTTAGTTAAACAATGCATTTTCCTATGAAACGATAATTCTACGTTGAGATTGGGATTGAAGACACTGACTAATTGTCTTTCGGGATAGATCACGAGAATCTACTTGTGATTCCTCACCATCGTTATAGAAATGATGAAAAATTTTCATTTTTCCTTTTCTTGGTGTTACATAGGTCAAGCATGGTCACTTCGGAGTCTAAGTTTAAGGATAAGTGTTTAACAAATTTCTCGATAAATCTATGAAGGTCATGATAGACTCCTTTGGAAGATGTAGAAACTAATCTAAAGCCTGACTTCCTAAACTCTTAGGGAATATAGGTAAAATGTATACATCGTGATAGGAAACTTCTTGGAACTTCATGAAGAATTCCTTGACATGCTCATGTGGATCGCCCTTGCTTTTTATTTATGGAAATTTGAAGTTTCAAAGGATGAAGGGAATGGTAAACATAATATATCCTTGTCAAATGGATAACGGTAGAGTTCTTTGAAATTGAATTGTTTCGATTATTTTTGCAACCCATGAATTGTTTCTTTCATACTCTTCCATTCTTGTTCACATGGATTGTATCTTCCTCATTTATAAATGCCAAATAGTCCTTTTCATCTTCCTCTAGTATTTTTTGGTTCATCTCATTCTTGAGATTGAAATACACTAGTTTTTTCTTGAATGAATCATCTTCTCTTGAATTTTTTTCCTCTATATCAACTTTCATACCTGTATACACCTCATTCAAGGAAAGATTATATTTAAAATATTTATTTTCATCCATCTCCTTTTACACCATTTCCATTACATGTTTGCTTTCCTCTTGAGTTTGCATCTTCTTGTTTTATTGATCTATTTTTGCATACTTTCCAAGATCGGTTTCACATTTTCTAATGATTGTCATAAAATGAATCACATTTTCATTTATTTCACTTGTACATGCAAAATCAAAACTTAAAACAATGCTATATTTAAAATTTGGAGTCTTAAATGCCCCTTCCCTCTCCTTCATGCTCTACTATTCCTCATCTTTACTCTTGGCTTATTCACACAACGCTTTCCACTATGTTTTCCTCTTTCTCACTTTCCTCATCACCTCTTTCAAATTCATTTGTTGACTCATCACCCAATAGACCTTTTTGATCCACAAGCACTTAAACATGTTCTTCTTCACTCTTTTTCTTGCCTCTTCCTCGTTTCACTACATCATCTTTCTCTCTCTTGACCTATTATTGTCTTAAGGTCCTCTCATTTTCTTCACACATCTGATTTTCATCTTTTTTTTTTACCGCATACTTCTTCTCTCTCATCTCTTCCTTAGTCTTCTTCTCTTCACTCTTCTTCTTAAGTGCCTCTTTGTGCACCACTCTTTCCTTGTTGAAATCAAGATGTAAAAACATATTCAAGGCCTCTTCTAAGACCTCCTCATCTTCTTGCTCACTTTCTTTTTACCTTTGACTTACCATTTTTGCTTCTCATTCTCTTTTCTCTCAAGAATCTCAAGGGATTATTTCTTCTCAAGCTCTCTTTGTCTCCCACAAAACTGAAAATGTGTTTCTTCTTCATACCTAGACCATCACCTTCATCCAAACCAAATTTTAAATCTTAAACATAAGGTTTAACAGCCCTTAAAAATATTTCTTTGCATGTTTCTCTTATTCCCATCAAGAATTTCTTTGTTAACATCATCGTTACCAATCATGTATGTCTCTTGTTCATGTATAATGGGTAAAAGAGTATGTTTATCTCCATTTGACACAATAGTATATGTATTTTTCTTACCATCATGCATTTTTTTCCTTCTCATACTACCATGGTCTACCCAACAATACATGACACACATCCATATGTACCAAATCACACAATACCTTGTCTTTATACCTCATAATATGAAAATATGTCGACATTGTTCCCTAACCAAGACATGATGACCTTTCTACATCCGGATACTTGATATGGGTTAGGGTGCATTGTAGTTTTCAATCTCCAATTTCTATACCATCCCAAAAGAAACTAATTTTTTTGTACTTCCACTATCTATGAACATATTACAACATTTACCCTTATTTTTACACTTAGTTCTGATCAAACTTCTTCATTGAGTCGCATTAGACACTACCTTACTTGGTTTCAATAGAAATTTTCTAAATAAAAAGTACCTCTATTTTGAAGAATATGATCACCACCTTTGTCAACCTCTTTCATCCTCATATCCATTTCATTGGCACTCATATGCTTTGTGTCTTGCATATCTTTGACATTTGTAACACTTTCCTACAAATTGAACCTACTTATTTATTCCATTTATCTCGCATACGACTCATCTCATCTCTCATTATTCTCTTATTTTCCTCTATAACTTCCAATATTCTCATCAAAATATCCATCTTCTCTTCCAAATATGGCCTTCTCTCTTCTCTAACTTGCACCATCTTGTCTTCTCTTTCCTCTTCTATATTATACCACTCTTTTCTCAACTTATTCAAATATCTTTTCATGCTCGATACCAAATTATGCAAAGATATATTCACTCTTAGTAAATTTTAAAAATAATATTGAACCACAAAGTCAAAACTACCTTTTAGGCCTTCAAAGTAGCTCTTTCTCTCAAGTCAAGAAATTCAAAAGATAAGAAAATATTTATTCATCACCTTATCTCACTTATCAAATAATTTCATCATGTCACTAGACCTTAAACTAAGCTAAAACAACCATCAATAATATTCAAATTAGTCAAAAGATCAATTTGTCTTACCTTCTCTAAGACTGCCCTCTAGGCTTCTTAAATCAATATGCATTAGTGAGTTCATGGTTAGAGAAATCTAGGTACACCCAGAAAAACTGATCACACTTCCGAATACCATTTTCCCTCCTTGATATTTGTGAAAAATTTCATACCTCAAATCTTTAGCTAGATCACTTTTTAGCCTCCTTCTCTTCACTTACTTTGTCTCCTTCTAGCCCTACCTACACCCTTTTTCTCGCTATAGCTTCTGTTATAAATGACTAAAATTTGAAACAAATTTTCATGCAAGATACCCATTTGGGTCTTCCTTCTCTTTGCAATATTTAACGTTATCTTCCTTTGCAAAATTTCTCTCAAATTTACATTACCAAATTACCAATTAGGCTTGTACTTATCCTCCTAAATATCTCTGTAGCAATTGTGTCACAAAATGCTTGGATTTTGGAACTTGTTAAAAGGTAAAAATTTTGGAATATCTTTTCCCCTTCCACTTATCTTATGTGTGTTCAATTCCAAGACTCAACTCTCCTTAATACTCACTCAACCTTAAACTATCCTCTTATCCCCTTGTTAATATTGTACAACACATATTTCTTAAGAATAATGTCATCCTAAATAGATTCTAGGAGATTGATTAAGGTATGATATTTCATGGTATGCATGGGAGATATGTTAAGAACATTACTTACAAATATCAAGCCTTGAACCAATGTTTTTGGTCACCAAACTCCTTCCTTGTTCTAAACCCTAGGAGGGTTTCTTGTAAAGCCCGAGAATGAAGATTTTTATATAAAATCACTTGGAGCAGCTTTCAAGCTCAAAGATTCTTCTCGAGGTTTTCATCCACTTGCATGAGTCTTTATTCAAGACATTAAATAACATTTATTTAGTAAAATGTGAAAATGATTCAAAATCCCCTACTTTGCCTCCCCGGGACGAGGTTTTAATCTTCCTCGATTATTTCAAACACAAAACACACTTCACCTCTATTGGATAGATGTTTGAGGAATTCTAAGACCTTGACTACCTAATACATCACTCATAACTAATATACTCAACCTTTCCTTCAATTTTCATTCAAATTTTATGCTTAAATCTGATCATTGTGCTCAACATACTCTACCTTAGGGTTGATAAGATTGATACAACCAGGAATTTACATTTCAAACTTGAAATAATCTCACAAGATCATCACAAAAAATGTCAACATAACTTCTTACTAATCTTAAGATCATTCCTTTTCTTTGAACATGTTTATTTCCACCATCAAAATGGGTAAACAAATAATTTAAAACCGAAAACAATTGTAAAAATAAGGAATTCCTTTTCAAATTTCTTTGAGCTCACCTTCTCATTTCTAGACCAATTGAATGATGATTGGATATCAGTTACAAGAAGGTATTTATACCTCTTTAGGTTGGTTTCAACCAAATGGGAGCCTTTTAGACCATTAAGACATACAAATTTTACCTTGGTTACATCATTATGAGCCTAATCTTGACTAGAGCTTAAGAATTCTATGTCCTAAGTCATGAATTTGACTTCTAACTTTCCGTAAGGATTTCTTTCAACTGGACATGCCATGAATGATCCCTAGAGTATACTAAAACTCCTAAATCAAACCAAAAATCCTTCAAATTCAAATTTTTCACTTTTGGAGGGAAAATGCTCCATTCAAATTTTGAAGGACTTAAACAAAACTAAAAACACTAAAAGACATCAAATGACCCCTAGATCTACATGCACACTTTCAAGCCAAAATTTGAAAACTACATCTAAAATATTTACATAATTGGAGTGATTCTCATACATCATATTTACAATCCATCCTCCCCACTACATGTGTTGCTTTAGGCCACTCTACTTTATGGAAAACGCTTAATGTATACCTCATCTTTTACTCATCATTGGGATATTGATCCTTGATTTACAAGTCATGTAGATGGTTGGAATAGTGATAATAAACAAGGACAATTTTCCCACTAGTAGATGATTATGTTATCCATCATGATGACCTACATAATGCAAATGAATTAAATGAACATACTTGTGTTTATCCTATTCCTCTTGAATGTAAGAATCATGCGCTTGATTGTAACATGTCTAGCTCTCTTGCACATGATTCTTCTTATATTTTATTTGAATGCCAAAAGAATGATAATTCTTCTCCTAACACTCCTAGATGCAATAATAGTATAAGTTCTTCACTTCCTATTGTACATGTTATGTTTAATACACATTGTGTTTTTACCATTCCTCTTGAAAGAAAATGTAATTATTCTATTATTACTTCTTCCATAACAATTATAAATTACAATGCACATAATGATAATACTAGCAAGAATATTCATTTTTCTTCTTCTTTGGTTGTATTTCATACGCATGATTTTGATACATATATTAGTGTGAATATTTTTCACATTAATAATGCTAATATCCCTTTAGAACCTCCTCCCGAAATTAACCCCTTAGAGCCTTAACTCCTCAGAGCCTCAAGTTCTACCCAATTTGGTTTCACATGACCCATTTTCCACTATGGATTTTAGACCAACCTTTATTTTCATGGCTACTATTTGATGAGGCCATAAAATGACCATAAATTACCATTATTTTGTCCTTCCAAGTTACCTTTGAAAGTGGATTTAAATGTAATCTAGGAACTTATAGTTTTCTTAAGATATAATATAGGATATATATCTTGTTCATTCTTTAGAAATATTTTTTATCTATTTTTTTGACTAATCCTATTGATTATTTGGGAAAAGATGCAAGTCTTGTGTATGCAGGACATAAAGGAAAGATAATGCTAGTATTGGGAAAAGTGGAATTGATCATGAACAATACATTTAAACTCAAATCTGATTTCATATTCAGATTTCTCTTGAAAAATTATGCAAGTTCAAAAAAAGAATCATCTCAATCCGAGGTCGCATGAAAAAGTTGTAGTTGTTTTGAGTTAGTTTCAACTCACAGAGTTAGTTCGGAACTCGCAGTTTAGTTCTCGGAACTCACGATTTAGTTCCGTAACTTGCACCGTTCGTGGACAAATCAGATTTAATTCCGGAACTTGCATCAATAGAATGACCATTTTGAGGGATTGTGAAAAATCAGATAATCCAATGGGAAATATGAGAGATATTTTTGTTCATAACAATGTTTTAACAAAAACCTCATTCAAATTTACTACAGGTTTTACCAATGAAGAAATATCTAACTTTTAGTGAGTTGTAGTCCGAGGAAAAGTGTATCAAACGAGCACTAAAAGTTCCATAAACAAAAACAGAAAAGTCAAATGGAAAATCTGAGAGAGGTTTTTGTTCATAGAAATTTTTTTAACAAAAACCTCATTCATATTTTCTACAGGTTTTACCAATGAATAAATATCTAACTTTTAGTGAGTTGTAGTCCGAGGAAAAGTGTATCAGACGAGCACTAAAAGTTCCATAAATAGAAACAAAAAAGTCAAATGGAAAATATGAGATATATTTTTGTTCATAGCAATGTGTTTAACAAAAACCTCATTCAGATTTGCTACAGGTTATACCAATGAAGAAAGATCTAACTTTTAGTGAGTTACATCCGAGGAAAAAGCATATTAGACAAGTGTCAAAAGTTCCACAATCAAAAACAACAAAGTCAAATGGAAAATTCAGGAAAGGTATTTGGTCAAAATCATATTTTGAGGAAAAACCTCCTTCCAATAATGTAGGATAATAAAATCATTGTGATTCTTGTTACCAAAAAGCAAGGAGAAGATTTGGGAGCAAATCTTCCTAAAATAAGCAAGATAAGATTTGACTTCAATAATATATCTCTCTCCATATTTTGTGGAGATGGAGATCTTAGTTGTTAGGATTGGAATAAAGATAATATTAGATTGTATTTCCTAAAATAAGGAGTTGGTTGGATGCATGAATTATAAATGCAACCTTCCACACTGAGATATGTAATTCTTTTCCCAAATAATCAAGATCTGTTCTTTCTTTCCAATCTTTGGAAGTAAAGTTTTTCTGCAAGTTCTGAATTAAAAGTATGAATTAAATCCTCTTCCAAGGAATGAGTTGGCCACTCATTCCAAGGAAGATGGATCAATGTGTTAATGTTTGTTTCTTTATTTCTACAGTTTTCCTTTTGTTGTAAACTTTTGATTTCATGTTATGTGATCCTTCTTCAGTACAATTTTTGTTGTGAACCTACAAGTGTCTTTTTATCTTTCAGTTATTTCCAATTCAACAATTTTAATTTATGCAAGTGTGTTTACATTTTTGAAATGTGATTTCTTTTATGCAAGTGTGCCTTATATTCCCATAAGTGTGTTTACATTTCTGCAAGTGTGCATTTAAATTTCTGCATGTGTGCTTTCAATTTATGTAATTTTGGTTTGTGTTTAAAGGATTTGTTTTCCAAGATCTTCTTCTCTTAATTCATACAGCCTTCGGACACCAACATGGATTGACATTATTAATGGCAAGGATTGACGACCCTCATCATTTTGGCGTCGTTGCCGGGGGACACGGTGTTATTAAGAAATTCATAGTTCTCTAAAAGAATATTCTAGTGACAATAGAATACCTTTTAGCAATTTTGTGACAAGAAGAATTTGGTAAGTAGTTTCTTTAGACTTTTATTTCCTGCAAGTAGATTAAAATTTCATTTCTGCAATTAGGAAGATTAGATTGTAAATATTTATCTCCCCAAAACTAACTCTGTGTATAAGAAAATGATTGTGATGTTTGATCAAGATGTATAATGGTATGAACAAATAATTCAGATCTAGAAATGGTATAATATGATATTGAATCTGGAAGTAGATCCAATTGATGAAATATCATATGCCATTTTTGATAACCACCACCATTTCCCCTTGTATCAACTAACATTCAGTGATCTTATTACACATAACCTTAGTAAAAAATAGCTTATCCAGTTTGTAATAATGAAGTGGTAGCATTTCTAATTAACTCCATCCATATTCAGGATTTCATTAGAGCCAAAATAAAAACCCACTCATAATAAATCCACCCATCCAAATTAGTTTTTCATCCCATAATAAAATTCAATCCCTAAACCAGATCCATTAGAAAAATTTGTTTTCATGTCTTTCAATTTCTTCATTTTTGTATATGCTTGTATAATGTTAAGAAGCAATTATTATGAATATCAAGAAAGAAATTTTTACATACTAACATCTAAGGACTAGATCTATAGGAATTTCTAGAGTTGTTTTTGATATCAAGCATGCAGATTTTGGAGCACCAACAATATCAACCAAGGAGCATGCAGATTTTGGAGGGACCCACGGATACCTTCACTTTCTCTTTTAACAACTCTCCATCTCCTGAGATCACTAGTCCGAGCTTTGAAGATTACTATGGTGATTCTGATATTACACAATTCAAGTTGGGCTTTGAAGACCTAAAAATTGTCTACACAATTTTTGGAATCTTTTTGGAGTTACTAAGCATGCAAAGAGGTTTTTATGAGATCTCAGACATTGCTTCTTATTTTACACAAGCTGTACTTTGATGAATATAGTATGATGATGAATCAATTTTTTCTCTAATCCTTCTCATGCTATCATCTCAAAAAAAAAAGCTTTGATTGGAAAACCAGCTTTGATTGGAAAACCAATCAATCAAAGGGAAAAAAATCAAAAATATTTTATTGGAAAACCAGCTTGCTAGCCAATCAAAGCAAAAAAAAAAACTTTGATTGGAAAACCAGCTTGTTGGCCAATCAAAGGAAAAAAAAGGAGATGGATCTTCTTCAAAGGAAATCAATTGTTACCTAGTGGATTTCTTCTTGCACTATTTGACCATGTTAACAATAGGATGACAAAGACAACTAGAGGTATGATCAAGTTATTTTGTTCTACTATTTTATTTTTAAGCTTTCTTGTAAGTTTTTTTATTACATCTAGATCCACTTTTAAATATTTTCAAGGAAGGCAAAATAAAATTCATATCTCCCCTACTTATATGAAAAATATGTGCACCTCTTTGCAATCAAAATTTTGAGTCTAATTTATGGCCAACCATAAATAAACAACATGCATGAGGACATGCATGAGTTTAGGTGTGGGAGAGAAGGAGAAGCATGAGCTATGCATTTTGATTTTAAATATGAGACACATCGAAGGAGAGATCCACACAAGAACCTACTGTAAAAGAAAGAAATCAAAAGCAGTAGAAGGAGATCCACACAAGAACCTATAAAAGAAAGAAATCAAAAGCACTAGAAGGAGATCCACACAAGAACCTTGTAAAAGAAAGAAAATCAAAAGCAACAGAAAGAGATCCACACAAGAACCTATTGTAAAAGAAAAAAATCAAAAGTAGCAGAAGGAGATCCACACAAGAACCTGTTGTAAAAGAAAAGAAATCAAAAGTAGTAGAAGGAGATCCATAAGAACGTGTTCTCAATATGGAGAATAATCAAAGAAGAGGAGATAATAATGTAATGCATGAGGACATGCATAAGATTAAGTGTGGGGAAATGATGAGGCCATAAAATGACCATAAATTACCATTATTTTGTCCTTCCAAGTTAGCTTTGAAATTGAATTTAAATGTAATCTAGGAAATTATAGTTCTCTTAAGATAGAATATAGGATATATATATCTTTTCATTCATTAGAAATATTTTGTTATCTATTTTGTTGACTAATCCTATTGATTATTTGGGAAAAGATGCAAGTCTTGTGTATACATGACATAAAGGATAGATAATGCTAGTATTGGGAAAAGTGGAATTGATCAAGAATAGTAAATTTAAACTCAAATCTAATTTCATATTCAGATTCCTCTTGAAAAATTATGTAATTTCAAAAAAATCATCTCAATCCGAGGTCGCATGGAAAAAGTCAGAGCTATGTTTTGAGTTAGTTCCGAACTCACAAAGTTAGTTCTGGAACTCACAAAATTAGTTCTAGAACTTTATCAATTGAATGAAAGTTGGTTACTTGCAATTCATGGACAAATTAGACTTATTTCGGAACTTGCATAAAAGGAATGACATGCCTTTAGTTCCGAACTTGCATCAACTAATGACAATGTTTTTGAGGGTTGTAAAAAATCGAGAGAATCCAATGGGAAATATGAGAGAGATTATTTTCATAACCATTTGTTTAATAAAAATTTCATTCAAATTTGCTACTGAGTTTTACCAATGAAGAAAATCTAACTTTTAGTGAGTTGTAGTTTGAGGAAAAGTGTATCAAATGAGCACTAAAAGTTCCATAAATGAAAATGAAAAAAGTCAAATGGAAAATATGAGAGATTTTTTTGTTCATAGAAATGTGTTTAACAAAAACCTCATTCATATTTGCTACAGGTTTTACCAATGAAGAGATATCTAACTTTTAGTGAGTCAGTAGTCCGAGGAAAAGTGTATCAAACGAGCACTAAAAGTTCCATAAACAGAAACAAAAAAAGTAAAATGGAAAATCTGAGAGAGGTTTTGTTCACGAAATGTGTTTAAAAAAACCTCATTGAGATTTTCTACAGGTTATACTAATTAAAAAAGATCTAAATTTTAGTGAGCTACAGTCGAGAAAAAAAGCATATTAGACAAGCGTCAAAATTTCCACAATCAAAAACAACAAAGTCAAATGGAAAATCCGAGAAAGGTATTTGGTCAAAATCATCTTTTGAGGAAAATATCCTTCCAATAATGTAGGAGAATAAAATCACTTGTGATTCTTGTTACCAAAAAGCAAGGAGAATATTTGGGAGCAAATCTTCCTAAAATAAGCAAGATAAGATTTGACTTCAATAATATATCTCTCTCCATATTTTGTGGAGATGGAGATCTTAGTTGTTATGATTGGAATAAAGATAGATTAGATTGTATTTCCTAAAATAAGGAGTTGGTTGGATGCATGAATTATAAATGCAACCTTCCACACTGAGATATGTAATTCTTTTCCCCAAGTAATCAAGAAGCTGTTCTTTCTTTCCAATCTTTGGAAGTAAAGTTTTTCTCAAGTTCTAAAATGAAAGTATGAATTAAATCATCTTCCAAGGAATGAGTTAGCCACTCATTCCAAGAAAGATGGATCAATCTGTTAATGTTTGTTTCTTTATTTCTATAGTTTTCCTTTTGTTGTAAACTTATGATTTCATGTTATGTGATCCTTCTTCAGTATAATTTTTGTTGTGAACCTGCAAGTGTCTTTTTATCTTTCAGTTATTTCCAATTCAGCAAGTTTAATTTATGCAAGTGTGTTTACATTTCTACAAGTGTGATTTCCTTTATGCAAGCGTGCCTTTATGTTCTCGCAAGTGTGTTTACATTTCTAAAAGCGTGCATTTAAAATTTCGCATGTGTACTTTCAATTTATGCAAGTTTGGTTTGTGTTTAAAGTATTTTCTTTCCAAGATCTTCTTCTCTTAATGCATACAGCCTTCGGACACCAACCCGGATTGACATTATTAATGGTGAGGATTGATGGCCCTCATCACTATTAATGGAAAATTATAACCTTTAAATGAGCCTATCAATGTCTACATCATACCAACTTAAGATTTTATTTATCTTATACATGTGGTTGCTAATTTACAACACAAGGTTCATACATTGACTCTAGAAAAACATTTATGCTAGTGTCAATGCTAATACTATTTATGGAATTTCCATCCCAAAACAAATAGTCTAGGCCTCCTTTCCCTAGGAATTTTTTCATCCCACATTCCAATTGTACTTCAAATCCATATATACATCTTATGAATTATATAACACTTATGGCTTCATATGATAATGATAGACTCCTTCTAAAAGCCTTCTCTCAAAGTCTTATAGGTGATGCTCTCTATTGGTTTACCCATCTTCCTAGTGTCTCTTTAGGTAATTTTCAACCTTGAAGATTATTTTCTAGCACACTTTAGTTACAATAGAGGACCCTAGGGCTACATATGACTGTCCATATTCTTTACATCAAGGTGAGATCGATCATGTAGTTGATTATATTCTACACTTCAAAGACAAAATTTATTTACTTATATATCATACAAATGATTTAGAAATGTAATTTATATTTTGTAGAGGCCTAACACAGTCTCTTAAGGTGTAATTACTTTATATTACATATGACTCGTTTAATGAGATTTACTTACATGTTCTTTATTTAGAGAAATATAAGAAAACCGCATATGCCCCAACATTTTGATACGAATATTTTTACCTCTCTTGTTACACATGAACAATCAAAATCTATACCCACTAACCATACAGTCAAATTCTTGCACCATGGTGACCCTTTTTACCAACACATTCCTCAAACAAAAGATAACCCACCACCCCTTCCAAAAATGAAACTCATCTATTATGAAAAAGCTATGACATTTTTTTAACACTAATAGATAAGAGGTTAATCCTATTACCACCCAAGGATCATCACTTCCTCATTAGATTGAAAGAGAAAAGGGTCATCCCTTTTGAAATTTTCATTGTATTAATAGACACGATGACAACAACTTTTATGCATTGGATCATAAACTTAAGTTATTAGAAGAAAAAAGTATTATAGCTTATGAGACATGGAATTCGGATAGATCTATTTCACCTCCTCCATGGTATAAGCCTTCATATAATGTTACATTTGATGAGAATTTTTCTAATATTGCATCTAGTGACATTTCTCACATGAAAGTTCTTCGACATAGAGACAATCTATGTCCATCTTCAAGTGGATCAACAAGGACTAAGGGATTATCCCAAAATTTACACATGTGACTTCAAAAACCCTTTAAATGGATCCATTGTGTTTCCTATCAAGCTAAAACTCCACATTTAAATTCCCTAGTAAATTTTCAATAGCTGGGATGACTATTTAACATTAGTGTACATATTATTTTCACATCTAATGATTTAATCATCACGTCACTATTCTACTTAAGATTTACTGAGAGATATCACAACATAAGAACAAAGATTTAAGATATTCAATATTTCAATATTTTCACACAATACAATAGCCTTATAAATAGGTTGTAGTTTTCCTAGAATATAGGAAACTAATTAACTATGAAATCTTTCTAAACCTATTTATGTGGGGTGAGTACAACCCACTAACAAATGTGTGTGTGTGTGTGTGATATTATTTCTCACAAAAATGTCTAACTAATAACCTCATATATCTTTACTAGTGAATTATTACTCACGTAATTATTCACATTACATTAACACATAGTAAGCACTAACCATGTAATTCCTATCATTCCCCTCTTAGTATGAACATGGGGAAAATATCCATACTACACTGCACCTGATTTTGTGATCATGTGATTTTCCTTTGGATTATCACAAACCAAAATTTGGCTTTCCATCGGTTCACCAAAAACCGACAATGAGCTGGTTTTTCAGTGGTTGACCAAAAACCACAAAGGGGTGAAAGTTTTCAAATGGTTTACCTACAACCATATCACAATGTGTCGGTTGCCTTTTTGGCCCTCATCATAATTTATCTTTTGGAGATAACATTTCAAATCTATGATAGTGCAAAACATATCATCCAACTCATAAAATCAAACATTGTGTTATCCCCCACAATGTGAAGTCTCCATAACACATTATTTTGAAAACACCACACTGAAATCAAATGAAATAAACACATACTCACACACATCACCAAATCAATATGCGCAGCCTTGTCGATGGTGATTGACGAGAGGTCGTTGAATGAACTCCAACCTTCATGCCTCTCGTCACCAATGTCATGTTCTTATTTCACCGGATGTGATCATGGGGCTCAATTATAAGTCGACATCGATTCACCGAAAATGCGTGCATAAGTAAGAAAAAAATTAATTTTACAATTTTTCACTCTTGACACTTGATTGACAATAATGACAACCTTAGAGACTATTTAACAATAAGTTATCCAACAACTATGGAACATTTTTATTTATTTTTAATTGATAAAACTAATGATTCACAAGACAAAATATTAATTCACTTCAAAATTATTACGTGCTAAAGGCGTTTCACCTATGGGAAAGGCCCTTTTGGACGTTTCCATGACTGATGTTAAATTTGATGGTTTGATGGCCATTTAGATGTTTTCATGTTTACCGACTATTTTTACCAGTTTTTTGGGGGCTATTTTTAATAGTTGCATGTTGCTTTGTATTCTCATTTTCCTCAGTCGATTGAGCTCGCGCAGACGTTTTCCCTTTTTAAACCCTAAAATATCAGATTTCGAGTGTAAAATTTTCAGACAGATCGTATTTTGTTCATTTTTGGGTTCGGAGGAGGCATCGATCTGTATTATGTATCTGTGCATGCCGCTATGTCAGTTCACGGTGGATTTGGGGGACTCAATTTTCTGTTTCCCCTAATTCTATAGATGTTACTGCATTAACAGAGCCCACAAATATTGTATTTACGAGCCTGCAAAATACGACATCTCGCGCCTCTAATACTGGGATGTTTTGGCATCGACAGTGTACTGGGATGTTGTTGGGCTCAGATCTGGTGAATTTACGGTTCTCTTAGCACAAGTCTAGCATCTAGGTTTTGTTCTACGTGGTGAAATATCAAGTGGGTCATCGTAGGAGTACCGATTTGCATAAGATTCTGATTTGGATATCCTCGAGATCAACTATGATTTGGGGACTTATGTCTCAAATGTTCAAAGTGGAAAGTGACCTATGAGAAATTCAATTTACCATTTCTTTCATGAGAAAACTCCAATTGGTGCGTTATTGGGATCAGTGGAAAGCTCTTGAAGTGATTTTTTGATTCGAGACAAGAATCTAGGCATACGGGTGCATATGTTAGACAAAATCCACATTTGAAGCTTTGGTGAGCCATTTTCCTTCACCGACAAGTTTCCACTAAATCTTAACAGTTTGACATTTAATGCTTTAATTGTTCTACAAGGCCACAAGTGATTATGTGGCTATACCCATTGGAAATATGAATAGTGACCTAGAGAATACGCAATCATAGGGATCCTGTGGCAAAGGATTAATGACCAATTGGTGAGTGGTCACTTTTCTCATTTATTGAGAATCTTACGAGATCACAAGGATCCGAAGTGAGAAGACAAAACCAACCTCGCTTATTGTTGTTGGGGAATTCACAAAGGATCGAGAACATGCCAGAACATAGGTGATCAAGAACTTTATTTTGGGTCCTTAAAAAGAAAAATGCTAGCATTATGCAAAGGTTGTTTCGAAGGCTGCTGAAGGTTTTTGACAGCTTGTTGAAGGTTGCTAGTAATACAGCTCGCAAGCCTTACAAATTTTGTGTAAGACTTTTATAGAGTCTTAGGGAAGTTGCGAGTCTACAACAAGTGTTTGTAAGGCCTTGAGAGGCTTAGGAAAAGAAAAAAAATATAGGAAAAGAGCCACAATGTTATAGATGTCATTAAGGCTTTAAATTTAATGAAAAAGAGTATTTTTTAATTGTTTTCTGTTGTGACTCTGGGTTGTAGGGTTGGGCTCTTGTTCACTTGAGATACCTCCCCTAAGCTTGCATGATATGTTCACTTAAAATGGTCTCAAGTGAAAAAGCACAAAGCTTGATTGTCAACAAAATGTTTCAAACAAAAGAAAGGTGTTGAGTATACTGAGACACTTTCCCTTATTGTTGATATCAGTACCGGTTAGATACTCTTGCTGCTAATTTTAACTAAGAAGTTTGTCAAATGGATGTCAAGAGTACTTTGCTTAGAGTGATGGAAGTTTGTTAGATTGTTAGGGTTAGAGGTTTTTAGGGTATTGGAAAAATTTTAAACCATTCTGGAAGATGCAATTTTGCTATTCATTTTCAGTTTCACATCTACCTGCTAACCCTTGTCATTTTCTAGACATGTCACATGACGCATTTGTATTTGTTTTCTTTTGTTGAAGTTGCTGAGAGATCACAAGTATGACAGTTTAATTCAAGCTTTTGCTCATTAATTCAATGGTTTAATTCAAATGTTTGTTTTTTTAACATAGCCGCGCAGGACATGGAACCAGATTTGCACTTTGCCCCAATTATGACGTGGTTGTGGACATTTTCTCTGTGTTGGTCAGTTGGAAGGAACATTAAGAACAAAGTATGTATTGTGTTGGGAGTTGGGTAACTATTCAACCTTCAATATAAGGTTAAGAATTGCTTTCTTTCAGTATAGTGATGGGTTTCAAAACCCTTCAGGGCTTATGTAGTAACTGTAATTCAAACACTGTAGGTTTTTTTAGTTGTAGTTACTAAGAAATCACAAGTATTTTTCAAATATTTGTTCATTAACTATGAGGTTGGAATTCTTGCTATGGCTTGGAACACACATCTGCAATAGTGGTATTAAGAATAAGAGAAGCCTCCTGGATTTGACTGAAGCGAGAGCCATTAAAGCTATGGAATTCTCCAGCAATAGATCCTTCAGATTGTTGCGATATATAAATAGGTGTAGTAATCCATTTATCTGGAAGAAGTTCACCGGGTAGAAAAGTCAAATCAAACAATTCTGGTTCACTCATTTCAGAACTGATAAGATCACTCTCAAGAACATCATCTATAACAGCCGAATCACTCTGCAAGCTCGGAGAAGAACAGTCTACTTCATTGATCTTCTTTACCAGTTTCTTCATTGTCATGGAAGAAACTGGTCCAACAATGTATTCCTTTTCCATTGTGAAGAATTTATAAATGGGTTTTGGAAACCTTACTTTTAAGGGGTATTAAATTCTCTATTAAACAAGAATTTATAAATTGGCTTTTGGAAGCCCCCTTTTTAAGGGGTGTTGAATTCTCTGTTATACAAGAATTTATATGTGGGTTTTTGGAAGCCTTATTTTTAAGGGGTGTTGATTTCTCTGTTAAAAGGGGGATCTTACTCTAGAAGCTTCATAATTAAATTCCCGCCCATTACTGCCCTTCTCTTTTTTTCTAAGCTTGGGAAGCCTTCTTTATGGCATTGCAACTTGGGGTCTCTACTAGGAACATATTTACTATCAAAAATATTTAGCAATTCCTTGCTTTGATAGTGAGAGCTTGTTCCTTTGGCCTGAACTATTACATTTCTAGACAGGATAGTGTTATTGCTTGGCAAAAGACATTTTAGATCATTCTCCTTAGTGGTTGCAAACACCTCTCTCTTCCGTAGCTTGCTTACTGGTTTGGATACATAAGAATATCTACAGGAGCTTTTTGAATACAATGTAAAAGCACAATAAAATGTCCCACTTTTTGGTATGGTTTGTACCTTAGTAAACATGAATTTTCAGTTTAATTGATTTTCTAAAGGTAATAGCCACAAAACCGTACACATTCATGAAATTCCACAAACTAACGAAATGTTGTGTTTAGAGTGTAGAATACATGTATATTTTTTTAAAAAAAAAAATTGGCAAAAAATATAGTATTTTTCTTAATTTTATTCATATGTTGTTTCTTATGTTATTAAAGAGGAATGACTATCCCCCGGTGGTTTTTAAAATGAAAACTTATCTTTTCACTATGAAATTTTAGATATATGTTCAAGATTATAATTTTGACGTGCTGTCAAATTTTCATATTTTTTTGACTTATATATTTTTTAATTAATTATTTAGTAACTATATTTTAAAATAAATGGCGTCCATATTTCAATGCCAATAAATTTTAATATTTATATCGAAATTAAAAAAAAATTCACAGGAAAGAAGAAGAATTCAACAAATACTAAGTATATTTTTTCAAATTTGGTTGATTGTGTATTATTTGATTGTCCTAAAATACCGTATGTTAGTAAAAATTAAAAAATAAATAGTAAAATAGATTTTTAAAAAATGAAAATTACATTTTTAGAAAGCCAATAAAAATATGAATTTTGTGTCAAAATTTTGTAAGTTAACTATTTCATTTACCCTAATTACGTGGCACCCGAGTGGCAGATTTTGGCTCACAATTGTCCCCAAAAAGGATTTGGAGCCAAAATGTGCCACTCAGTGCTCGTCACGCCCGCTTCTCATTAGGGTTCACGCGAATGGGGTTCACGAACACCGTTCGCGCGAATGTGGTTCGTGTGAACCCCCTCCGCACCACCAAAGCGCCGCCAAAACGTCTCCTTCTAGATTTAATGATTTGCAATTGCGTCTCCCCTTCTAAATTTAATGTTTTACAAGTTACTTATTTAATATTGTTCACTTTTTATGTTTTAAATTTAGTTTTTTACATATTTTTTGTGTTTTAAACTAAGTGTGTTTTTTTAAAATTGTTTTTAACCAAAAATATGTAATATTAAATTAGAAAAGTTGTTTTACATATTAAATATAAATTCTATTAAATTTAGAAAAGTTGTTTTAAAGTTATAGAAAACTAAAATTAAAAATAACCTAATTTCTACTGAGATTTGTATATAAATAGAGTTGCATGCACATATAGTTTTGTATCGAGTTTACTCTTAGACATTCAGATCTATCACGATTTATGTGTGCGGGTGAAAATTATTGAAGTGGATGAATCATGGGAAATGCAAAGAATGAGAAACGAAAATATACCGAGGAAGAGAATGCAGAGAAGAATGCTAGAAGATCTGTTCATAGGAGGGCACAAAGAGAGAGAGAGAGAGAGAGAGAGAGAGAGAGAGAAGACACAACAAGTGAAAGACAACGCTGCAAAAATTGGTACATATGTATAGAAACCCTTGATAGATCCTAATTTTTTTTTTTAGTTCTAAGGTTTAAATATGATAATTTATGTTTTTTAGATTGCGTAAAGGCAAGGGTTTTGATAGGATCCCATGTGTATGTTTATGGACACAGATCATTATGCGCAACATTATGCTTTGAAGTGATAACAAAAGTTATGGAATTACTTCCCAAAAAAATGTGAAACACTTGGTGAAGATGGATTTACAAAAATTAAAAGAATTTTCTAACAAGAACCACTATCACGAAAGAAAACAACAAAAAGTGTAGAGATAGTATATGGTGAATTTGTTAATTTGACTACGATTCTTTAGAGCACATTTGTTGGTTACATTCTTGAATCATGTTGATATGAGGGAAACATTAGAATTGTTGGGTGTTGATTTTGGACGGAAAAATTCAAAATGTGTAGAAGAAGAATTTGTTGGGAATGTTTTTAAAGGAATAAGTTCTTTGGGTACAAAAACTAGGTCTGCTGATAAGAGTATTTCTCGTAGAGCAATATTAACTTCAGTTGTAAGTGAAGATACAACAAAGAATCGTCATGTTACCGCCTTTTTCCAAGGCATTGGGTTTATCTAGAAAGATGGTTAGTAGGTATGCAAAGAGGAGGAAGACATTGGATGACTCTACTATGGAAGGAAATTGGGCACTAATGTGTAGAAATCCACGTTCTAATAAAATAGAGGATAATATTGTGAAGATAGTTTCTGATTTTTGGACTGAGAGGACTCGTCCTTCTCCGAATGTGAGGGATGTTTTAAAACATAGGATAACTCGCAATAACTATGATGAACATATAAAACATTGGCTTGAAATAACTCAACATGAGATGTACATAAAGTTTACAGAAGAAAATCCAGATGTTAAGATTGGACAACGAATGTTTGAAAATTTGAAGCCTTGGTATGTGCGAGCTGATAAAGTCCTTGACACATGTTGTTGTCACTATCACGTTGAGTTTGATTATCACTATCAGGTACATAAAAATTTATAGATTCAATGTATATATATTTTGAGGCGTGCTTTCATTTATATCTATATATTTAAAATTTGTTTAAATATCATTTTTTGAGACATGTGATTTAAAATTAATGTATTTCAAAATCTATGTTTTTTCAGGTGTATAGAAAGTTACGAGAAGAAATTGCCCCACCTACACGTGTCAGTGAATTCATAACTTCAATTATTTGCAACGTATCTGATGATCATGTCGATGATCATATGACTTGCATCAAAGGTGTCTGTGACAAGTGTGGGGACTTGAAATTATTGCCAAAAACAAATGAAGATTTGGACACAGTTAACCTGGTTGCTTGCAAGAGGTGATATATATAAATTTATGTTTTTAAATTTGGATGTTAGATTTTATTTTGATTTTTATTTTATTGCAAATGAATACATGACAATTTGTCCATGTTATGAATTGATTTTGTAGGTTCAAATACATAAAATATTCAACAAGGCTTGGAAAAGATGCAACTAGGTTGGATTTGGTAGAAGAGAAAATCCCCATTGCTACATTCATACAAAGTTTCCGAAGTTTAATTAGTCCGTACATCAAACATTCTCACTATTCAAAGTGGCAGGCTACACAATTCAAGACTAATAGGGACACATTCCCTATTGGTTCCATATTGTTCGTGGTTGATTTTGCTGAGAATTACTCATTTTCTCATCAAAAAGAAATTCAAACACAGTATTATCATACTGACCAGGTTACTATCATGGTTCAAGTATTTTATAGGCATGCACAATTGGATTTGGATGGGATTGAAAGTACATATGTGAAGTGAATGATCAAGAAGGAGTATCACTTCTATATAAGTGATGACAAGGAACATGACACCCACTTTGTGCAACATTGTTTTGGTTTGTTCTTTCAATATCTTCATCAACAAGGAATACAAATAGATCACCATTTTGTTTGGTTAGATGGTTGCACATCACAATTCAAATCCTCTCGCCCTTTCTTTGCACTCAATCATTATCATCGTCATCACAAAATTCCTCATTTATGGAGTTTTTTTAGAGTGGTCATGGGAAGGGAGAACACGATGGTGCGGGTGCATGCATCAAACGTGCTCTAAAGAAACAAAGCTTTGATTATGAGGGAGATCGATTGATTGATGCCCACACCGTTGTTGAATGGTGTAAGAAACATTTTGCAGTTCAGGTTTCAACCTCACAGGCTTCAACATCACATGCTTCAACCCCATAGGCTTCAACCCCACACAGAGTGTTTTGGGAGATAACATGTACATGCACATTTAAAACATAGATATGTAAATCTTGATGTGATTTATTAAGTGAACTACAAGTTACTAACTTTAAATTTTTTTATTCTGATTTTTGTTGTTTGTTTTAAACTTTATTGATCTTTTGAGCATGATTAAATGAAGGTATTGATCGGAGGACAAAGTATGGATGTGAAAGGATTCCCAATTCTAGGTCTTTGCACTCTTTGATGACTATGGATAGTAATAACTGGACAATCTGTACAAGAGATTATTCTTGTTTTTGTTATGAATGCATGAACAAATCATATTCAGAGTGCAATAGTCAAAAACATGGGTATGTAGGTGAGTGGAAGCAAGTTCCTTTAGTTGTGGATGACACATATGGATCAGATCATGATGATAGTTTTGAAGATGTGCCATTAATTTCAACTGATTATGACCACATATCTGGACTGGTTAAACAAGGTATGTTTTATTTGAAAGGATCAAGTATAATTTGATAATTAAATATATATGTATATAATTTATACTATACATCCGATCATTGAATGTTTCTTTGCATTTTGTTGTAGGAGATGTATTTGCAGTCATTGCTGAAGAAGCCAATATTGAGAAAGTGGAGTACTACTTGTTGCGTTGCACAGAGGAGAGAACAAAGCTAACATGTGAAATAACAAGTGAAGTGACAACATTTTTTACTGGCTCGGTTGTAGTGCAGGGAACATACTTACAACAAGTGAAAGCCCTCCAAAGTGGGATTCACTTTGTTGATTACAAACCAGACAAAAAGGTGTATCATTACACCCATCACATAATTGCTACAGGGTTACAATTGCAGCAGGTGAAGACTACAAATAGTAAACGCAAAAAATGGAGACTAGATGTAGAAGACCATGAAAAACTTTTACAAGTCATTGAACAACGAGCAGAGCCACTTGGTATTATATAGAAGGACATGGAATAAATTACTAAACCTTGTTGGTAATAAACTATTAAGCTAGATAGCATTGTATTTTCTACTTGAAGGGACTATGGAGACCACTATACAATAAAGTTGTTTAATACTTGTGATTCTTACTTGTTGTGAGATGGTTTATGGTTTACAAGTATTGTGATATGGTTGTTACATGGAAGTATGTATGGTATAAACATGATTTATGATGTGGATGTATGTTACATTATTATTTTTAATGTGGAAATGTTAGTTGGGAATTCAGATGTACATAGTTTTTGATATATGTTATTTGTTTAGTTGTGAACCAAAAGGTTGTATATGGAGTACCCTTATCACTCCACCCTTATCACAAATAACATGTTCTTCTGGGTTATGTTTTCTTTTGCATCAAACTTTGTGTCATATTTGTAATTACTATAACTATAGGATATGGAGCTTATTAATAAAACCTGACATGGGGCACTTTTGGACATTCCTTATACGGATTGTGCCAATAAGATGATTGAAATAAGACTACCGTAAAAGAATACAAGGTGTGACCTATTTTAATGGATAAATGCCTTCTAACTATATTTTTTGCTTTGACAATATGCCCTTCTTAGTTGTTCCAGTTCATTGTGTTGGTCCAACTGAAATGTTGATGTTTGACCAACAATCTCAATGTAGTGATAATTGATGTTTTATTATGTTTGGAAGACTCGGTGCCTTTTTGTAGTTGGACGTGGTCAGTGGTTTATAATGTTTTATCTTGTTTATAGAAGCTCCCTTTTCACTACTACCTGACTGCCCTTTCGTCTTCTGATACAGGTTTGTATTTTGCTATGACATATATATGGTACAAGCTAGTGATTGTGCAATAGCTCAGGAACTCATCAACAGACTGACTTTTATACTTTTTCTTACATATTTATAGTTTTGTAATTGATGTATTTTTAATTTATTTTTTGTTCTCCCCTTTTAATATGGTATTATGCATTGGAGAAAGGCTAACAATCAGTAACAGTCGCTTCATTTACATTTTAATTTTATGCTTAAACACCCAAAGAATTAGAAAATTTGGATTTAAGAGAGAATGAAAATGGCAAGAAAGCAAATTCTGAAGGAAAAGTGTGGGATGCAGGGAAATTGGATGATCCAGGAGAGAAATTTCAAGATGAAAGCCAGAAGGATGATAACGAGTTTGCTAAGTTGTCGGATAAGGATAAGGAGATCAGTGACATTGTTCAGCGAATACAGATATTGGATAACTGCTCAATAAACCAGGAGATTAAAGATGCCAGCAAGGCAGCAGCTGCCGAAGAAGCACAAGTTGGCAAGTCTAAATGCTTGAATGAAATGCCAGTCTAGATTGATATGATCTCAGAACCCTCTCCGACGAATGATGAGAAACAGGTCGTGGTTGAAGCAATTCCTGTGGAGATTGAAGAAAAGGTAATCCCAGATGAAGATGGAAAGCAGAATGACCTTATTCAACGGCAAGATTCTTATACGACAGAAATTAATGAAACATTCAATGGTACTGACGGAAGAGAAAAGAATCCTGTGCCAGATGCAGTGTTGGCAGTTGAGTCAAACAGGGATATAGCAATTGAACGACCTAATGATAATTCAAGGTCCATTGTAGCTGAGAATTATAAGCCTCGACGATGTTACATTTCACAATCAAGAGCATAAAAATGAATTCCGAGTCTAATGGGATAAAATTGCATAATCAGTAGGGTACAAAAAGTGCTTTGGTCAAGGAACGTACAAAATGAGCACTCTTAGTTGATCAAAGTTGGGTAATACAATGAATGGGCCCCTTTATGGGCAGGAACATGAAAATAGAAATTGCATAATCACGTAAAAATAACTGAAGGAACATAAAAATAAAAAATGCATAATCACATAAAATTAACCCAAGGAACATCAAAATAGAAATTACATAATCACGAAGCTATAAAAAGTGCTTTGGTCAAGGCACGAAAGAATGAGCACACTAACTGATCAAAGTTGGGTCGTACAATGGATATGCCCCTTGATGGACATGACGGATCAAACACACATCCATTCATGTAGCAATTGAAATTAGCGCCTCATCTGACAATTCAAGTTTATCCAAACCCATTTTCATTATACAAACACACAAAGGCTGATAAACAGAATAATTGAATAAAGATAATCCTTTCTTCAATATAAACCATTGGTATCAATTTTGTAACACAAGAACTGCATAACTTAAGAATTGCAGAATCAAAATTGCATAAAGGGTATTTGCTTTTTAATTAACTCAATACTCAATCAAAGGCTCAAGCTTCATAGCCATGAAACAAAGCAAGGGACTCAACTTAAGGTTTGACAAGATCACCGAATCAAAATGTTAAGACCTCGAGTAAAGTTCAAAGTTTACTTAAATCATTAAAGTTTGTCAACCTGAGCACTAGAACTAAGACCACCAAATGCTATGCAATAAAGTGTTTTGTATCTTGCCAATATGTTAATGTCCTGTCTAACCCTCCTGTTGGAATAAGTAAGTGAACATAATGAACCCATTACTATAAAGTCTTTACTCATGTATTGAAACAGGGGCATCTATTTACCTTAGCAGATTACAGTGGTTGTTGACAACTTTAAACTCACAGTGCAAGTCTCAATTAGATATCACCAAAGATCTAAGTTTCTGAATAAAACTCTGGTTATCAAACTTATTTATTGTTTCCTTGACACAGAATAGCCCAGCGTTGTATGAATTAAGTGTAGCAGCTGTTTACAAGTAACTGAAACATAGAACAAATTCTTGCCAATATACAACTATTGTATGCAAAGTTTGTGTTCATGCTATTGAATAGTGAATCTCTAAAGCTCAATTCATGGCCCAGAATAGGACATACACGGTCTTTCAACCCTTATATATTAAAATAGATAAGTATCAATTTAATTTTAATATATCTGCTATTCACTTTTCCTTAGCACCAAGTCCAATGAAGAATTCACTAACAAATAATAATAATATATCACATTTATCCATTTTAACAATCAAATGATACAACTCACTAAATGCTTGATGTAAATCATGCATTCATTTCTATATCCTTCCACGGAGCATTCATCGGTGTATTCCTCTTATTATTACCAAATAAGTAAAGGCATACATCTCAACACTTGATAGTGTCTAATCTAAGCACAGTGAAATTGTGTTCTGAGTATATACTCTAGGAACAACAACAAATTACATATATAAACCTGTAGATACTCATTATTTTCTCAAGATTTCTCAATATCATGTAATCTGTCTTGGAATCACTAAAGGATTTTAGTTCATTGCATATGAGATAAATACAACCATTTAAAACATTATCAACCACCCTCATAGAGAATACAAGATCCAATGTTTAGAAAGGGAGGTGTAAGTCACAACAGTCGTGTACACATATATGAGCAATAAAAAATGAGCAGTATTCTCTGTTACAGCTGTAGGTATAAACACTTTTTAGTTTTGAAAGTATAAGAAACGCAGTCCTCAGAATTTATTTGAACGATACAGAATTTAGTCACTTTTTGATGATTATAGGTTCTAGTCCACATCCTGTTCTTATATAGGTTGTACTAAATCTCTATACAGTGAATTTCTGATCTCAATCATAAAGCTGCAGTATGATCATCCAATCCAGCAGGTGGAAGAAGTCTTGAAAAAGCTCGATGGTCGATGGGCAAGATGAGCCCACCATTGGTGGCCCTAAACACCCCAACCAGCAGTCATCATCAAGAGGTTAAACAATGGAAAGCAAGAGAGATATACTGAGGAAAAAAGGGCTCCCTCTAGGGCTTACATCTAGATAAAACAAAAGAGCTCTATGACCTGCATCAACTAAACAATAACAAACAAGATCCACATACCAACATAAACACATTGGATTTGTGATCTTTGATAAAGTCAGTAACTTGAACAATTAATCTTAGTTTTATTTTGAATCAGATAACACTTTGATTCTCTTTGAGGTCATCCATTCAATTTCTCCATCACTACACATGTTACAATCTTGTTTTCACATTTGTGGACCATTTACTATCTAGGTCATTTCTTGAATTTTTAAAGATTTAAATATAATTTCACTGAAACTTATTCTATGCATACACATTCTCATGTTTTACCTTGACTCCCTCGTATGTTGGCTTTCTTAGTTCATATTGATCTCGATTATCATCACTAACTACTCAACAATACCTTATCGAGGTTGATATCCCTCTCTGTTTAGTTCATTCATACTTACTTTTTCAAGGCACTACCGTATCATGGATGAAGATACTCACGCACAGACTCTATTATTTACTTTGATGATTACATCCAACTCGGCAAAACGATATCCACCTCAATTTATATTTATGTTTCATATCAAAAAGTTTGTATGTCTTCATAGTCCAACTACCATTCGTAATCCATTCATTTTCTAACTCAAGCTTAACATCATTTTCTTAAGAACACCAAGTCTTCTCAAACCATTGGCATTATAAATTCATAATTCAAACTCCAACGCCTGCTTGGCTTCCATCTTGTTTCAATAATATCTTCAGAATCTATATGTTTGAGAGGAATTTTTTACTATCAATACCCGTATCTATGCTCATTTAGGCATTTCGTCAAACAGTTGGCGTGCATACTCAGATAATTAAAATCAATGCACATGGTAGCAACTTTGGTTTCCAAAAATATTATTGTGAATGCCACTTTTACAGAATATTTTAAGATGTATCAGTTCCATTATGGTGGTACGAGTGAGCATGAGAGATAAATAGTTACTGATAAATGCACCCGTATTGTCTTTGTCATTTGATACCACTTGATGGTTTGATGGGTATCGGCCTTCAACAACTAGGTATAGCATCAAACAATGCACGTATTTAAATTTCTTATGGATCGAGGCGTTCTTTCCGCATTTTTAATCATAGCTTCAATTTCTAGTCATGGTGTATTTACAGAATGGTATCAAATATAATGAAGTCTATGATAACTTACCCGAACCCGGGGGTCTGTCTGAGGGGATCGTAGCAATCTTGGAAGATAAATAAGTTGGGGAAACCGTTGTACTGTTTGAACGAGTCGGAGATTCAAAAAATAGTTTATTTTCTGAGTTGTTGATTTTAAAATTTTCATTTGTATGTTCACTTGTCATTTGTTCATTGATTGTAATGCATTTAAATTTCTTGAACTTGGTTTTGCTAATTATAACATAATTTGCCTGTGATTTGCTAATTATATCCATAATCTGCCTGTGGTTTGATTCGTCTAGTGGCAAAAGTATACATTTTGTCAAACAGAAATTGATGTTATTGCTCTACTTTCAATGTTAAAAGGACAATTATATGTGTTTTAAGTCTCTCTTTTATTGACTCAAAAGAACCATCTGTTCAAACTTACATCAGTTCGACCAATGAAATTCAAGAATTCTTTGTGATTCTCCTTAAGCACTCCCCTGAGATGATTCCTACAAATTTTCAAGGCCAATGTCTATGGTTAAGGGTTTCAATTGTCTAAATGTTAGCATCCTTCCACTGTGCATCACAGTGAATCCCGAGAGCTTAATTCTTGTAATAAATTTTTGAAATGAGTGACTCAAGTTCCTAAATTTGAACTGTAGGTTTAGAATGATCTTTGCTTGAAAAGAATCTCACCAGTCAAGCTCGAGGAGGTCCTTAAATAATGAGCAATCTCACAGTTCTCTTGCCAAATCTGTAGGTGTGCAGTTATGGTCAGATTCCTTAGCAAGCACCTTATTGCATCCATTGTTCAACGTTACTCGTGGTTAAATAATGAGTAATCACACAGTTCTCTTGCCAAACCTGTAGGTGTAATCTCAATGTTCTATTAGGCCATTAAATGATAAGTTGAAGAATCTCACCATCATTTTAATACAATTGTCTACAGGCATTTGAATCAAGTAGTGATTCCTTAGCAAGCACCTTCACCCTTTTCTAGACTGTTACACGTGGAAACAGAGACTTCCAGTTAATGCATATTTGTCTATAAAAAGATTAGGTTCATGGTTTTAAAACACCCACAAAAGCTTTAGCTTCTCAACCGTGTCTAGGATTAGTCTTTGCCATATGAACATAACTTCATCCATCCATCCATGGATATCACAAACAGCTCAGAAAAGGATTCTCAACAAGATTTTTCCATCATTCAAAATAAATATTCTCAATAAGATCTCTGCTAACAAGCAAATCTATTCCAACTAGGAATCAAAAACTCTAGAAAGGTTCACTCTAGGCCAACTATTTTCACTTTTTCATTCTATCTCTTATTCTTCCTCTCTTCTAGATTGGCCTACCATTCTTATCCCATATATTCATTAAATATCTCTGATTGAAGAATTCCATAATGGCAGTGCTCGATTTTGAAGAGAGAGTGGAGTGCCACAAGTAGCAGGTTCTAAGCCAACAGTCCTTCTCAACATAACTGAACTACAGTCCCATTCATCGTGGAAGATTGGAGTGGGTTTTAGAGAAAGTAATGGCTCCATTAGGGCCTATATTCTCTCCTATATTTCTTCACAAAATCCCACAATGGTGAGAACCCCTAGTTTCTACAAACTAGGGGTTCGACATGACAGTAATTTTGAACCCATATCTACTCTGAACTTAAATGCTCCTGATAGCCTTTTGAACAGCTTTTTTTGAATGGCTTTTGTTTCCACGATGCTATTGATTTTTATAATATACTCCAATTGCATAAAATTGGAACTTCTCCATTTAGGATGTTGGTGGAATATCCTTTATACTCCAAAATTGACTGATCACTTTTTCTTCCCTTCGAATAATATATTATTCCTCTCAATTAAAATACTCCATAATATCACAGTAGCTGTTGCATACTTCTTGCCTTCCAGTGGCTGCTCCTCAGTCATTGTAATTGTGGTAGAATATCATCCAAGTACGAGTGCTAACATAGTGTTGGATTTGGAAGGATTATGGAGCCTCTCAACAATCCCACAATCACAGAATTGGGATTAGAGGGTCTCCCCCTTGATCCGGGAGGAATAACATGGAGCACCACCAACATCAAACCTATCCATATACGTGCCTCTTGATGTTCACAAGTTCCACAATTAGTCATTTCTTTATTGATTTTTCTGGATATTTGCATTGTAGTTTCACTCCAAGCATTTTTGGTGAGCTACTTCACTCAATGTAAGAGGAAGTTCTTAGTTTCTTCTATTAGAATTTGGGCTCACTAATATCAGATTCTATGCAACTTCTTGTGTTCAACCACTCTCAATAGGATAAAATATTCTATTGGGATATTTACTATAGACTTAGGGAGAATAATCTACTAGCGATAAACTGTGTGATTGGTTTGTTAAGAGAATAATAAGAGAAAAGAAGTATGTTATACTTGTCATTCATCATTGTGTTGAATGTCTTCCCGAGGAATGGACAAACCTAACTCATTGCTTTAACAAATAGACTTTAAATCACAACTTAAAGACATCACCCGTTGACTGCAACAATTTAAACATGTGGCTCCTAATGACAAAATTTATCAATATGTTTACAAGATAAACATTGCTATAAATATTTATTCAACACCGCCTTCATGTTTATTTTGTCTTTTTGGTCTGTAAATGGCTATTCCATGTAAAGCGCTCTTTGGGTAGAAAAATCCTCAGAGAAGTTATGGAACTGTTTTATTCCCTCTTAAATCCTTTATGACAGGGTTACAAGGATATATGTTTACTTTCAAACAATTACGTTGTGCTGTGATTCATAGTTTACACAAAATGCTTTAGTGGTATCCTTTGTTTCTGATTAACCTCCTCCTACCCTCAGAAATGGCCTTCCATGATGATTTAAGATTGATTCTTCTTTGGTTACTTCATCTGTTAATGTGGGGAACCAAATATATCAGCTAGAAAAACCTCCTTTCCATCAACCTCATCCTCCATTTGTTTTTCCAATTTCCTAATTTGCATGGAATTTAAAGTCTGTGTAGGGATATCCTACTCCACAGGTTTTTCCAACAATCTAAATTGTAGCATGCAGCTTCTCGAGTAGCAGAGCAGACCCTCCAGGCCAGGCTATATACGGTCTGGTCACCTCCAGCATCCGGAAAACAATCGAGGATCCTTCTTACAATGGTATAGGAGTCATTTTGTCTTGGCTATGGCTATATAATAGTTGGGCATGCTATCCATCTAGATATTGATAGACCCTTGGTCTTCCAAGCATAACTATGGATGTTGTTGCCTTATCAATCTATATCTATATCTATATACCACTATGTGTAGAGTAGAGGCACTCGCCCATCCCTACCCTACAAATCTATCTCTCCATCAATATTGATGAACAAAGGAAAATCAAAATAGAAATATAAAACCCAAAATTGAAACTGGATTAGCTATAAACAACTAACTCCTCCCTAAGGATTATTCTTAGCTGCTGCAACTAGTTACAAGTGACAAAGCGAACCAATAAGGTGTGAATTACCAAGAGGTCTGATCAAAGGTATGAATGACATATGTCTGAATAATAGAAGAAATTACAAAACTAAAATCTGAAAACATTACCCCTCTTGCAAACTCCACAACAATACGGCTCCCATTCAAATCTCTTCCATTCAGATAATATCTTGCCTCGTCAGCATCTCGAGCATCACTAAATTCCTGGAGACCAGCAAAGTGTAAAACCTAGAAATAATGAATGTATTGCAGGGAACCTAGCTTTACAACCAGTAATCACTTGTTGATGATTCATCTGATAAATTTAGCATGGAGAACAAGCCATCTATTTGTACAAGCCATCTATAAATTTAGCATGGAGAACAAGCCATCTATTTAGCATGGAGAACCACCCATCTATTTGTACAGGGTCCATTCTCACAACAGATTTGGAAGGATGTTAGTCAATGGTTGAAAATGAGGAATCTCTGGCAAGGAGCAAGACTGAAATGTAGAAACAACCTTCACATAACTATGCCTCTAAATCAAATAACATATACCGTTCGGCATTCACATCTCATGAAACACATGCGATTGCTAGTTATATACCTATTATGATATCATCAAGAGACAAAAATGAAAGATAAGGGGGTGTCTTATATTCACATCCATAATTGTAAATACACGTGTCTAAGACATATATCAAAATATATTAATAATACACGTGTCTAAGACATATATCAAAATATAATAATAATGTCTAGAATGAGTATGAATATATATACATGTCTAAAATCTCTAAAAGTATGTCTAAAATGTTTGAAATCTATAAAATATCACTGAAGTCTCCTCCATGCACTAGGGCGAGTGTCGACCCCCTCACTACGCTCTCTCGCTGCACCCCCGCATGTTAAAAAAAAAAGGAATATACACGTCATAAACTATATATAGCATGTACCATATATTAAAATATATAAGCAAAAATCTACAACAATTTCTTGATTAATTCAATACATTATATAACTGATATGTACAATTGATTACCTCAGTATCTGTCCCTGCGCGGATGTTGGGAGTATCTACGCTACCCGTAGATCTCTGTCCCGTAGATCCCTGTGAAACAAAATAAATAAAATGTAAGAAGTTGATAAATAAGTTTTTTGAATAAAGTTCATTAATTTCTAACATTTCAATTTAGATTAAATATTAATTATATTAAAACACATGTATTTATACCTCTGCGGAACGCGTCTCCAAATGTATGGGATTGTCATCCATGACCTCAACACCAGCAAATATGTCACCAACTAAGCCAAGTTGACTCAAACCCGAACATCGAGATCCATGTTGTGCTCAGTCAAGAGCTGTGTGTATGTGACACGGGTAGATGGTGTGGGCTGTGAAGCTCCACACACTGGAGCAAAAGCCTAAACACAAAAGTACATGTTTAATTTTAATATTAATAAATTGTAAAGTAATGATCAATTAAAATAAATTTTAATTATATTAAAGGTTTAATTTTCACACACCGGAACAGAAATGTGCTGAACATCAGGTGTGACAATCCCAAAGGAAGTCTATCTATAGTGCAGGTAGTACCCTGACTAGAAGATACACTCCCACTCTGCTCTATAAAATCTAAAACCCCCGATAGTGGAATGTTTGCAATGCCGAGAAATCACCTCATATATGCACGCAACAAGTCGGCGAGCCATGATGCGTCCTAGCCGACGTGCTTGAGCGGGATCTCAGAACTAGCTCAAAGTCATCTGGGAAATCAAAGATGCACGAGCGTATACCTCATGCGTGCATCATTTGGTGCTACTAGCACCTCCACTGCTAGTATCACGTCTCTGAAGGTACTTGACCCACACGGTCAGAAGAGATCAATTGGGTCTCGCGAGCAATGCCAAAGAAGACCCTCGATAAGCACCTCATGTGCGCATAATAACGACATGTGTGTCATGACATCCTAAAAAGCTTGATAAGAATGGTTGTGGCCTTGGTACAAGCTGCCATGCGCATCAACAATCGCAGGAGCTCCCTCCTTTCTATATGCCTCCCTGTGGCTAATACGGCCACGCCCCTACCCCAAATAACTAGGGATGTCTAAATAGTTCACCTTTAGGTTTAAGTGAACCTCAGCATGTAGCATCATTATGAAGTATAATGGTAATTGGTCATTATTTGGAAATTGGCCTTGAGAGGCCACAAATCTAGGATAAATCAAAGGGGCACATAAAGGACATGAACATTTGTTTACATAATATGCCCTTATTTTCCGTTTGTCTGCATAAAAACTCCAACAAGACCTCTTAACGACTTCCTTATCGGAAAGTCATGATGTAATCTCATTATAACCTACATCTCCTGAGACACTTGATTTTAGTGAATCCATAAATTTTTTTATTGATTCAGAATCAAATGGATTATATGTTTTCAAACTTGTCTCTATTCTACGAAGATCAACCAATATTTTTTCACAATGGGCTTTATACTGCCCAATTGTAGTTGGATTTTCGAGAATAGATTGCAATTTTGCAATCTCTAAATCGGTCCTCTCAAACAAATTAGGAGTTCCAGAAGAAGCCATGACTATAAAAAAATGAAAGTAAAATTCTAATTAATAGTACTTTTAATTAAAAAAATTCCTAAGATATTCTCCTATATTAATGAAAACAGAAATATGAAATTTTCAAGCTTCAATGCAACTAATATAGAAAATAAATTACAAAATCAAATAAATTACATAAATTACAAATCACAATGATAACAAAATATACCAAGTGATGTTGCAGAGTTCAGAAATGAAAAGTTTTGAATACATTTAGATGATCTTAAAGTCAAAGCAATGTTTCTAGAAGAGAATGTAAGTTTACCTGGGCACAAACCATTATCAAAGCCTCACATTGAGTGGGATTCACCTTTCCCTGGAACACAATTTTTGTGCATATGATACAAAATTAGCACAATCAAATAGAACACCAATCCAATTTTAAACAACAAAACACATCGGTAAAAGACATGTCTAATGCATCTATATCTCCACATGTACAAGTTGACCACTTATGCATGCTTAAAAATCACAAAAACATTGAAATTATTTGTAATCTATTATTGATGTCATCACAGTGTTTGTATACAAAATCAGGGATAAATCAACTTTACATTTCAAGGAAGCTATTTATTTCTAGTAATTAAGTAAGAAAATTCCTTAATAATAAATGAATGTTCACGTATTTTTCATTGCCTTTTATTTTCTTTTAATTGTTCTACAAGTAAGGTTATGGTATGTATTTGTGCTATGTCTATTTACAAATTAGTAAGGTTATTCTACTCACTGGACTCATTTGTGCTATGTCTATTTACAAATTAGTTATGTTATACATTTGACAAAACATGAGTACAAACTAAAACTATGCATGCGATCTCAACTATGCTTGTTTATAGAAACTATGGACACTAATCAAAACTGCAATGCATAAGAGGCTAGGGAATCAAGACTTCCATTATATAAAACAACAAGATATTGCACTAATCTATTACTGCAAAATCAACCTTCTACGGATGGTTTCTTACACTCTTTCATCTTTCTTCTTACTCTAAGAGCATTACATTTTTCTCTCTCTTATACAAAATGACACAAGATATGACATTGCACAAGCTTTATCATTTGACTGGCCTTGGTCCTCAATGACCTTCCAAGGGTAACATTCCTATCCCAATCGTTCAAAAGCTGAAAGACTGTATCTTTTGTTGTATGGTTATGGTGTAGGCCCCAATAGAAACCCTGTTAAGTTATAAATAAAATGTTCCCCTATGCCCGCAAACAATCTCCTAGGTCCCAACCATCTCGAATCTCTCTTTTTATCTATGCAAAATGATCACTCCTCGTCTCTGCTTGCACTAATTCTAATGTCCTAATTGAACTGACTCTTTAACTTTCTAACCGGACTAACTTCTGGTACAGAAATAATTTTCTATTCTCTAGGTGTAGGTTCCTGATTAAGATTGCATTTTCTCCCGAACTTAATCACGAAGTCAAAAATAAAGGATAAAAAATTTGAACAACATATAAAGTAAATAGAAAGAAATCCTATGGGCCAAATTAGCGTTTGGCTTAGCCATGAGTCGTGATCTAAAAGCAATATTTACCTTGTGCCTTGTAAGGCTGAACACGAAATTATTGTTAGAAAACTAGTCTAAAATTAGTAAAGAAGCACTTAACCATGGATGCCCTGCATCAGCTTTAAGGCAACAATAATGGAACTTACATTGGATAGATCGAACTTCCAAATCATACAAGCATGCTCATATGCATGTTTTTACATAACTACCTTAAAATTGAAAAAGAGTGTGGTAATAAATTAAATTATAATCTCTTTTTAATAAATAACTAAGAATGAAAATACTAGCAAATTTAGAATTAACCCCAAAACTCGTGAATTAGCAAGACAACATCTTAATTATTTGAAGAACTATTGATAAATGCATTGAAGCAACATATATAAGGTGACTATCTAGCATGTATTCAATGGCTTTGAACTATCTTTCGAAAGGAAATGCATATGATTGAGTATTATAATATATTTTTTCAATATCCGGCCCTAGGTCTAGTCCTTATACCCTTCCATCTCGTAATTGAAATTCCACCTTCTTCGCCACTTTTCCACCGATTCCCAGTCCTTTCATTATATGGGTTTCTCCTTCCCTGCAATTATGAGTGCCCCACAGGCTTTAATCATAATCAAACTAATGATTTTGAACACCTAGTTGTAGAGAGGTTTCTACAAAATTCAGAGCATCTCTCGACTATCCTAAATTAGTGTTAGCTTAATCCTATTACATGATGCTAAAACAATATTTACCTTGTGCCTTTTAAGAGAATCGAATCCACAATTATTGTTAGAAAACTAGTCTAAAATTAGAGAATGTGCACTTAACCAATGAGTCAATGATTCACTTCTTCCAAGTTCTTGTGGTTTTAAATTTGTAGGGCTGGTCTTAATTCCGAATGGAAGGGTTACCCCTTCTCACATTTGTTTTTGATACTTTTGTTCTTTTTATTTAGGTAGTCTTTGATCCTATGGTCCTTTCAGCCTAGCACTTTCTATTGTAACTGAATGTATTCTCAAGTCCATTGACTTACTTTTGGTCATTTGTGGGCATAAATATAAATTCATTTCATTTCATATTTAAAATATACTAATTTGCAAAAATTTCACAAAAAGCATAAAATCAAATGTAAGAATAAGTCCATAATCAAACAAACCAGGGACATATACAAAAAAATATGGATTAACATTCTGTTTCTGCAACTATTAACCGATTCCCAAAAAGTGTTGGCTTGCACACACAAATCCAACATGAAAAAACATCGAGATTAAGAATTGACAAATCCGGAACAACTAAGATCGAGTACTTACAGTTTGCACTGCCAAAAACACAAGGAGGACATCACGTGCAACAAAAATCCTAAACTTAAGATTGCTTTAAGAGTAATCTTCTAGTTGGATTTCAGTCACATGATGAAATCTCGTGCTTTACATAGTTACCAAGCTGTGTTCAAATGCAAAACCTTACACACTTGTAGTACAACATGCTTTTGGCTTTGATAAATCCCAGTTATAAATAGTCTTTCATTCATTAAAATTTAAAACCTTCAATATATGATAAAAATACAAGAGAAATTCAAGATGATGAAATAACACACTTACCGAGCCATTGATAAGCAACAACGACTCAAATTGTTGAGTTCCTTTGATGCATCACGGAGAGATCGATTCGCCGCTTATTATAAAACACCAAAGATAGGGTAAGAAAATCTTTTGGTTTCCTATTTTCAAAAAGTGACATAATCATCCATCTAATTACCTTCCATGAAGAAATCTTAAGGAACTTAGATACTCCGAATAAAATGCTCAAATTGAAAACCACTTTATTACAAAGATAAACATTTTTCATACATTAGAATAAATGTAACCTACATTGCCAATGTTACCATTTCTCAAGCTCAAATTTATCAATATGTTGCCCAATGAAATGGTTGTTTCTCTTGATGTATCATTTCTCTAACCGAGAAATATTTTCTTGATGACTTCTAAATGCTACCCATTCTAAATTGAACACCATTGTGGGTCATTCCCATGCTATTCGGAAGGGCGGGTGCGCAATGTTCCATGTACTTTCAACTTTTAAAGGTAAATCCCTCTCCATCGAGTGAGCATTTGAGTCATTTTAAATTTTATTACTTGATTGTTTTCCCTTTTCATCATTAGATTCTCATGGATCCTCAATATTAAGTGTCTATACTTATTTATGTAACTATTGATGTGGCATTAATTATTTAACTCATATGACTGAAATTTACTTTTGCTTTTTTTCTTATTAATGTTGTTTTCCTCGTGCTTAAAATTTTGAACTCGTATGTTCTATTATTTATGTTTGTCATCCAAAAATTTAACCTATCATGCAAGATGCAACACTTGGATAAACATAACATGTTTGAGCATGTTTTTGCTGAAATATGATAAATATATTTAATTTTATGAAATTTGAACCATTCAATACTTGTTAAATAAATCCCTAAAAATGTAATTTCATGTAAACATGAGTGGTGTACATTTATATAACACCAAACCTCCTCGACCACTGATTTTTGCCACATTTCCCATCCTTACTTTTGTCAACATATTGTTTATGCCTCGATATCACTACAATACATTATCTAAAACCTCTAGATGCTAAAACCCATTGGAATATAATAAGTTCAAGGCATATCATTAAAGCATGTGCTTCTCAAGTGTATACTGCATTTAACCAGTTCTAAGGAAACTCCTTTATGTTACGATTCTTATTTATTTATATTTATATTATCTTATCTAGAAGCTTTTTAAACCCTAAAGGCACATTAAAACAAATATGTGTAGAACAAATATGAATTCTTCCTTAGTCGTGGATCAAAGAGTAATATTAAGGTTTGTGAAATGGAATATCTCCATGATATGCATTATTCGCAATTTTGCACTGCACTCTGCAATCTCGGCTCCAATCAACAATTATGCCACTATTGGGATCTTAGTATGGCATAGGCAAAAGAGCTACACAATATACTCATTTTTCCAGAAACTAAAAAGATCCTTTATGTTACAATTTGCAACACATAAAAGAAGCCCTTCAAAAAATACATTGAACAACTGGGGCAACCAAGAGGACCTTGGAAAAATGTACAGGTAACAACCATATGAATTCTTCCTTAGTCATGGATCAAAGCTAATAGAAATAAAGCTAGATAAAATTAGCTTGAAACTACAGTATAATCGTCCATTGTAAAAAACAAGTTTCTCTAAACCTGGTAAAAGAATACTTTTATTGTCTGATTGGACGTACATAATGGAAGGGTATAAATATTGCCTATTGCCCTCAGAGTTTCTCAAAGAGACCATTTACAAGTAACAAGGATGTAGCATACAAAACGGGGGCAACCAAGAGGACCTTGGAAAAATGTACAGGTAACAACCATATGAATTCTTCCTTAGTCGTGGATCAAAGCTAATAGAAATAAAGCTAGATAAAATTAGCTTGAAACTATAGTATAATCGTCCATTGTAAAAAAAAATTTTCTCTGAACCTGGTAAAAGAATACTTTTATTATGCGATTGACGTACATAATGGAAGGGTATAAATATTGCCTATTGCCCTCAGAGTTTCTCAAAGAGACCATTTACAAGTAACAAGGATGTAGCATACAAAACGGCCAACCAGGTATTTTCAGAGTTGACCTTCACATTCAATTCATTTCTAGGAGAAAAAATGGGGTTTTACCAAAAAAATGAGCCAGGGTTTTGCAAAAAATGGTATTTTAATGGCTACGATTTTGCTAAAAAATGGGTACGATTTTGCTAACATACTTGGGCTCATCGTTGTTGGGCTTCGTCACTGTGGTGGGCTCGCTGGTGTGGTGGGCTCTGGTCGGTCGCACAAACTTCGCGTGAAGGAGGCGGGGTGGAGGAAAATGATTTCCTCCGTAGCGCCTCCACTGTATAAACAAAGGGGTTCACGCGAACACCCTTCGTGCGAATGGTGTTCGCACGAACCACATGTTCAACGAACCCAATCAATTGCGACACGCGGCAAATAATGGCTTGCGTGTCTCTTCGCGTGAAATGGGTTCGCGCAAAGGGGGGGTTGTTCGCATAAACCCACCTTGGATAACGCGCATTTACCATTTTTGCTCACATTTTCGGACAAGAAGTGGGACACAACACCATGCATTGACCTGCAGAGTTATCTCTATTAACAGAAAAGTCTCCACTCGGATAAGGGGCTATCGTTGTCAACATCTTGGCTCAGAGTGCTACCAGTTCCCTGCAAATTACAAAGACAGAAAATGAGTTAATCCAAATCAAAATGAGATTCATATTGCATTGGCCAATTCATTAGTAAGATTTAGGAATATAAAACTTCAATGTAACGAAGAGTCCTCTTTTAGGTTGATAATACTAAAACAGAGTGCAATTCTAATCTAGAATTTCAGAAAAATAGTAAGCACCATTATTTCTATACACAAAAGACAATCACTCAGTGACTGTCAAAACATAATGTTTTTCCTTATAAATACTCCACTTACACAGTGGCCTTGTAGATGGCAGTTGTCCACTAGCCCAAGATGGGCATTGGGCCAAAAATCCTCCTAAAAAATCTAAGCAAGCACTGCAATCTTCAAGTTGTTCACAAGTATTATTCAAATATTTGTTTATTAACTTTGAGGTTGGAATTCTTGCAATGGCTTGGAATTTAGGGACATAGCGTGCACTATGTCGGGTTTGTGCATGGACAGAGCGTATAGTATATTATTAATGGTCGGAAGAGTACATTATGTTGGGAGCCGTAATTACTCAACCTTTAGTTTTAAGAATTGCTTTCTTTCATTATTTCACGTGACGGTTTTATGAAGTAATTAAATTGTATTGCAAGCGGAAGGGCAGGAGAGTAAGTGTTTTTTTTTTGGGGTTTTATTTATTGTAAATTTTACCATAGAAGATGTGAGTCAGAAAAGAATGATGGAATTTATGGAGAGTGGTGGTATGGACAATGAGGTTATAGGTTCAGACATGTGCGATTTTGGTTTTTGGGTGACTCAGTAAATGTACATGTTTACCAGAGAACTAGGGGGCAGTCACTGCAGACGATTGGAGATCTGGACCATTTCATGGTGGAGCACAAGGCCCGTGGAACACACATCTACAATAGTGGTATTAGGAATAAGAGAAGCCTCTTGGATTGGACTGAAAATTCATAGAAAACGAATCAATTGTAGGAAGCCAAAAAAAAATTGTAAAGTTAATGATTACCGCTGACCTGCTAAAAGAAATGCATGCAAAATTTGAATTTCACCAAGTAATGTATTGTCCGTAACTCGTCCTTTCTCGCGTGTGAAAATTGCCGAAAACACTTTAGCAAAAATTATCGCGAAAATTCTATACTTTGAAATTATTGTGTAAGGTGAATTTAACAACTCTTTCACAAAATGTTAGGATTGTAAATATATGAGTTGAAATAAGGCCAAAGCTACTTGGTCTGTGTATTCCAGGCAATGCCATGGCCAAGTTGATGAGCAACACTAACACAATATCCCCGAAATCATTACAAACAACATCAACTACAAAAGAAAAAATTATCCCTCTAAATCAAATAACATTTACCATTCAGCGTTCACATTGCATTGTACACATGCGATTGCTAGTTGATAATAAACTCACTCTCTAACACTTGGACACATGCATAGGTGGAATAAATATAACTGAATGCGTGAGAGTAGGTTCACCTTCAAAGGGAGCTCAATGTCGATCCGAATGAATTCAATGCAGCTGCGTGTTGAAGAAATCATTTTCTTAATTCAAAACATCAATGCCTTCGTCGAAGACACTAATGCATGGATAGATGACTTGATTCTCACGTACGTTGTATAGAGATTGACCGTCCAGTCTTCGAGTTTAAATGAGAAAGACAAAGAAAACTCTATAAGTTTGAAGATAATATGATTCAGGTGCGCAGGTCGTGCCTATTATTGTCAAGTCGATGATCTTAAACAAAGTAATCCCGTCCACCAAGAATGCCACACAAACTCCTAGGGTAACCTTCACGCATGTGGGTGAATCAAGCTAGTGCAGAGCTTGGAAAGCGATCGAGTCAAGGAATCATACCAATGAATTTAAACAGATTTAGATTCAACCCAGGCTGACCACTTCGGGTTGCACTTAATGACACAAATGGCAACGTATAGAGATAGGCATGCAAAATTTCAGATCTTTAACATGCATTGCAGTTGCAGTTTCCTGGATAATACGTTCTTTGTGCCTTATTGAATCCTGATAACTCTCCAACACAAAGACTTTGGCAGGATTTCAATACATATAGAAATTCAAACGCAAAGAGCTATAAAAATACAGACTAAAATGAATTAACTTGCTCACCCAAACGTGATGAGAATTAAAACCTGATCCAAATATTGCATGATCCATAGGTTAGATTCTCCATTCGCAGAATTAAAACATTTTCAATTGATGGATTCATAACCCGGGGTATTAAAAAATGGATTCCCTTCACAAATTAAATATCCATGAATTTCACATGCTGCACACTAACCCTTCTTTGATACCAAAACTAAAGTATGTAGTAGATTTACAGAGATATCACAACATAAGAATAGTACGAAAGATATTCAATATTTCAATATTTTCACACAATATAATAGCCTTATAAATAGGTTGTAGTTTTCCTAGAATATAGGAAACTAATTAACTATGAAAATTTTTAAACCTATTTACGTGGGGTGACCACTAACAAATATATATACGTGAGATTATTTCTCACAACAAACGTCTAACTATTAACCTCATATAACTTTACCAGTGAATTATTACTCACGTAATTATTCACATTACATTAACACATAGTGAGCACTATCCATGGAATTCCTAACATTTTCTATCCTTTCACCTAAGTTTCTTATTGGCATATTTAAGGATCACCCTTCCTTCTTTCTTAAGAATTAGTTTCCTCATCATTATATATATGCTCACGGGAACTATATCATGATTATGCATAATCCATGCAACATGTCCTCATGTAGCTATACGAATATCACTAATAAGGCACAATCAAATGTTAGGAATATTTATTTATTACTCACATGGTTAGGTTATTAATAGGTGGGTTAATATGTTGTTGGGTTAATGTATTGTTACATGTAAGTGGTTAGAACAACACATAAGAAGATTGCTGAGAGTCTCTCCGACAATAGTGGAGAGAAAATATTTTTATATCCCACATGTATTTACATAATGAAGAGTGCAGTATTATTATGTGTTAATTATATTTTAAAAAATTAGTTTTCCTCTGTCATTTAGAGCATGGTGCATGGTGGATCTAGCCATGACAGTCTTTATCAAGAATCAATGACTGTGTCTTGTATGTTTTTCACTATGCATAAATGTGAATTCATGTGAATTCTACAACCTGACTTAGAACTTCTACGTTGATAATTCTTGCCGATCCATTTACAAATCAGCTTGCCATATGAAGAAAGAGATGTCATTATAAAAATAGACTTCATAGTACCGGTGTTGTGTTATTTTGAGTGTCAAAGGCGTCCTTTAGAAGATATTCTTATTTAAACCTCTGTCAGCATCTAGGCATTCTTAGTTTCATGTATTCAAATGCATGCAGTTGGTGCAACGTGGCTATAGATTTGCTAGTAGTTACATCAATGTGCCTAGTAACAAAACATTTGATATCGTCTCCAAATCATCAAGCTATTAATTCACATAAATTTCATGCTCAGACCTGCGCGCTATAACTAAATGCCCACCTCGCTCTCCTCGGCTTTGCATTAGTGGATCTATAAGTTTAGTTTTGGATTCTAGCTTCAACAGTTCATAGCTCAACGCATTATTTACATTTGTGTAGATCTATTTATAAAATACAGAGTCTTGTTTACATCAATAACACATTCTGATAGTTCTCATATGTATCTTACATAGGAAACGATTTCTTGATCAACACGCATGTTGTTTTGAGCTTTGTTAGGATTCGTGATTATATTATTAGGTCATTTTCCTTCCCTTTGTCACTTCTTTGTTGTCATATTTCTCTATTCATGAATATCACCTTCATTCAATGACCATATTCAATCCACGTGATGATCAAGCCATTCATGCAATCGTCTTCAACAGTTCTGCGTTTTAAAATTTATTTTCTATGATTTTTTTTTTAAGAGTGTCCACATCAAGTTGGATATTTAGTGTCTTTTATGTAGTTTGGTGATTATTTGTTTATTTATTTAGTCATGTGAAGTTTCTTTTAATATATTTTATTTGTAATTATGTTTTGTTTTTTAGTTAAAGTATTTTAATTAATCATGTGTAAACAATGTAAATAGTGTGTTTTGTAACTCTTATTGTTAAAAGAGTAAATCTTCAATATCATCATTTTTTTCATGTTTAAATCAACAAATTTATCTAAGTTAATTAGTAGAGTCAAAAATATCAAAATTATTATAAGTCAAAGTCGATCGTGTCGTTAAGCAATTGTAAAAAGTCTAAAAATAAAAAATTACGTCATGGATGTATTTTCCGATGTCTAATAAAATATTTTTCATATTGTGGGGGAAGACAAAAATAAAGTACAATTTGGAAACTAATGAGCTTCAATGTCACCTTTGTTGAGTAAGAAGCGCATTCACCGAGAGGATGGAGACAATGGAAGAAGGAGGTCATTTAATGCGACCTCTCATTAGTTGTTAATGATAAGGCCACACATCTATAGTAGTGGCAATTTTATTTTCAGTTGTGTATTTGAATAAGAACATAAGTATGTGCATGTTTGCTTAAAAGTGTGAGTATGATATTCCATTATTTTGTCTTGAAGTATTGTGATATGGTGTGAAGGTGCAAAATCTGTTAAAAGTAGTTGTATAGGAGGGTAACTAATTGCAGTGATCATCTTGATTGTCATACTTCATTGGAAGGTGATTGGTCGATGATAAGTTCACCGGAAGTGAAAGTGGGATAATATCTCGTATGTAGATGATAATGAGCAGCAAGATCCAAACAACAAGTATGTAGACCTAAAAGTATGTAGTGGCATACGATTTTGTTTTCAAGTGCACTTTTCCTCATGTTCACACTAGGGGGAATGTTAGAAATATTTATTTAGTACTCACATGGTTAGGTTGTTAATGTGTGGGTTAATATGGTTTTGGGTTAATTTATTGTTATATGTAAGTGGTTAGAACAAAACATAAGAATAGGGGATATTGTTGAGACTATCTCCTACAATAGTAGAGAGAAAAGATGTCTATATATTTATATATCCCTCATGTATTTACATAATGAAAGGTGCGGTATTATTATGTGTTAATCGTATTTTGTTAATCTATTTTTCCTCTATCATCAAACACTTAGTCACATACAATCATTTCACTTATATGCCAATCACATCTAAATTCTATACCACATCACATATCTTTCCTTAATGATCAAATCTCACTACATAACATACATCATCCAAAACCTACGTAATGCATACATGACATTACATCAAGTATACATACATCAATCTCATCTACATTCATCTAGCTATATTCCAAATTTCTATATGCCATACGCATGCCAACACAAATTACACACAATCCAAAATTGATATCCATATATTTTGTATGTATGTATATATCCATATATGTATGTATGTATGTATGTATGTATACATACATACATACATGCATCGACATTTTATATAACAATGTAATGAACTATGCAGAGGATATATCCCTTCATGCATATACTACTCTTCATCATCATTTCTCTTCACATGTATGGGGGCTCGTGAGCTCGATGCCACTCTTGTACCTCCATGATCCCTAAATTGTGACCTCACCCAATATTGCGATAATCACTCACACAATATCGTATTCTCCTCTAACACATGGGAATATTGGGCTTAGGACTCAACTAATCCCATGATCGATCTTGTGTCACCTCACTACCGTGATGATCCTCGGGTTATCTAGTAAGCTCTATACGATCTCATCTCACTAACTCTCCAACACTACATACATGAAAGCCATCATCATAAATAGATCAAATAAATAAGCATGCTCACCTGTAATATCATCCACCCACTCTATTATTCCACCAGGTCATTATATCTCCTAGAATGCTTTTGAGAAATGTAAACATCGACGCATTAATAGTGGTAGTCCAATACACATCACCTATAATTTTCAAAATCATCTACATTAACACTAATCATTTCATTAAAATCATATTTACAAACAACTTAATAACAATAATGTTCTCCTACAAAAAGAGCTATAACATCATCCACAGGGGGTCTCTCCTACACCTGGTCCACTTGCAAGTTGAGGAATGTGTAAACCACCTACACCATTGAGTAGTGCACCCTCATCTAATCCATTAACTAGTATAGGGAATAATAGAACCCAATAGTTCTCATCCCACCACTCTTTATATGATATTTTACATCTGTGTGATCTCTATCACTCAATATCACCACATTATATATCTCCCCTGTGGGTGAAGGAACTATCTCGATGAATTTGGCCCAAGACAAATCCCCTCTCTATGTGTTTCATGTGTCAATCATCTCCATGGGTAGGGTGTTGGGGAACCTCCCATAAAATACCCAAGTAACAAGTCACCCTCTCATACTAAAATAGCTCTCCCTACTAGGTAAATTGGTCCTCTAATCACATAGTATGATGCATCCCGCATATCTATACACCATCCTCTAGTCATCCCCTATACTCTATATAGGGTCTCCATATGATATATGTATCTTTCAACCTATTTAGAATAGATTTATAAGTCACCGTATCAAAACCCCGCCACCTAGGCAAGACCCATCTTGTTGCCATAACATTTGGGGTGGGACCAATCTATCCATGGCCCACCAATTGGTTGTCAGACATAAGTAATGTGCTCATATTCCCATATATATAACAATGCAATCACTCCTACACCCCACCATGGATCACTAAGGTAAACCTATATATATCCATGTACAAGTGCACTAACATGCTCTGACCCCATACATATTGGGTCCCCTAATCCTCAATTGACTGACATATCTGCCACATCTTGTAATATATCAAGATATCGCCACCATATACCACTACAAAATATGCTAAAAATATGACAACATATTTCCACGACTATGGAATAAGAGATGTCGTAATCGTACTGATCATAATAGATGCCTCTCTTATATTTCCCCGCCCTAATAAATACATATGGGCATGTCACATATGGAATGGTGTATCATGTGGTAACACCTATACACTATCTTTAAAAATCAAAAATCTCAATATCTGGTATACATCCTCTAAATTCATTATCATCTCCCCTATGGGGATCCAAAATGTACATGTATTTACATTCCACTACTCATGTAGTGTGGTGATTAGATGTATGTTTAGGGCCGATTCCCCCAACCTCGCTACTTGAAGTAGCCCAACTCTATCAAGAAAATCCCACTCCACATCATATAAACCTAATGCAAATAAATTATCCATGTGTATCCCAATTTTAAAATCTTGTGAGTGAACATCCCATTGCAAACACAAGTACGGAAATCAACATATTAGTATCTCTAAATAGTGAAAACCCATCACATATGTATCAAATTAAGGTAAAATATATTTTAATTTAAATAACTCAAAAAATATCTTTCTAGGCCAAAACCATATGGAATAGGTCAAAACCATACAAATTTGTGCAGTCTCACCCCAAGTGCAAATTTGAACCAATCTGTCTATTTTTTCACTTTTCTACAAAAACTCCGAAATTAAAAATTTGTAAAAACTTTTGAAAAATGTGTTAAGGCCATGCAAAAATACAACATTAATGATCATGATCAAATCGTGATCGAATTTTCTCCACTATGTGCTTAAATCGTGATTGAATTGCTCCTAACTTGCACCATTGTCATACTCTCGGACATCTCACTTGTACTCGGTGATAATTTCAAATAAAAGTTGTATTTCACTTTTCATATTTACTATATATATTCAAAACCAATGGTGGAATTTCATCCACTTACATATTTCCTATGGTACTCATTCAATAATCCCCTTATGATGGTACGACCCATATCTTGGGGCCCATTACTCTATTTTTCATGTTGTTTGTGGCATTGCAATCATCTTTCTCCTCCTCTTTACACTAATACATCATTACTCAATATCACATTCATTATGCATTTGTGCACTCAATTCTTATCAATGACTATATCTTGCTCTCTATTGGTGCATTCTCTAGCTATTGCATCTCATTGATATCTCACATAATATATTTACCATTTCATACATCTCAGGTCCTTTGTTACACCACTATCTCTTTGAATTTTTCGCAACTCTTCACTTTTATCTCAAGGAATCATGACTTACACTCTCCCTTTCGTAAAAAGGGGTAAATATATAGTGCTAGCTAGGAAAATTCACCCTCTTTCCCTATCTTATCTAAAAATTACTAAGAAAACATAATTACCTAGCTATGCAAGCATACCCTTCCCTACATTAGCTCATATGCAAATATACCAAGTTATTTATACAAGATTAATATCCTTTATTCAATGTAACATGATTTCAACACTTAAAATGGTTATTCATGATTACTCATACATATTAAGAACTAAAAGCCACTTTATCCATTATGGATACAGGAGAAATTGTAAATATTCAAATGTAACAATAAATACCCACATTACATATCCTATAGTACACCCATATAATGTATGGTGGGGAAATAGGATGTCATTTCCATTTCACCTTATAGGGGTTACAAGTAAATTTTTGAGATCTAGATCCATTTGTAATGGTTTGGTCCCATTATTGAGAATCATTATTGAGGGAAATCTAGATTACAATTCCACGGTACACATTTTACAATATTCCATTCGACATGCTAAAACACTCATTCGGCATGTCATTGGGCACAATATTCTTTCAACTCCCCAAGGTATGCTTTTATTTTCTACTTTATGCTACTGAATCCTTATTCACCAACATAAAGTGGGGGCAAATGTAGTCACTAAATCACACACTTACTATGTAAATCTATCCTCTATATATTTAATTTTTATGCATGATTCCTAAGCAAGATAACTAGCCATTAACAACACTTGTTTTGCTTTGACATTGCCTTTATCCTCTTTATCTTTATCATTTTTTGTTTCTATACTACACCTTATATTTTTTTTATACTAGCCGACATCCTACTTAGTTTTGATTCCACTATTTTATCTTTTTGGCACCTTGTACAAAACCACCCATTAGGGATAGGAGTGCACATGTGTTGTTTTCCCCTCTGGGTGCTTTTTTCCTCCTCTCTTTTTCTAATTTTTTCATATTTTGCTTATTTCGTGTCTTTTTTTATCACCTTGTGTCGGCATTTCACGTATTAATAATGAAACTGAAGGAATCATATATATACATGATCTAATTAACCTTGTCATGGGGAAATTATTTTTGTATGCACTTACTACCACAAAGAGATAAATATTTCCAATCTACTACATCATCAAAGGAATGCATTATTCACTGCATAGGGGGAGCTATTATAAATTCCATACCACACATTTTACATTGGGATAAAGTATATGTATCCCATTATTCTTTGTGTCATTAGCACTAGGGAAACCTAGATCAAGGGACACAATTTCAATCACACACCATGTAGCGACAAGAAGTGATACACAACTAACCATATTCGAAGATATTTTATAGATGTCAGTGCCCAAAACAAACACTAACACCTGGTGGCCTTGTCCCAATCTAGGCGGTCCCAACCTTTTGATCATCACTTTATAGGATCATAAATAGATCTCAAACAGTCCATAATATGCCCTTCCACAACAGCTCTCTAGTCCAAATCAATCTAGACCTGCGAATGTAAGTTTAGTAATTTTATAAACCCTCTCTATCATCATGCTCTTGCTTATACATCTTTAGTTTGATCTTGCGTATTTACTGTTATATTTATTTAATTAGCAATTCCCTTATCTTAGATTTAATTTTGTTAAATTTGAATCCCCGAGGTTTTTAAGGGTTTTAAGAATTTTCCAATCTACCATAGCTTAGATCTTATGGGGATCAACTTTTACACCTTCATGAGAATGATATGACCCACATATTCTACATCTCTTACCCCCAAAGGAACACTTAGAGGTCTTGGTATATAAGTGTTGTTGTCTAATATTGTTCAATATCTTATTTGCATGATGTAAAGGTTCCTCCCAAGTCTTGTTGTAGAATAATATATCATCAAAGAATACTAGGACAAAATTATATAAAAATTTCCAAAGGTTGAATTCATCAAACTTTAAAAATTAAATATTGCATTTGTAAGACCAAAAGGCATTACTAGAAATTTATTATTATATTCATGTGTCCTAAATTTTGTTTTGTGATTATATTCATCACGAATTCTAATTTTATGGTATCCCAATTGAAGATCTAACTTTGTAAAATAAACAATGTCATATAATTCATATAAAAAATATTCAATGATAGTAATTCAGGATACTTATCTTTCACTATGTATTTCTTGAGCTCCCTATAGTTATACACATGTGTTAACCTTCATCCTTCTTTTTATTCCATCACCACTAGAGAAGAGTAAACACTCTAACTATGGAGAATAATACTTTCTTCCAACATCTCTTGTACCATATTTGCATTTTTACTCTTCTGTAGATAAGGGTGCTATAAGGTCAAATATTGGGTGGTTGGCTTCCTTGTACTAGTTGAATAACATGATCATGATCTCTTTTGGGAGGTAAAACTTTTGGTATATCCTCATAAATAATTGAGTGCTTGTTAATAATTTCTTCTAAATCTGATGGTATAGTTCCTTTTTATGGTTGATCTTCTAGTGAAAATAGTTGTGCCACAAACCCATTGGAACCCTTCTTAAGAAGATTTTGTATTTGATGAGAACTTACCAACTTTGGATATTTTTCCTTCATCCCTCACAACTCAAAATTCCTCCTTTCAAACCGGAATGAAATGAACAAATCTTGGAATTTCATCTCAACAGTTCCCAATGTAGTAATTCATTGCACCCCCCTAATACAATGTTTGCACCCCCTATTGAAATGTCATACATGGTACCTTCTAGCAAGTAATCTCCCATGGATATATTAATCTTATGGCATTTTCTCAAACAACTAACTTTACCACCATTTTATACCATGACCAAGTTCGGATGTTAGATAAACAAGTTAGTTTAAGTGCAAAGCTAGCTTATGATTAATGAAGTTGTGATTATTTCCATAGTCAATCAATATTGTCACCCTTATTTTCTTCACTAACACAACTATCTTAAGGATTTTTTATACTAATGTCTAAAATTGTATGGAAAGATATAGTTGATATAGTTGCTAAGGATTCTTCACTATGATCTCAGAACCTCTTCCCTAGATTCTTCATCCCCTTCTTCTTCCCCATTCAGTCCCTCAATGTAGAATAATTTATTATTAGCACATTTATGTCCTTTACTCAACTTACTATCACAACTATAACCTCACCCTTTTATTTGTTTCTCTTTAAAAAAATTAAGAAACCAAGTAGGTTGAGGGAATGATGGTACTGAGGTGCTACAATTTCTAATGGTAGTGAAGTTTTTCTCTTCATGGAAAGGAATTTTTCCACTAATATTGGTTCCATGATAATAGAATCGAAAACAATGAGTGGATTAAACATTTGTACCTAATGTTGGATGTGATCCTTGAGATAATCTAGGAACAAATCATTTATATTATCATCTGTAATTTTATCCACACATAGTGACAAGATTGGAACTGCTAAATATAATCCTTTACTGACCTTGTTTGCCACAACTTTTCCGATTAGATAAAGTAGTTTTCAGCCACACTAATATTATAGTGCATTTGTATCTCCTCCATTAAAATTGACCATGTGACATTAAGATCCTTATTCTTCTTTCAATGCACAACCAAGAATACCAAGTGAATTTTTTCATTCCAAATACAAGGATGTCATTACCACCTTCTTCCCACTTGGGACTTGATGTAGATCAAAAATTCTCCATTTGGTTGATCTAGGTGATTAGATCATTCCCATTGAACTTGTGCATTTCCACTTTTGGAATAATGTTACACCGTTGGTTATAAGATCCACAAGTTATGTAAAGGATCCTCCTTGGTTGGTTTAGTTTAGATCTAGTTACACATTGCTTGAGGAACCTGGTTTATTTGAATGGGAATTCATGTTAATCTTCATTCTTAAACCAGGTGTTCATCATCTCATGCATCATTAAGTATAACCCTAGCTACACTTCAACTTGCATTTCTTTGAGGTTTCCTTATAGTTCTTGAAGGTTACCTTCCATTTTATCTTCCAGTGTTCAAATATTGAGTCATCCTTATTCACCATATTATTAACCTTTTCCCGAAGTTGGTTAAATACCTCTAAAATCCAAAGGCTGAAGTTTCCAGCTCCATATATTCCTTATTTGGAGTCATTCGTGGAGTGGATCAACCCTTCCATTGGCCTCTAGTTAATCTCATTGTCATGATGTAGGGTTTGGGTCTTGTGATACAAGAATTAGGGTATGAATTCAAGGTTTATTTTTATATGTTTATTGTCCAAATAGAGAGAAACATCGAGAAAAATCCTAGATAATTTTTGGAAATTATTTTAAAATATAACAAAATTATTAAAAATCCCAAAATAGAAGCATATGGAGCAAATTTATGAAAAACACTAAAATAGATATAACTTGTGAAAAACAAGTCCATATATCTTGCAATTTGGGGAGAAAATTACTCAACTAATTTCATAACTTCAGTTAAAAATTGCAAAAAAAAATCACCACCATTTGAAGATATAGCCAAATCTTTAAAATTAGGGTTTTGACCTAAATTTGGCCAAATTAAAGCTCTTATACAACTTATAATGAAATTTCTTAGATACATCTAAATATCATTAGTAATATAACACCAAATAATACCAAGATGTAGGTGAATGATCACAATATGCAAGTATAATCACTCATGCACTTCTAGGGGAAACCTCCAAACCATATAATAATACTCAAGTTCTCAATATGATGATAATCTACTACTCTATAATTCTTTTGTATACCCCTATTATGTTATGAAATGCACTAAAGCTGACCCACTAAGCATATAAAAACATTAAAAAATGATCTTACATGATAAGAGATTATGTTATCCATATGTCGGCTATCCATATCCCGATATGTGACCTAGGGATAAGGGCATAACAATTTATGTGAGCTTGAACTTTGTAAAATGCTTAGAATTTATAAATCCATAGTGTTGTTTAAAGCTTAAGAGTTTGTCAACAAAACTTGTCTCTATAGCCATTGTAATCCATGAGTAATGGATTTTTTGTTTAAAAATATTTCTATAAAATTATTAGAACCTAATAATAGAATGTGCATACTTAAGAGCTTATGAAAATTATAATAATGTGAATGATTGGTTTATATAAACATTTTATAATATAAATAAATCAAGAATGATCAATTAAAACAACTACATGGGCATATTTGTCATTATATTGTTAGAAATTGTAAATTGTAAATTGTAAATTGCTTATCTTAGAATGTGTAAACTAAAATTAGAAAAAAAAATGAAATTGAATTTAGATATTTATGTTATTTTAGGAGTAAAAATTGAAATTGTCACACTTCATATTTCTAAAGTTGTAAATTATTTGCACTTGCAATTTGAAATTAAAATTTGGAAAGAGTTTTAAAATTTAAAAGAAAAATTAGATTTAGGTTTGTGTGCACATTCTACTAACCCTTGAATATAATGTGACCTTGGATATTATTTTTTTATCCATGAGAAAGTGAAAGAAGAGGACATTATTTGTTAGGAGAAAGAATCATGCAACAATTAAGAATAAAGGAGTGAAGTTTAGTAATGTTCATGGTGAAGAATTTGTTAAACATAAAACCATTGGCAATTAACCAAAAACCAACCAAATATGCAAGTGAGAGAAAATATTGTTGCCACTAAAAAAATTTCCTTCAATATGGGGCAAAAAGGTTGATCTGGAAAATTATATATAAGATTTAGATGATAATGGGTACCCCATTAAACCTACAATAGATAAGTGGGGCATTTGAGGAAGCACTTCATCTAATTGGCTTAAAAAGATTACAACAAAAATAAGAGGCCACCTACTATTTAATAAAAATAAGAGGAATAAGAGCTTGTGTAATGGGCTAAATACTTATCCGACATGGGCCATGGGTTGGAGATCACGCATTTAAAAGAAAAAGTTTCTCACATATGTGAAACCAAGGCAAACCCCTTGAATAATGGAGTTCCTAGAAATTCATGGTGGAAATGGTTCATAAAGAGGCATCCTAATTTTTGAATTAGAGTAGTAGAGGGAATGGATAGAGATAGGATTATAATTCTCATTACTAATATATTTTTATTTGTAATTATACCTTTAGAAATATGTATACAAAAACTAATATGGGCCTCACAAAATATAGAATTGTGATGAGACAACATTACAAAGGCTAGAAGGAATTGTATCATGTGATTCATTTCCGAGAAAAGAGTAAATGAGTACACCAAAAATAATGTTTAAATGTAGATAATGGATTAGAATTTAATTATGTGTTAACATATTTATCTAGATTATCCCAATATTATACCTCTTTAAAGTAAAAAATAAAACTACGGAATTTTTATTAGGGTCGAACTAGGAGAATGTATGGTTGTACAATCCCACATGGATGACTAAACAATTATTTTTGAACTAGTTGTAGCATTTCTCCATATTTGTACCAAAGTATTTTCACCTATAAATATACATCATCTCCTATTTTATGGACATGGAAGCCATATTTCACTACTAACAATAGAAGACAAAATGGCTTTAGGGATTGTCCTACTTATATAGTCATCAAACACTAGCCACAAACCTGCAATCATTATATGTAAGTGTGTTTTGTCCATTTAAGGCCTACTTCATGAGTGAGAGAAACTCATGGATGAATAAACATCAAGGTATATATGTTGACAAACAATAATTTTCCACTTTGGTTAGCATGACATTCAATAGGGAACTAAATCCTAACAACATTAAATATAAATTTAGGACAAGTATATGGCCTCTAAAAATGAAGAACCAATTAATGACCCGACTCTAAGTCAATAATTTCATGTCAAAGAGGATGAAGTAAGTTAATGAATTGAATCTAATTTAATAATTTCATGTTGAATAATGATTTAAATAAATTTAAATCCTATATCAGAGGACTGAAATCAAATGAATATAGCAGTGACAAGCAAGATCTAGCATGCAAAGTACAAACAAGTGTGTAAGATAGGAGATAAGAATGACTTAACTTGTATCAAGAGATCTAGGTTGATTCTGGATCAAGATTGATCGGAACATGTTGGATTTCATTTTATTAGCTTTGTCAAGAAAATTGAGGTCTGAGACTTCTTTAGATGGGAGCGCCCACATTAAGATGGGACCACCCCGAGAACTAGTATTTTATTTGGTCACTAGTGTCCTTATAATAGCTCTACTTTTGGTATTTTTAGGGTTTGAACTTAGTTTCTTCCTTTCATGTTTTCTCACTTCATATATGTTTTAGGTTCTTATATCATACATTTTCCTACAAAACAAACCCTAGCTACCTACACAAAGCTCAAGAAAACATTAGATGAAATAAATAATGCATATGTTTGATTCAGAATGACCTTAGTGGTCACCTTAATGTGATTTTAACTAAGCACTACACTAAATTTCTAACTCTATGTAGTTATTGTGTGTGAGAGAGATTGGAATTGTGTCTCTTGAAGCTAGGTTGCCCTTTTCACACACACCGAGATAACGGGCTATAACTATTTTTCCCCAAGATGAATATGTGAGATGGAATTCAAAATGTCCCTTCCTATGCAGTGAATGATGCATCCCAAATGCATTCTTTGAATTTTACTCTTTTCCCAAGTAGTAGATAGTAAGTATTAGCCCAAAATTGTCTAACCACTAGTAGTAGTAAGTCATAAATGTGTGTGTGTGTACAATTCCATTGTTTGAATTTCATCATTAACAACTAAAAATCTGACCCAAAGTGATAACATAAACTCTAGAAAAGATACCAAATGATGTGGAAATTAAAAATCAAGAAAAATATGGAAAGGGACAATAACACCCAAAGGGGATAGTAATGATTAGGGCACTCCAGTCCCTAATGAGTAGTAGGGTCCAGGATTCTCAGATGATATAATGCCCAATACAGAGTTTAGTCACATGTCCTAGTGTCCAAAAGTAAAGTGATCATTCTAGAAAATAAAATAATAAGAGTGTGGGAAAGATAAAAGTAATGAAAGATTAAAACAAGTGTTGTTAATGTCTAGTCTTCTTGTTTAGGAATCATGCATATAATGACATACCTAGAGGTGTTGATGTAAGTATAAAGTGCATGATTTCATGACTACATTTTCCCCCACTTTATGTTGGTGAATGAAAATGCAATATCATAAAGTAGATAATAAGAGCATACCTTATGGATAATCGAAGGGATTTGTAACCGATAGCGTGTCGAATGATAAATATGTTTGATACCGTGTCGAATAGAGATTGTGAAATGTGCATTGTGGAATCTAGAAGAGGATAAGGATACTAGGGTGAACTTTTATGTGTAGTAGAAGTGATGTATGCATGTGTTCCTTGGATACTTGTATTTGTTAGAGCATCATTGTGCTTGAGATTATTCCCTATTCCATTTGTGTGTTCCTCTTGTTACTAGAGTAAGGTTGGACCTACAAAATAAAATAAGTGTAGTCAATGCTCATGTGATAAATGCAATTGAGCTTTAACTAATTCCATGTCAAAATAGAAATATGTATTGAAAAATGAGTGAATTATGGGTGAAATACACCTTTGTTCTGTGAGAGAAGAGATGGAAATGTTCTTGTGTGTTTATTTCCTTAAATATGGTGGGAATAGTACTAAGTATTTAGGTGTTTTGTCACCGAACTATGGAATTGGGCATCCTACCAAAAAGGGAAGAGTGTTGGGAGAATAATCATCTTTTCCCTCTAATTATTAATGCTTCCAGGTATGGATAAGTGCCCCTGTAAATGGTCACAAACCTGATTGAAAATTTCCACATGTGACACATTGTTCCAGGATATATTTTTATCCTACATGCTCCTTAGGTGTCACTTCCTTATTTCATCCCGAGATAAAGAGAGTAGTTAGTTCCTTTGTAACTTTCCATTGATTGTGTTCATATTGGAGACCGATTACGACAACTGGAATTGAGTGCAGATACTACTAGAATTGGATAAAACTATCATTAAAAAACTTGTTGATCCTATAATGTTTATCTTTTTTCCCCAAGGTAGGAAAACCTAGGTGGTACACTAGCACCCATCGTTCCTGACTGAGTTGGGCACTTATGTTCTACATTGAATTTTAGCTCAATTCTGATTTTGAACCTATTTTTATCTTTTGTGTGCCCTAATTTTTTTGTGTACCATTTTCTATGTGTCTATGAATTGTTGAGATGGTGGAATAGTCACTGATTATTGGCCCCACTCATTTGGGGAGCGTGAGGTGATATGAGGTGAGTGGCCCAAACGAGGAAAGCAAAACTGGTGTGCACATCTGAAATAGAAATCCTACAAGGAGAATAGGGAATACACATGGTAATAACCATGGCATATGAAAATAATGGGGAAAAGGCTAGCCAAAAGTGTTATCACAAACAAGTAAACATGACAAAATAAAAACAAGGCACAACACACAATAATATAAAAATATATATAGCGAGTAGTTGGTTGAATACATGGGACACCACTTAGGATGTCACAAGATAATTGAATCCTTCAAGGTGATACAAGAAAACAAGAAATGAACATAGGGCATAACCCGCAAATAATGGTAATCAAGACACAAGCAAAGAAGACAATATATAAGAAAATCAAAGAACCATGATCGGAAGTAGGCTTGCAATATAAATGCTACACATGAAACACTTGTTAGCATGTTAGAAAAATTTATAGTATGCCACAATGTATAATGCATGAAATAGGAATTAAAGTAATACATATTGTAATGACAGAACTTGAATATAGAGATATAGGAAAGGTAGATTCCCTCAAGAACCTTAATAGGACTGGTAAGGTACATGCAAGAATCATACATCATATAAAAACTATAAGTAATTTGTATTTACCTCAAAAAGTACCGTATGAATGTGCATATGTGTATGGAAAAATGATAAATCATATTATGAACACAAGAAACATGATAAGTAGTGTGCAACATAGAATAGAATGAGCAAGCAAGGATACATCAAATCAATATCTAAGTTAGTATTTTTGAATTTTTGTAAATATGTGAACATGAAATAGAATAATTGGAAGAGGGGAGAAAGGTTTCCCCTAGTGTATGTGTACAAATTGATGTCCATGTAAGTAAATGCGCCCTCAACATTTTATTTATACACATAACAAAAGTGTGTCATCGGGGTAGTGAGGGGGAGAAGGTGCCCAAATGTGGGATAAAGTGTATAGCTAGGAAAAATATTTCTTAAGATGCATGAAATTCATTGGATTTTTAAGAGGTTTTCCTAAGAAGTTAGCGAGGCAATAGACACCGTGGATAATTTTTTTAGTGACAACATAGCGGCTAACCAATTATGTTTGAATTTTCCTTTGAGATAAGGTTCGGCATCAGCGTTCTTTTGATTTTCTTTTAGCACTAAATCTCCAATGTTGAATTCTTGTAGATGTACCTTGGTATGATAGGCATGTTTGGTAAGCATGAATATGTTTTAAATATTTCATCTAGAGAATTAAGCATTTCCATTTCATGTAAACATCACTCTTGATATTCATTGTCTTGGAGGATATGTTTAAGAGAAACACACAAAGATGGGATTTCGAGTTCCAAAGGAATAACTACTTCATTTGATCTATAAACTCTTCAACTTTGGAATTATTTACAAATCACAAATTAATCGTTGTTTCTTACTTTCTATTAGAAAATGACAGAGATAGCTAGTGAATGAATTACTATTGTGCTTAGAATCAACAATTGTAGTAAAGGAAAGAATATAAGCTCATAATACCAACAATTTTATCCTGGAAAACCTCCAATGGAGGAAAAACCAGTTGGGAAGGGAAATTTCTCTTTCTTCCCACTTCTATTGGCCAATTTTGAATCAACAAGTATAGAATTTACAATAAGTAAGAAAGAGAAGTAGATAATATCTCAACACTTCCTTTCAATTACTTTCTTGCTCTGTCTCAACACTCTTTTCTTCTACAAAATACAATTTCCAACACTAATATTCCTTCCTCACTTGCTCCCATTCTTCGATGATCTTCTACACTTCTACAATCATGTATTTATAGCCTTTCTCATGTCCTCCCATGCACTCGAGAATGGGAAAGGTTGTGAAGGAGAAGAGAAATGAACATCCTTTCAAATTCGAGGCTATTAGTTTCAAATTTTGTTTTCTGTTCATAATGGCCAGGACCGCCGCCCTGCACATGGACCAGCAGTCTTGGGACCACCGCCTTGGCTGGGTGGCGGTTTTGTAACCGCCACCCTGCATAAGGCGACGGTCTTGTTACTTAAAAGATAGAACCATTTGTTGTTTTTCTTCTCTATGTTGATTGTTTCTATGAAGTAGAGTTATTTCAGATCCCTATGGATCACACCTCCCCTTCTTAGGAGGCTTTTGGTCCCACAAAATCTTAGTGGGGGAGTAGATGAGGGAACAATTCCCTCGCTTTCTCCTTTGAGTACCATCGGACCTACCTTGGTATCTTTCCTTTCACTCCAATCTTCCAAGACTCATGCGGACCTCTTCTAGTCTCTCTGACCTTCTGTTGTAGCACTACATCCTCCTCCAATTCACCTCGTGAGTCCAAGACACAATCCTCAATGGAAGGTAGCAATTGTAGTTCTTCATCTTCATCCAGCATGGATGGCTCATATAGATGCAAGTTCTCACAATTTACTACAAATTACATCCTCATGAATGATGGTAAGTCAAGTTAAAAATCATTTTCCCCAACCTGCTCCAATATGGTGAAGGGTCCATATCGTAGTGGCTTGAGCTTCCGTGCTTGACCTTGTAGTCTCTCCTTGCTCAAGTAAAGCCAAACTTTGTCTCCAACATGAAACTTGTGTTCCCTCCTATGTTGATCGTGCCTAGCTTTGTACTTTTCTTGATATTTTCTAACTATTCTTTGACCTTGAGATGGATTTTCTAGATCCTCTCAATGAACTTGTTAGCTCTTTTCACCTATGTGTCTAATGTATCCTCCTCATCCTGCATTCCAACTATTATGTCTAGCGGATTTGTAGGTAGATATCCCAAGCATGCTTCAAATGGTAACTTCATAGTGGATGTGTGTACTTCCCGGTTATAGGAATGTTGAATGTAGGCTAAGGACTCATCCCAAGTCCTTGGGTACTTGCTATTGTATCCTCCTCGATCAATCAGTACCAAAGTCTTGTTTACCACCTCTATTTGTCCATTTTTCTGCATGGAAATTTGTGCTCCTCTGTAACTTGGTATCCATCTTATCCCACAAAGTAGTCCAAAACTTCCCCAAGAACCTGGAATCCTTGTTAGAGACAATAGACTTTGGCAAACCAAAATGCACCCATATATTAGCAAAGAAAAGATCTGTTGCCTCATGTGCTTTTACTGTCTTTTTACATGCCATAAGAATACACATTTTACTGAATCTATCCACAACAACATAGAGATAGTCATGGCCATGTTTAGACATAGGTAATCCTCCTACAAAATCCATTGAAATGTTCTCCCATAGACAAGTAGGTACTGGTAAAGGCATATACAAACCTTCCTTCCTAGTTTTAGGCTTGCTAGTACAACAAAGTTTACATCCACGAATAAATTTTGATACTTCTTCTTACATGTTGGTCCAATATACATACTACTTTGCAAGTGGGCTAGGGTCTTACCAACATTGAAATGTCTCACTAATTTCAAGGTATGTGCTTCCCTCATCAATAGAAGTCTTTCTTCTTTAGGCACACAAAGTTTCCCCCATCGGTAGAGCAGATCGTCCTTGAGATAACAGTCTTCAATCCCCATTTTTTCAGCCCCTTGGGACTGCAACTTCTAAAATGTTACCCCAAAGTCTTTGTCTTAGGAATATGCTTCTCCATAAGCTTCCTTCGTGAAGGGCTCAATTTGAGAGATAGTGGCAAAATAGGAGAAATTTTCCTTTATGGGTGGCCTAGAAAACATGTCTTCCACCAACTTTGTACTACCTTTCTTATATTTGATCACTAGATGGAACTACTGAAGAAACCCATCCATTTGTAGTGCCTTACCTGCTGCAATTTAGATTGTGCTTGCAAATATTGGAGAGGTTTGTGGTCAGTGTGCACAATAGTTTCTTTACCCAACAAATAATGTTTCCATTTTTAATTGCTTGAACTAGTGCATACATTTCTTTATCATATACTGAATATCCTTTAACTTTTGAAGTGAAGGTTTCAGAATGATAACATACAAGTTTACCTCCTTGAAGCAACATTGTGCCCATAGCATAATCACTGGCATCTGTCTCTACTTCAAAAGGCTGCTACAAACTAGGAAGAGCAAGTATTGGAGCATGACTAATCTTGTATTTCAATAACTCAAAGGATTTGTCTTGTTCCTTACCCCAGTCAAAACCCTTACTCTTTGTGGCCACTATGTGTAGAGGTGTTGCAATTGCTAAGAAACCCGGAATGAACTTCCGCATGTACTGTACTACTCCTACAAAGATCCTAGTCTATGTGGATCCTGTTGGTGTTGGCCAATTTGTGATGGATTCTACCTTCTTTGGATCCACTCGTAGCTCTCCTCCTCCAACCACGTGCCCAAGATAGACAAGTGACTATTTGGAAAATTCACATTTCTTCATATTACAAAGTAGTTGTTTCTCCCTAAGAACTTACAAGACTTGCTGCAAATGCGTTAGATGTTCTTCCCATGTGGCACTAAAAATCAAGATATCATCTAGATATACAATGACACATGAATCTATGAAATCCCACAATACATCATTCATCAATCTCATAAATGTAGCAGGTGCATTGCATAATCCAAAAGGAAGTACTAACCATTCATACAAACCCTATTTTGTTTTGAAGGCAGTCTTCCATATATCCTCCTCCTTCATCCTAACTTGGTGATAACCGGACTTGAGATCCAACTTTGTGAAAAATTTGGCATGTTGAATCTAGTCTAAGAGATCATCTATACGGGGAAGTGGATATCGGTTCTTTATGGTGATCTTTTTCAAAACGCGGTAGTTTTATGCACATTCTCCAAGAACCATCCTTCTTTGGCACCATCACAATAGGCGAACCACATGGTGAGGTGCTCGATGTATCATATCACCCTTGGTCTATTAGTTCTTAAGTTGTTTCTTTACCTTAGTACTCTCCCAGCGGGATTGCCTATACAACCCGATGTTCTTAGAGGTGACTCTCGCAAATTAACTGAATCTCATGCTCTACTTCCCGTTTGGGTGGTAATCCACTAGGAGCTTGAAATACTTCTTGAAAATACTAAATAATACTATCCAAATCATGTTTTCCTTGTTTATAAATCTCTAAAACTTCCACCCCATCTTGTTTATCTTTTAACAAAAGTAAACAAAACTAATTATGATTTTCCCGAATAAGCTATTTTGCCTAGTTAACACTTACCATAGTAACATGTGTCTTATGTTGATGTGCCCGATGTTGTAGCTGATCCCATCCTTGACCCATCTCGCGACTACCTTTTCCTTCTCATAAAGATAGCATCCCTAACATACAAGTAAGGACTCCCAAATACCACATCAAAAGCATCAAGTGGAATAACGTCAGCTTCAAAAACATCTATATATTGGGAATTTATCCCAAACTTGACCTTACATCTTCTTGTTACCTAAATTTCAACACCCTTCTTCACCCAACCCAAAGGATATGGGTGTGGATGCTCATAAGTCTCAAGACCAAGCTTCTTTACAACTACCTCAAAAATCAAGTTAGATTGAGAACCGGTATTAACCAAAGCATTTACCTTAGTCCTCTTGATCTGGATTTTGATCTGGAATAGTCTACTCATCTCCTCTTCATTTTCCATGTTGGTGGCCGTGCATCCAAGCCTTTCATCTACATCAAAGTCATCTTCGATTTCTACCTCCCCTTCTATCTTTACAACTATTATGGACTTCTTGGAGTCCTTGGTTCGGTTCTTTGGATGTTACTCCAGTGCAACTTCCAAAATGTAGCGTCAAGATGACCATTAATATCACATGTAAAAATTCTTGGGATCTTTACAAGTATTTAAAGTAGTGGCAGCTTTTTTTCCTTTCCCTTTCCACGTACTCTTGTTACTTGTTTACCCATAATCATTTTTCTGTTGATTTGTTGATCGCTTTACCTCACTCTGCTTCTCCTTACTTTTTCTCATCATCTATGTAGTATGTTTGTACACATGCTTCATTGAGATCTTTGGGATTTGTGGAGATGACTTTTCTTTGAAGGTGGGTGTGAATTCCTCCCAAGTACTTAGTCAGAATATCCTCATCCTCCAAATCCATGTTCAACAACATGGCTTGCCTCCAAAACTCCGTAGTATAGTCCTACACACTTTGACCACTACCTTGTCTAAAATACTACCATTTAATCATTTGGTCAATTTTATGGCCAATAGGATAGAAGTTAGCTCTAAGTAATTCCTTGAATTCTTGCCAAGATTTCACAATAGGATGTTTCTTCTTTTCACAATTAGTTAGATGAGTTTCCCACAAAACTAGAGCATGTCGTTCCATTTTGAGATGTGCAAAGGTGATCCTTTGTGCCTCAGTGACATTATGGATGCTAAAATATACTTCTAACTATTTCAACCATTTATCTAGTAATTTTGCATCTACTTGTCCTTCAAATATTTTGATTTCGACTTTAGTCTCAACTTTAAAAGGAGTATGTTCAGATTTTTCCTTTTCTCTTGTGTTAGAATTATCTTCTTCTTGCTCTTCCCCATAATCTTCCTCATGGTGACTCTTTCCTATACCAAAATTTTTGGCTAAGCCTTGAACCACCATTCCATGGAGTCTTGCTTGATGGAAGTTGTCTTTTACAAATCTGCAAGTTCCTCTTTCCTTCTAAACATCCAATCCATCATGGTCTCCAGCATCTCGATTCTACGAACCAAGTTCTCTTCCTCCATTTCTCCTGAATTCTCTGTTTCCACTTCTTTGTAGAAATCTCCGGATCACAAGGTAAAGCTTCTTCACCTTTAGATCTTGTCACTATCATACAAATTCAAGAATGAAATACCACAGTCTTGGATACTTGTTAGCTCTGATACCAAAATGATCTATAAACTCTTCAACTTTGGAATTATTCACAAATCACAAATTAATCATTGTTGTTTACTTTCTATTACAAAATAATAGAGATAGCTAGTGAATGAATTACTATTGTGCTTAGAATCAACAATTGTAGTAAAGGAAAGAATATAAGCTCATAACACCAACAATTTTATCTTGGAAAACCTCCAATGGAGGAAAAACTAGTCGGGAAGGGAAATTGCTCTTTCTTCCCACTTCTATTGGCCAATTTTGAATCAACAAGTACAAATTTACAATAAGTAAGAAAGAGAAGTAGATACTATCTCAACACTTCCTTTCGCCACAATTACTTTTTGCTCTGTCTCAACACTCCTTTCTTCTACAAAATATAATTTCTAGCACTAAGATTTCTTGCTCACTTGCTCCCATGCTTCGATGATCTTCTACACTTCTACAATCATGTATTTATAGCCTTTCTCATGTCCTCCCATGCACTAGAGAATGGGAAAGGTCATGAAGGAGAAGAGAAATGAACATCCTTTCAAATTTAGAGGTTGTTCATTTCAAATTTTGTTTTCTATCCGTAATGGCCAGGACCAGCCACTTTGCGTAGATCGGCAACGCAGTCCTAGGACCACCCACCACCGGCTAGGTGACCATAGTTCTCCTAATTTCACCACCTGCATAGGAGGCGGCGGTCTGTTACTTAAAAGACAAAACCTCTATTTTTGTTTTTCTTCTCTGTGCTAACTATTTTTGATGAAGTAGAGTTATTTCGGATCCCTATGGATCATCAATTCCATAATGAAAATAATGGTGTGGCGTTGGTGGAGGTGTACACACTTGTGTGGTAGGCCCATATGGCATATAACATTTTATTATGCCAATCATCACCACATCAATCAATAATTTTACATATAACTTTGATGATTATTTTATTGGTAGTCTTGGCTTGGTCATTACCTTGGGATAATAGTGTAGAGACCTAAATTTGGTATCTCTACCCTTGTCTTCCCTCATGCACATATTTTTCTATGTTCCTATCTAGGTACCCCTTTAATTAAATCCATCTCCTTAATTTAATAAATTTCCCACTTATTATCCTATCATCATATAATTCACATTAATTAATTAATATCCACATCTCTTAGCTTGCCCTAATCAACTTGCTTATTTAGGACACTTTTATCCTAAATATAAATCCTTATGATTTTTCTACCCATCCCTATCTTTTAACTACCCATATTCATCCCTAAACAACCTAATCCTACACATAAGCTTTAAAGTAGCTTTTCCCATTCTTAAAAACATGAAATCCCGACTCAAAGCAAAAAATCCACCCCATTGGGGAAAGTTTCCCGTGGTTGGTGGAAACCCACCCAATCATCATCGACCCTATAAAACTAAGTTAAATATTTCCATAATCAATCAGAAATCATCATATGCATGTGAATTTTGGAGCTTCCTTGTGACTTTGAGTTGACTCTTGAGAATTCTCAGAATTTACTACAATTCTGACCTCTTTTGAACGTGCTTTTTTCACTCACGATCATCCTTCATGAGATTATCATTATCTTTGTGTTGTTTTATTAAAATTTTATTTTTATTATTTTTTCTCATATCTAACCTTTTACATAAACAATTCATCCTTAACAACATTCAGATCTTCATCATCAACCTTCTCTTCCAACTTCTTTACTTATAGGTCATCCATTTCATCCTTTTGACCTCATATTTTCCAACCCTACTACAGTCATCGTAAACCTTGTCAAATCACCGCTAAATCATCCTTCTATAAATTTTTTTACTTCCGAGCCATCTCCAACCTCTACATGTGTTTTGTCTTTCCAAAACCTACTAAAACACCATCCAGTTTATGTGTTGTACTAAAATTTGTTCATTCACATCCCAAATCATTGTTGCTTCACCTTGGTCACCATAAACTAGGGTCTTGACTCTCAATATACCCTTTTCTATCTCAATTTTCCATCATTCTCTTGGTTTCTTCTCCTCGATCCATTCTATAGGTTGACCAACATATATAAGCTTATAATGTATCCATATTGTATCCAAATCTTACAAGGTTTACATATTCATCTTACATCCCAGATCCTCACTCCTAAGTCATCATCGACTGCTCTACACGCAAATCTGGTCACCATCGACCCAAACTAGGTATCATTTAATTTACAGTTCTTTCAATTAAATCAGCTTCTAGATAAGATCTTAATTATTCTCAAATTCAGTAGTACTTATGTTTTACATGCTATCTCTGTTATTCATCTTTTACTTTGCTTTTTCTAAAAAATAGGGGTTGACATCCATGAAAAGGAAGGTAACACTTCTTAGATCCGAACATTGTTTAAGAAACCCCACATATCCCATCTAATCAATCTCCTTTTATTTTGTCTTATTTGCAGGTCATCAGCTACAACAAGGATCAACTACTTGTATGTTCATCCACATCATCATGCTTCTAAGGTACTATAAACCCTCCATGTTTTGAGTTGTGTACTTTCTTTAGTAGCTAACTCATTAACTTGAATTGAATGAGAAATTACATCAACATTCTGGCATGCCCGGTGGGACAACCCTTTAGGTGATCCCTTTATTTTCTATCTTCTTTGCTTCTTTTGTCTTCTACTAACACTACAGCACAAGGCCTACTTCTTGCTTGCTTGTGTTGGTTCGGACACTAGATCACTCTTCGCTAAAGTTTAGATAAAAAGGAAAATCTTTATCCAGTTTTCCTCTTTTTCCCTTATTTCTCCTTTTTACATCGTACTTCCCTTTCCTATGTGTGTCCTCATTGAAATATCACACTTCGATTTGGTTTTAAAATAGAACCTTTCTTTTCTACATCCTACTTTCTCACATAGTTTAAGTAGGAGGTTAACTTGTTGCATTTCACAATCCTCACACACAACCAAAACTCACAAATCAATCAACACATCTAAAAACAACATCCTACTTGGTAGACTGATTGGGATTTCATCACCCAACAGAAACCACCTGAGACTCTCCCAAGCCAAAACAAACCTTGAAACTAGACATAGACTACCTTCTCTAGGTACCCCATTATCCATCCCCTTTTCTATTTTTCACATTTTCTTAATTAAAAAACAATAAAAAAATAATTGTTTTCTTGACTTGCTTTGGTTTAGTTAGCATAAAAATTGTTCTTGTTTCATGCCCATAATTACTCATTCAAAACCAAAAGAATGGAAAAAAATTCCCTTCAAACAGTTCCACCTCGACTCAACAATGTCTACTACAACAATTTCTTCATCCATACCCTTGATTACCTCTTTCATGAGTACTAATCCTCTCTTTAGTGTCTCTCACCCGAATCCTCTGTTCAAACCACTACCTTAGGAGAAACTAATCCCTTCTTCTATCATCATTTCATTCCATCTAGACCAGCCACCCCTCCTTCTATCCTAGACCTTCAGGACCTCCAATCATCCCTCATGGTGACTTGGATTTCCTAGGATCTCCTTGATGCCAATCCAGTGGCTCTCCAAGACTATCTCCTTAGGAAATCAACTCATTTCCCCAGATGGTCCACCACTTCTTTAGAAAATTTATCCTTATCAGATCAATCCTCGATGCCAATCAACAATTTTTAGTAAATGAGCTTGCCTCGTCTTCTAACAATCCCCCACCCCACCAAACTACTCAACTAGTCATGTCCATTCCACCCAATCTTCACCCAATCAATACAAACTATCACCACTACCCTTCCTATTGCCTCTTCACCCCAATATCACATCCCCTATTTGGACAAACATGATCCCCTCACATCACACATGCATATCATCACTTCCCAACCTCCTCTTACGGGTGCTTTTCCTTATTCAATGTCTAACCCCTTTCAAAAAAATTTCAGCCCACTTATACTCATCAAGCGCCTACCTAGTCTCAACAATCATACAATATCCCCATGACACAACACCAAACATTCCAAACTCAACCTTTAACTCACATTCATCAAGCAATCCCCAAGCACACATTCAATCTCACCAACAATTTTATCCAGTTACCTCACAAGTTGTGCAACCACAACCCATTATCACTTCATCAAATGATCCTATGCATGCTCTCATGAATAGGTTAGCCAACCTTGAGGCCACCACCCTAGGGCCCAAAGTTGCATTATCATATGAACAAATCTGTAATGATCCAATTCATCCATCCATACCAATTAAGTTGTATCCTCCACATTGGGAATTGCCAAAATTCACCAAGTTTAATAAAAGAGGATCCACAAAGAACACCTTCATGCATTTAGACATGTGTGTTACCTTATTACACATGATCAAGACTTGATGCTCCACACTTTCCCCATGTCTTTGGTTGGTCCAACATTAGACTAGTGGTATAATAACATCCCTCAATATTTGATATTTTCCTTCAATCAACTCACGTAATTGTTTTTAGAACATTTTTTGATCAACATTGCACAAAAATCACCATCAATGACTTATACACCATTAGATAGTTTGAAGATGATTCTATCATAGACTTTGTCACATGGTGGCATGGCATTATAAACCAACTATCATTTACCCTTCCACAAACTGAACTCATCGATCTCTTTCTCACGTTCATGTAAAACATATATCCTCTACCCTACAAATCCAATCCTTCCAAACCTTTGACAAAGCCTTCACCATGGCTCACAAGCTTGAAAACATGCACCCTTGAGTAGGGTCATTTAAAACTAAAATCAAACAAACCTAAACATGAATTCACTAAAACATCCACACATAATGAGAAATCTAAGGGAGCGGCCAATGTTGTGGTCATCAAATCTTCTCCTACACCAACATCTAACACGTGGACTCAACAATGAGCTCCACGACCAACACCCAACTACACTCCCCTCGGGGAATCATATGCCTCTATATTTGACAAGTTGATATAGAAAATCTAATCACATTACCACCTATCCGACCAGTTGATGAGTCAATACCAAAACCTATGTGGTATCGTGAAGACCATTACTGCAAATACCACCAAACCCGAGGTCACGACATAGAGAAATGTCAAACTTTCAAGGATTTGGTTCAAAGGCTCATTGATCAGGGTGACCTTTAGGTTGAAAATCCTAATGCTTCACCCAATCAACCACTTGACATCTTCAAACAACCTTTCCAAATCATACACCAACAAGCCAATCCGCCACCACTTCCATAACCCAAACACCTAATGCTCATACTATAAACACTTTAAACAACATTGATCAAGAACCTACAACTTCTCCTCCTTCATCACCAATCACATCAATCCCTTTGATATTATTCCTACATCTACAAACCCATGTTAACACTTGTCCCCACAACCGCACCAATCATATCTACATCTACCTTGGCATCCATTCCTACTACTAGGACCCATTCACAAACATATCATTTTTCCCCTAGAAGTATTTATGAAACAACCATTCCCACCTACTTCTACAATTGACATTGGTTCCACATCTACTACGTTACCTATTATATCCACTTCATTACTCACCAAATCCACTTCACCATCCAACTACCTTACCTACATCCATTCCACTTCTTCCTGTTATACCATCCTCAAAATTAAAATCGGTGCCTCTTTCAGAGCTTTTACCCGCACCCACATCAACTGTTGAAAATGCATCCATACCACCTTCTTCCTCAACACCATCCTTATTATTTGAAGAAATTTTGAAAACACTTCAACTTCCAACAACTTCAAATGATTCTTCTACCTCATCAATGCAATCAAATCAATCTTCACTTTCCTTAGATTCTATCAAACCAATGTTTCTCCCTACATCCTATACCAACTGTGACACCACCTCCAGATCCTCTGGTGGAAATTGTTGTCACTCCTCCTAAGGACACACCCTTACAAATAAAATCCACAACCATTAGTACATTACCTCAAAAATATCTTGTACATTCCTACAAGAAAGTTGACATTCCTATCTCTAAACCATCCAACACATCAACCTCTTCATCAAGAACATTTCATCAACCAATCCAAAACCATTCAACACTAAGACATTAACCTATCCCAAAACTAAACCCAACCATCAAGACATCAACATACTCAAACTTTATCATCTCAAACATCTACTTCTTCTTCAAAGACCAAGACATTCCAAGGACAAAGCACCTCTCTAAGGCTTTGGGTGAATCATATGCACATTTTCCAACACTTACTACAAATTTCCACAATCACCCTTCCGCCTATTAAGGCCTTTGATCCAAATAATAAAAAGCCCTTGTGGTTTAATCCCAACCTTGTCTGTGTGTATCATCCATGTACCCTGGACATGACACTGAGCATTGCAGCATTCCAAGCCATCATGTCCATGGCTTCATTAAGGAATAATACCTTCTCCCCAAGCCAAATCAATCTCTTCCTTCCACTCCAACATCTACACCTTTGACCTCATCCATCCAAATGCAAAATTCCCTTGGTTCTTCACAAAATTTTCACAGCCATCCCACCTCCAGGTGACCATTCTTCCAAGGATAGTCCCCTTGTTCATCGATGTATTTTTGGTAACTACTTGATCTATCCAATGTGAGCCTAAATCAATAGCTCAACCAAAAGCTAAAACCTTCATCACCATTCCTCCTCCTAAGGAGTTAACCACGTCCTCAACACCTAAGGTTTCCATCTTAGCAACACCTAGGCCTATTAAACAGAGTATAGTCAAACAACTCCACCATAGCCCCGGTAATTTCACTCTACGAGCTCATCCAAAGCTCACTAGACCATAGGTAGGATCTTACTGAATCCTTAAAGTGCATTCTGACATCTAGTGATGAATCTCAGCCCTTCGCATCTCTTGTAGGATCACTTGCATCTTCCACTACCATCTCATTTGATGATGTTGAGATCCTAGATATCCCACTGGAAAAGAACATGATCTTCCCCTCTTTATCATGGTCAAGATTAATGACATGTTTATTCAATGGTCCATGATTGATAGTGGAGTGAGCATCAATATCCTCCCATCACATACTTTTGATCAACTTAAGATACCAAAGTCTTTGTTTCCCAAACACTAGCATTCCTTCACACTTTTAACGATGTTGTACTCCCACCTTAGGAACGGTCATTCTTCCTATCCATGTTGGTGAGAAGCTCCTCCATGAGGTCTTCTACATCATACAAGGGGAATTTCAATACAATGTTCTCCTTGGGAGACCTTGGATCCACGTTATGTGTTGTGTCCCTTCTACACTTCCATCGTTCCTTAAATATGAGCATGAGGGGAAGATTTTGACACTTCCCAGGGATGCTCCTCCCTTTTGGATGTGCAATATGACTTATCGACCCAATGATGTCCTTGTTCCCAAGGACGATCCATCTCACCATCCACTAGTTCATCTATCTCTTCTTCCAAACTTCCCAACAACGATTCCTAGATAAAGTAATGGATAAACTTACATTGGGGGAGTATCATCTTCTTACACTCAACACCTTGCCCACTCCTCACCATCTTGGTAGACCCAAAAATCTCTCATGTACCAACCAAATTTTAGGGATATCATTCCTTTCGGTCCACCACATCTTTGAACCAACCTCATCTATGGTGGTTTTGACACCCCTTCTTCTCATATCATTGATCTTCCACACACCAAACCTTATACTAGTGGTTTTGGCTTCCTTAAAAACCATCCTTCACCACACCTATCTCTACCATTGTGTATGGAAGGGATTTGGCATGGGGCGTTATGAGCAGGGGCCACATGGCCTATTTATTGATCAATGCCACAAACCTCACAAAAATTTGAATTTGGTTATCAGGAGCAATCCATTGACCCCATCCCACCATTTGAGATGTGCATGGACATGCCTTCTCCATCTTCTCCATCCCATGAGTCCATGGATATGGATGACACCATGTCTATTACTCTAATTTTTTTTAGTCTCCACCATCACTTTGGGACCGGTCACCTATTAGTGCGAGAACTAGACTAGGTCCCTTCCCTTTTCCATCCTGGAGATGATAGAAGAAGACTCTTCTACCATTGACATTCTTCAGTGTGTTGATGATGACACCATTCTTTCCCATATGGGGCAGAGGATTCTTATCTTCATAAGACCTTACCATCTAACACATCCACTCTTCTCAACGAAGCCACCATCGATGTCAATATTGGGACTCCTCAAGAGCCTCGCATCCTCAAGGTGGGTCAATCTCTTGATCCACATGAGCTTGAGTCTTTTACCACATTTCTCTCTTGTCATAGTCAGGATTTCGCATGGTCATATTTAGACATGCCTAGTCTTGACCCTTCCATCATCATCCATAATATCGTCACTTACCCTAATGCTAAACCATAAAGCAGAAGCTTTGCCACATGCATCCTTGAGTTTCCCTCATTTTTAAAAAATGATTTGCAACATCTTCTTTCTACGCTAACTTCATCATTCCCATTGACTATCCTAATGGGTTTCCAACATCGTTCATGTCTCTAATGTGTTAAAAAACTTCGTATATGTATCGATTTTTGATATCTTAATCTTTCTTTCCCTAAAGACAAATTTCCTCTTCCCAACATCAATCAACTTGTAGATCTCACTATAGGCCATGAGATGCTTTCCCTTATGGATGGGTTTTTTGGTTACAATCAAATCCTCATTACACTAGAAGATCAACATAAGACTTCCTTCATCACCCCTTGGGGACCTTTTTGCTACCGTGTCATGCCTTTCGGTCTGAAAAATTTTCTGAAGCCACCTATCAGTGGGCCATGACTTATATATTTCACGATCTCATCCATAAAACAATAGAAGACTATGTTGATGATCTTTTAGGTAAATCTAAACATCAACATGACCATATTTTTGTCTTGAAGTCCTTTTCAAGTGCCTTATTCACTTTTTCCTTCTCCTTAATCTAGCCAAGTGTGTATTTGGATTTTTAACTGGAAAACTCCTTGGCTTTATCATTTCCATCAAGGGAATTGAAGTTGAACCTATAAAAATTAAGGAAATTATTGAAATTCCTCCCCTTCCAATCTTAAGCAACTTTGTAGTCTTCAAGGCGGACTTAATCACCTATTGTTTCATCTCACAACTTTCAAATCATTTCCAACCCTTTCATCATCTTCTTCATAAAGACATAGACTTTAATTGGGATCCTGATTGCCAAAGGCTTTTGATGACCTTAAACAATATATTTTGTCTCCACTAGTTCTTACACCTCCCCGCAATGGGGAGTCTTCTATCTATACATCTCTGCTACTAATCATGCCTTATGAGCTATGTTAGCACATCACGATGACCAAGGTCGAGAGCAAGTTTTTATTACATCAATCACACCCTTCATGACTACAATACTCACTACAATAAATCTAAAAGTTATGTTGTGCTCTCTTCTTTTCCACCTCTAAGCTTTGACACTATCTTCTTAATCACAAGACTTATGTCATTACTAGCTTTCATCTTCTTAAGACATTGCATTCTAAACCTTATCACAAATGAATCACATTACTTGATGGCTCATGCTCATGACTAAGTTTGACCTCGAGTTTATTCCTCAAAATCCATTAGGGGCCAAATTATCACATATCAATTAGTTGAAGCCCATCTTCCTAGTTCACATCTCCCTCGTGAAAATTCCCAGATGAATCAATCAATCATTTTCATCATGAGTATGAAATCCTTAAGATGACTCTCTTCTTCGATGGTTCCAAGTGTCAGTAAGGGGAGGCATTGGTGTCGCCGTTCATTCCTCCTTGGGATACTCCTATTCCTCTCACCAACAAACTCAATTTTGAGTGTATGAATAATATGGAAGAGTACGAAGCCCTTATCTTAGGTCTTGAAACCACCACCTTCCTAGGTGTTCAAGTCCTTGACATATATGGAGATTCTGAACTTATCATCAAACAAGTCACGGGTGAGTATCAATGTAAAAATGATACTCTTCAAAAGTATCACGACATTGTTCATCTTCTCCTCGAAGCCTTTGATTCTTATACTATCCAAGTTGTTCCTCGATCAACCAATCGTTTCATTGATACGATGGCATCTCTTGCAGCTCTCATTCCTTAGACAACAAAGGAATCCAAGCTTTTTGTTTTTTTCATCATAGTGATCGACCATTTCATGAGTTACCCCAAGTTAATATTGTTGAATCTAGTTTGTTGGATATTTGGTACTCCCAAATATTTGATTATTTATCCAAATCCATCATTCCCCATATCTATCCAAAAATTCTAAGAGGTATTTCCTTCAAATGCACGCTAACCACTATGTAATTCTTGGTGGCATCCTTTATAAATGTGGATTTGATGGTATTCTTCTTCGATGCCTTAAATCCCATGAATCTCCTCGTGTTATCCAAGAAGTCCATGATGGTATTTGTGGTGGACACTTTAGTGGCTTATCCATCGCTAAGTGCATTCTTCGTCTTGGCTATTACTGGCCTTATCTAAACCATGATTACTGTGAATATGTTAAGAAATGTGAAAAATGTCAACAACATTCCAATCTTATTCGCATTCCTAGTCAATCTTTTCAACCAGCTCAAGACCTTTGGCCCTTTTCATAATGGGGTCTTGATCTCATCAGTTTTATTAATCCTTGATCTTTACTCCATCATCACTGGAACTAAATATTTCACTAAGTGGATGGAAGAAATTCCACTCACCTCAACCAAATCTAGTCTAATTATTAAATTTATCTACCATCATATCATTTGTCACTTCGACGTTCCCCACAAGCTCATCACAGATAGTGGAAAGTCCTTTAAGAAAAATATCTTAAGAAGATTTTGATTCAATTAACATCCAACTCATCTTCTCTTCTCCATATTATCCTCAAGCTAATGACCAAGCCAAAGCTACTAACAAAACTCTTCGAAACATTCTTGCAAAATTGTTGATCAATCAGGTTGTGATTGGCATCTCCTTCTCCCTTTCACTCTTTGTGCTTATAGGAATAGAATTTGTACTTCCGTGGGTCTAAACCCTTTTCTCTCCGTACGGTTCTGAATTCATCCTCCCTCTCAAATTTTAAATTTTGTCTTTGTGTGTGTCCCTTCGCGAATTCATCTCTGATGAAGACTATCACCAAGCATGTCTAGCACAACTTGAGTTGTTAGATGAGCACCGCCTTCTCACTCTTGAACACCATCATGTCTATCAAGAATGCATCAAACATGTTAACAAAAGCACCTTAAAGAACAAAACTTTAATGTCAATGACCCTCATTCTCAAATAAAATCATAACATCACTACTCTAGAAAGGAGCCAACGTGGAAAGTTTTCCCCTAACTAGATTGGACCATACATTATCATGCATAAGTATGGGTTAGGGATCCTATTGATTAGCCTCCCTTGATGGTAAAATGGAAGTGGAACCTCTTAACACATTACACTTGTGACCATTCTACTATTAGCGTGTCTTCCAGTGAGCTCTTAGTCATATCCTTGGATCATCCCTCCATCGTTAGTGATGTAGCCTAGAATTTATTGCCAATAGCCTAAGGCATGTTGACACATCACTCGACGAACTAATCACTCACTCTAAGTGCGCAAGGGTACCAGGTCCCTCTTTAGAGATGCTTATCCATAATGTTAGCATGATTGAATATATATATATATGTTCAGATTCATAGTAGATAGTAAACATTCCATAGTGCATAAATCAGATCTAGATCTTAACCATAAGGAAGATTAACTAAACAATGACTATAATGAGATTTACCATGCAAGATCCATGTTCAGTTACATCTAACACCAATATCCAGCCAATGAGATCCATTATATTAAATATTATAAAATGCATAAGCTTCATACATCATAATAATGTCACCAAGAGTCATGTATGCATACAAACCAACAACATAACTCTACAAAACAACATTGGGTCCCTAAACCATGCAAATCAATACATATTTATAGGGGTGGGACTTTCCCTTCACTGCCCATGCACCTTCAAAAATAGGCTACATGTTAATAATAGTCATGCACCCTTACATGAGAATACAAAAGCATGCAAGCACTAATAATAGATTTTCTGCAGTTAACTCCTAGTTTAAATCCTATTATTAGTCCAAAACTCTACATGGCACTCGATCTTCATTAGCCCAAAATAACCTTAACATAGTTTGCAAGTCTTCATATCATTGTGCTCCACTCCATGTCCAAAAATAACCTTATGTTGAAAATGGCTAAGTCCCAATCCTGGGCATGCCCTGCCTCACTACATTCCTTCGTGTGCACTTTCACGCCCTATGTTTGCATGCCCAAACCTTATGCACTTACAAAAATTAGGCTATACTTCTCATCCCAACATTACCCCACACTAAAATGGATTTCCACCCCTGAAATTGGTAAAAACTTATCCTCCCTAAATATAAAGAAAGGAATAAAGAATGAAAAGGACTACATGTACATAAAAATAAAGTCAATACTTGGTGTCTTACTTCTCTCAAAAGGTAGGATTAACTCTAGGATATTCATTCTAGAACTCGCCTCTAATGCATACCAATCACTCAACACTTTATTTGTCTTATCTGGAATGTCTACAACTATGGCCTCTAATTCATCAAGAGTCATCTTACCACCTTCATTCTATAAAATCCTAAGAATATTGGCCATGCTTGAGATCATTCCCTCCATTACATCCATCTTCTTCACGATGAGTTTCCCAATTTCCTTAATTCTTTCCTTTGCGAGAATCCTAACATCCTCAATTACATCACTTAGTTTCTACCAATGTAATTATTTCTACGTGCCCAAGTGTTTCATCCTTGGTTTCTGAAGGACCTCATCTTCTTCATAGAGTCTTGTCTTGATGATTACATCTGGCATTGCACACATAGTCAATGTTAGATTTGTTTTCTTCAATTCATCTCTTAAAGCCTGCATAATGGACTCATAACTGGTAATTTTCCTTGCCACGAAGGCTTTGGATTTCACCTCCTCTTCTGTAGCATCCTTTGGTCTTGGCAGGTGCACACTAGTCCCTCTTCTAAAATCAATTGGACTATTGTGTATAAATAATGAAGAGCGGACTGAAAATCCTTTACACCTTCTCTTAAAACTCATGCCTCTTTTCCATAATCTCATCAACTATTTGTTCACCATCTTAAGAATGTTCCATTTTTATACCTCTTATTTATCCTCACTCCTTGGTAAGTTTTTTGACCTCGGTGTCTTTATCCCTCTTATCATCCAAAATTTCTCTTATAGTTTTCCACTTTATCAATGTTATGGTGTGCAACTTCTATAGATACCTTAACCAATGCATTACTTACTTGCTCATCGGACAATGTGTGGGCTTGACGATAATATGGTGGGTATGTGGCACCCTCTCATCTACGTGAGACACATGAATCCTCACAAATGTCAAAATCAGGTTCATCCATGTGATTCTACATGCTCTAAGAAACTTTTATGAGTGTGTGTTGCCATTTCTAGGTCCATTAAATCCCATCCATATAATTGTTCTTTGGGAAAGGTACTTTGAAATCGGGCATGAATAATCTTAGTCACATCATCTATGTATCCCAGGTTCTAAGTCCTTACCACATCATCTTCTTTATTTCCACGGGTGCACTCTCTCGATGTCCTCTTGTGTAGTGGTGCATTGCATCCTGATGTGCCTCAACATCAACATTTTTTTGTACTTCTTCCTCTTCCTCGTTCTCTTTTTCTTCACACATGCAGGATGTACTATGATCTTTGTATCTCCACCATCATTGCTTTGATCCCCAATAGGTTCCTGGAACTTACACTTGGGCCAACTTCCTCATAGACTATTCTTTCACCTATCTCCTCATCATCCCGTACTTCTAGACTTGGAGTGGCCACATCTTGTTGCACGCTCTGGTGAGAGGACTTCTCCTCCTCACTATCTTTTACCAGTATATATTTCCGGTAATGCTTCCTTTTTTCTTCAGCATTATTCACTAGAGTTACCCATGGTGACCTCCTCACTGGTTGTGAAGTCCCAACACTAGTATCCCTAGACGTATGCCTCTTGTGCAAAATCCTTTATGTGTGGTCTTATCTTGTACTATCGGTTTGTTCCTCTTCCTGCTACTCCAAAACATTCTCCAAGCCCATAGGCATAGTTCTTCCTAATTGGGGGCGTAGGTGCAACTGACCTTGAGGTGCCTACTATCTTCTTCTTCTTTGGAGGACCCTAAAGAGCTATGTCCTCACCCTTAATCACCTTCCCATCTTTGAAGTGCGCCTTAAGTACACATAGATGTGCGTGTAGTTTAATTTTTCCTATGGACCATGGTCTCCAGAAGTTATGTCAATATTATTTATTTCAAGTGTTTCTACATACGCTTCCTAGCTTTGGCCATACATAGGTTTTGCATAAGATATGAATATCTGCATCTACCTTATCAATGTCAAATTGAAGTTTACATGCATTATGCAACCTATTCATAGAATCCTTAAAATAATGGGTAGTAAAAGTGAAAGGCAACTTACACCAGGGGATTTTCTCACCCATCTTCATATAAAACCACCCCAAACTGAAATGTTGGTAAATGATGAACTCCGCTTGGCCATCCAACATGGTAGGAAGTTCACGCGAGAATGTGCCACTCCCCTTCAAATGCCATGGTCAACCACCTAAACCACTTTTTTGATGCTCCTTGTATGTGTTTGAAATGGAGCCATGTAATGTATACTTCGAAAAATTATTTTTGGTGACTTGTTCTCTAAGGGGAATTCCCAGACATTCTTCCTCACCCATGAGGTACACCAACCTCACTAATACAAGTAATAAAAGAATAGTGCACCCCAAGTAATTTTCTCACCTTTATCCACTTAGACATGCACCTTAACAAACTAAGTTCTCTATAATGTATCCAAGCGATGTTGTAATAGGTCTTGTTGGCCATCTTGTGTGTGATGTGTAACCAACATTGATTTACCTCATTCCATCATTCAGAGGCACCTAGCTTACAACCCACCAACCTTGCGCACCCTTGTGGCCATGTCATCAATATTGGTTACCTTGAATGCTTGGCCCCCTCTTTTTACTTAAGCACAATGGTTTTTGCATCAATACCCTCATCATTAGACAAGTCACCAAAATATCCCATCCAGAGTCGTGCAACCCTATTACCTTTCCAACTAGTTTAGTGGTAATCCACATTCTTCTACCCATGAAGTAAAAGAAATCTTCGTGTGTACTCATGACATGAGCCACTGATACAATTTCTGGGCTTCCCAAAGTAAGGTAACTCAAGAATCTGCATGACCCCTACACTTTCAAAAATTTCCTACAAAGTTCATCCAAAACCCTATTTCCATCTTTCGTCCTTTCGATTAGTCTTTCTAATGACCTCGGCGGTGATATCCTTCATGCACTTATCCGTTCTGTGGTTAGTGTTAGAAATCATTACACTGTGTTATCTTAGTTTCCATGGTCACCCTTCAATTACTCCCTCTGGATACAACATTTCAACCAACCAATCCTTTGCTCTTCACTTCTTCAGCCTCTACCTCAACAACTGAGCCCATCATGGTGCCATACTTCCTTCCTCACCTAACTGGAACATTCTGAACCTCCAAATTGTCACCTTTTACTCTTGTACCACGAGTGTGAAAATACCCCTTCGATTCTCAAAACCCTAGTCTAACTTTTCTTCTTCAAACCCTAATCACTGAACCCTCCTCAAAACATATGCACCAATGCACTCAAAACTCAATTCTATGTAAAATGCTAATCAACAATGTGCTCGATCCTACCTAGCTTGTCATCTACAGATTACTCTTCATCTCTAGCTCTTCTTCGCACTTTTCACTCATTAGCTTCAATAATGTAAGGTAAAAATGACATTACAAATGTCGATCTTATAGAAAATTTCAAAATCCTTCACATTAATTTCTCCCATCTACCACCGTATACAACATTAATTTTGCATCATGCTTCCCCACGTGTTGCGCTTTCTTCTTATGTACCTATATTTTCATGCCTCAGTCATAACCTTCTGGCGCACCCTACTTACTTCTTTGCCATAGATCTCCTCTACCCATGCTTCCCTGTGCCAAAGTACCTATCCAATGTGACTCTTCCTAAGTAGTCTCTAATGTTGTGGCCTACTTTGCATTATATTGAGTGTCCATCCTCCCACGTGTGGTCTTAACTTTGAGAAATTTCCTTGAAATTTTCTTGTCTAAAAACTCGTCCCTTCTCTGATCATCAGTGAGTTTGTTCTTATCATGCACCACAACCTAAAAATAAGGCACTAGTCAATCCTTCTTTATCCACCCCACACTAAGGGTATGCACGGTCCCTGTTCATGAAAACACTTCAATAATAATCATCTTCTGGCACGCAAATGTGCTTATTACAAAAAAACTGAAAAAATTGACAAAATTAAAACGAGGAAAGGAAACACATAGAAAGGGAATGCATAAAGAAATATAATCTAAGTGGAAACACTACCTTATTACAAACACCAAGAAGACTTATTTATATTAGGGCTTCATCCTACTCCCTCCGAAATAACCAGGGAACCATGTCCCATCCAAGACCTCTAACTAACGAAGTGCACAATCAAGTATATAAGTGATAACATATGGTCCCAACCAATGCACCTTAAGCTTTCAGGGTGGTGCAAAAACTTTGAATCATACAAAATACCATTTTCCCAACCTCAAGTTTCTTATCCTTAATGTGCCTATCATGTCATGCCTTTTACCTAGGATTTTTCTTGCTTCTAACTCCATCTTCTATAATGTGCCTTTCATCCAGGTGTATCATTTTTTCAATACATTCTTCAAGTTCATGTTCATTCACTAAATTTCTCATGTTCATCATCCGCTAAACCACCATGTGCTCATAATACGTAGAGATGGTAACATGAATTCCACTAGTAGAACAACCTCTGCACCAAACACCAATTGAAAGGGTGTGGCTTTATTCAACCTCTTGTAGGTTTTATATGCCCAAAGTACAACAAAGACTTTATCATCCCAGTATTTTCTTCCAACATCACAAATTTTAGTCAAGGTATGGCTCAATATCTTGTTAAAAGCCTCAAGATTCCATTTTCCTGAGGATGATAGGGTGTTGTTTTATGGTGTGCCACCATAAATTCATCCAATAGTATCTTGATGGTCTCATTAAGAAAATGAGTACCCTATCACTTGTTAAACTTAAAGGGCATCCATACTCATACTGATAATATTTTCCCATAGAAACCTTGTTGTCATAGTTATTGTGTAATCCTTTATAGGTTTCACTTCTTCCCACCTTGTAAGATAATCTATACAAGTTATAATAAGTGATCCTCTATCTTGTTATGTGCATGGCTAGGGAGATAGGACCCACAAAGTCAATTTCCCACTTCTCAAAAGGTTTTACACTAGAATAGGCCTCAAAGGCATTTCATCTCTATGCCCATAGCTTTCCAAGGCACTGACAATGGTCACATGCCTTACAATATTCTTTACAATCCTTGTATAATGTTTCCCACCATAGATCAAATAATAGAATCTTACGTGCGTGGTGTCTCCCGCATAGTGTCCACCTACAATACCCACCATGAGCCTCCTCTATAATTACTTCGTGCTCATGCTCAAGTACACACCAATGCAAAACTTCATCCCAACCTAATTTGTATAAGTCTCCACTGATCAACATATAAGGTGCGGCGTGAATGGAAAGTTATTTCTTTTCTAAAGCCTTCATTCCCTCAGGCACCACACCTATGCATAAAAAGACAACAATGTCCTCTAAGTTTGAGGGCGCACAGGTTTAACTTGAATAATTATGCATCTGGCATTGTTTCCTCAATGTTTATGGGCATCCTCTCTCCGATTGAATCCTTGATAAATGGTATGACCAAAATTACTCTTACCTAGCTTAACCACCATAGTAAAGTTAAACTCCTAGAATAACAGAACCCAATGACATATGTGCCCCTATAAAATGGGCTTGTTCACAAATAATTTAGTGCCATGTGGTTTGTATAAAAGATGAATGGGGTAGCAAAAAATATTGTCAAAACTTATGGAGCGTGTAGATCATAGACAATGCCTCGCACTCTTTGTAGTTGTGTAATTCTGTTCTGTTGGAGTTAACTTCCTACTAGCAAAAAAATAGGATGATCAACAATCCCTTCTCTTACTAAGATAATATTGTGCACTAATGGCCATGCCAAAGGCATCTACATGAACGTGAAACGGCTTGGACCATGAAGGAAAGCACAAAATAGGCAGTTGTAGTAAGCCTTTCCTTCAGTGTCTCAAATGCGCATTGTTGCATCTCACCCCAATAGAACTTTCATTTTCCTTTAATCATTCCTCTAAGGTGCATGAAATCTTGGCATATCCCTTAATAAAATTTCTAGTAATATCCCATGTTTCCCCAAGAATCCATGCACCTTACTTTGGCTAGTAGGTTCTTCTAAGCCCAAAATAACAAAGCAACCTTAGCAGATCCACTAACAAACCTTCTTTACAAATGATGTGTCCTAGAAAATTCCAAAGGGTGTGGTAAAAACACACTTTTTAATGTTTAATGAGATGCTCAACTACCGACATCTCTCAAACATGAGCCTTAAGTTATCATAGTGATCCTTCATAAGCCCATAGACTATCCAATCATCCAAATAAACTTGTAAGAACTTATGAATAAAATCCTGGAATGCTTGTACAATAATGCACAAAATATGCAGGTGCATTCTTTAATCCAAAGGGCATAACTATGTATGTAAAAACTTCCCCACTCAGTGGTGAAATTTTCTTCTCTTGATCCTCTTTTTCTATCCTTACCTAATGATACCCAGAAAATCCATCGGTGAAGGAGTATATTTTGCACCCTATAATGCCCTCCAAGATTTCCTCAATAAATGGTGTGGGAAAGGGATCAATCACACATGCAACATTTAATTCCCTATAATCCACACAAATCTATATTCTCCCATATTTCTTGATGTTGATCACCATAGGGCTCACCCATTTCATCTCCTCGATGGGCAATGATCCCATAAATTAACATTTTGTCAATTTATTCTTTCACATTGACACATAAGTTTGGATTCATCCTGTAAGGCCTCTTCCAAACTAGGTGTGCACCTTCCTTCAACTTTATTCTCATTTCTCCCAAAGATTCATGTACTCCTTTTAACTCATGATATCCCCTAGGAATAGGTCCTAGAAGTCACGCAATAGTTCTATGATTTTAGCAATTTCAGAGTCAGACTAATAATCTCCAATAATGGCCTCCTTAGGTTCAACATCCATTCTAATGTTCACTTTCTTGGTCTTCATAGGCTCATGGTAGGTGTGCACCTTCTCATCCGCATTGTCTAAGACTTTGCGCATACCTTTTGTATGCTCAACATCTAATTTTCCACTTCCTCATCATCAACTATATAGACCATCTTACCCTTCTCTTTTTCTAAGCGTGACTAAGTTGTTTAGCATTTGTTTCTTCCTCTTCAAAGTGCACCTCCAAGTTTGACTCAAAAAAACTCCTGAAGGAGCTCCTCAACCTTTGCACTATCTCCCATAGTTAAGCTTTATGACTTGCAACACCTCATTCACCGAGAGGTTTAGAAGAAAAATAGTCAAAGGTTTGAATCATACCTTCAGTAAGTTCTTGTCAATTTCTAGTCTCTCTATTCAACTCTACATAGATATACCATGTGCACGCATAGCCTCGCAAGGTGAAATAGAGCTTGTGCACCCACAACAAAGGTGGTAAAGCTTCTTGCCCCTTTTCCGAGTCTCTCACACTTTGCTAAACATGGTGCTGAACATGATCATTACCATGAATTCACATATCTCGAGTATGTGCATTGCTCCTTAAAAATCTAGCATAAAGCAATCCTCACCTCTCACCACTCCAAAATATTTTCCCTATTTATTATCCATCCACCAACACGTTGTCATCCCACACAAAGTATATACTAGCATATTCCTTATTTCTACTTGACATTCCCATTAACCTCCATAGTAAGCAGGAATAATTTTAGTATTTCTTCACCATTATACCTTATTACCTAGTTACTTCCCAAATGCCTTATAATATGTTGTCTACTTACACATGTAGCTACACTTTCACGTCACACCCAAGCATTTCATAAGTGTCATGTGCCTAGTTATAACATGCAATACTTGTAGTATCGCTCACAGATTGTGCATCATCCCATTGGAAACCCTTCCTTTTGATGGCTTAAGAACTTCCGGATCTCGATGGTGCACACATAAATCCTGTTTAAATATTCCTCACTTAAGGGCTCCACATAGGGTGCAGATTTCCCATCTATCAAAGGGATAATGATATGTTCTTCCTTTTTTTCAAAACGTATATACCGCTTGTTGAAGTGCGGTCAGGTGTTGTTTGTATAGCATAAAGGGTTCCCAAGTAATGTTGGAAAGTTGTCAACTTCTGAGTGCTAAAACCTCAAAGTCTCCAGTAAACTTGGCCCCATGAATACTAATTGATGTATCCTTTAGAACTCCAATTGGAATGGCCTAGTCCTGTTTGCTATAAAAAAACACATTATAAGATGGTTGCAGTGGTGGCCTCCCATTTAAATCCAAGCGTTTAAAGTGATCACATTCACTTTTGCACTGTGTGATCAGTTGAATATTACTCAAAATCCATCCATCAACAATGACAATTAGAGTAATATCCTTATTGTAATACAAATTGTCTGAGAGGAAGGTTAGCATGCAAAATTATCTCTCATGCTTACTCCCAGCAGTGTGTTGAGTGTTTCCCTTCAACCAATTCCCAACAATGGAATGATGTTCTCTTTAGCGCAAATCTTACAAACCTCCTTTAAATCATCAAAATTCGTCCTATAGAGCTCAACTGATTTTTTTGTTCCAACTTCCAATTGTTCCATCAAACATTGTATATCACCGCAAGTGCATTCCTAATGACCTCCATGGTTTCTTGATAGACTTCCTTTTGATGCATAGGGTATGGATACTTTGCATGTAATACCTCCTCCTTAGTAATCATAGGCTTCTATTGAAGAATTCTAGTGTGCGCTACTTCCACATGTGTGGTAATCTTCACAGTGCAACTAACTCAAGATCCAACACTAACTTTTCAGCATCCACTAGTCCTCTACCACGCATTGTACTCTAACCATCATCATGCCTTTTTATTTTCCTATTTATGCTTCTTACTCAAATGTTCATATAAGTTTGGGAACTCTTCATAATTGTGGTTCTTTCCACAAAAGAACAAATAATGTTCTATGGACATTCACGCCTATAATGATCAAGGGATCCGCATGTATAACAAGTTCCACAAGGGAAATCACTCCTTCCACCCCCACAACCTCGGCCTCTAAATCCTCCATGGTATCCTCGACCTCTACCATGGCCACCATCAGAACGCCCTTCATTGTGATCATAGTCATGATGCTCACCCTTCTCCTTAGAATTATTAGCAACACCTATTTGATGCACCCCAACATCAATGGCATCATGAATTTTATCAATTAACCAAAAATATTTAGTGTCATGAGTGGAAGACCTATAAATTTTGTAGTAACTAGACACATTTTTCCTTATTGTGTGTTTGCAACAATGGGCACTAACTTGAAATATGATCTAAATGGCATATCTAGCAGTCCAAAGAACAATGAGCACCGTTTTTGGGGGACAACTATCATTAGTATGCCCTCTACTTCACAAGTTGTATACCAAATTATGTCAGCATGTTTCATATGTCAAATTAGCAGATAATTTCTCCAATTGTTTAGATATTGTTGTAATCTGAGATTCCATAAATGGGCTCACTCCTATGTCTACACTTCTTACCACCTCAGCACACAAAGTTGCTTCAAGTGCCTCGCACAAATCTATATAAGTCTTATTTGAAAATTCTCTTCTAAATGGCGTGATCAGTCCTCCAATGAACCAATGTGCATGCTAGCTCGCATGGATTTCATAACATAATTTACGCAAAAGGGTATTGAACCAAGCATCATACTTCTACACACTCTCAGTAGTGCCATGTTTAATATCTTTCAACACGTTGATGCTCTTCTACTCAAACTCAAGGATATTAAATTCTTTCAAGAAATCATCCTACAACGTGGTATAATCTACACAATTCTAGTCAAGGTCAAACTTTTTGTACCAACTATGTGCGCGCCCCTGCAATGTAGTTGCAAACTAACTCACCTTACACTCTAGAGCAGTGATCCCCTTCGCGCCATAGTATCTCACACATATGCATGTGTTCAGCTACATATTCAATACCTCTATATTATGGAAGATGAAGGGACATCTCCATATAAATCTTGGGGTTGGTGCGGACCGTGCCCACTAGATCCAGTACCTGTGTTTCCTCTCGCCTCTAAAGCCACTTGATCCACTAGCACCGAGCCACCTAACCCTCTTGATCCTCCTCCTGAAGTAGGAATGGACCAGAGGATGCACTACCTTGTGTTCCAACGATCATGCTAAATCCGGACTCCCATTGTCTGTGAATTTTTGCCACTTTCGGATGTTATACCAATGTTTTACGCACCCACGTTCTATGTTGATGACACGCCGTAAAAGATACCTCCAGCTTGGATCTCCAAATAACATAGACAATTATTACACCACCATAGATGAATAAGCCCCTAATTAACTCCTAAAATTTATTGTAAATTGACTCTATCTCCCGCAAATCTACTATTCACACTAGCTTTCTTATCAAATTGTCATAGAATTTTTAAAAACTAAGCGCAAAGGATAAGTTGCTATGTAGGTTTAGATGCGCTCCCACGATCCACAATCTTTCATCCAACATTACCTCATCCAAATCTGAGGAGGTTTCTCTGCCATGCTTTCCCAAATGGGGGAGTTCCAGGATACTCTTTCTTCATGTCCTCTCGCGTGAGATCCAAATCCTTCATGAGCCATATCACTCTACAACACCATTCTTTATGTGATCTCTCGTTGCTTCATCAATTCCCTCTCGTGTGCTTCATTTAACTTAAGCCTCGGGTAAGTGCAGCAAGTTGGGGGACAAAAAGGGGGTCATAAGTGGACGCTATATTGTAAATAACAACTATAATATCAACTTGTAGAGATTATTAGCAATACATACACTCAAAATTAGAAAAATTATATTAATATGAATTGTAGCATCCGAATCTAGTTTCTAAAATACTAATTTTTTTAAAAAATGGACAAGATTAGCTATATTAAACACTCAAAATTCAATGACTTGGTTTTTTTTTTTAAAAATGCCTATAAAATTATAGTCCATTTGCCCACGATTTGGATGACCAAAAATTGATATATATTTTTCTCCTTTGGTGAGAAGTTATATGCCACTATCTATCTTGGGATGGATTTTATTTTTTATTTTTTTGAGTAATATTTTATTTTTCCTTTTTTTCGTGAAAGTGGTATGAAAACATAAAGAAAACAAAGCACTTTCCGTTTACATTGCCTCATAACTTCATCAAAAATATTGAAATCAAATTATTATTTTTTTTAACATGTGTATAATTTCACCACGGCTGGGATGGTATAAGTTTTATCACATTCTAATAAGTGAAACAAAATTTACTAATCTAAACCTAGACATAAACATTCACAGAAAAAGTGTCTTAAAGACCTACTATTAGTAAAAATTATAAAATGATATTTATCCTATTCTATTCACTTTAAAATCAGTATTTCTACAAAGCTAGCAGTCTCCCCTACGCAATGGTACCATTTTTATGACATATTTTTACTTTTCGGCATGGTTCAAGTCCATGGGAAGACTAAATTTGATGTTTTTCGTTTTTAATGTAAAAATCAGATTTGATGTCCACTTAATTGTCTTCCCAACTCGGTGCACTTACCCCTCCTTTCCTCTCTCTTTTCCTCTCTACCACTAGGTCCACCATCTTTACTAAACCAACTCCTGTTTATCCACGGATGGTGGGGTTTAGCTAGCAATAGAATTCTCTTCCAAATCCAGGTGTTACATTCAGGGATCTTGATTGCAAAGAAAATACCATGTAAATACAATCATTTGGGCTTGTGCAAGAATTAGAACTCAACAACTTCTGGGCAAGAGTAAGTGGAAACTACGTACTCAAGAATATAGTTGTTCAAAACACCATGAAACCAAACATCCACAAATGTACGTCCAAATCGAGATCTCAGTATCATACAAGGCCTAGAATTCTTCATGTGTCCAAACAAGTGTGTGAAACCTCCAATTCCTCTTAGATGCATAAGAAACCAGCCACTTGTACAAATCTATGGGAAATATGGAAAATAAAGTCTCATACAAAGCATCATATAGATTCTTCTCAACCCACAAAGTGCATGTATTAAGCTCAGTCCATGTTAAATCAGAGCATACTCTTCTTCTAGATCATCTACCCACTCTTCAATACTGGCCAAGGTCAACCGGTACATATTCATCATGTAACATCCTAAAAATAGTTGAGAAAGAGGTCTTAGCAATGGAACCAATGATGTAGCCTAGAATTTACTACCAATAGCCCAAGGCATGACACATCACTTAAATCGAACTTAACGCTCACCCAAAGCACGCAAGGGTAGCAGGTCCCTTTTAGAGGTGTTTATCCATAATGTTAGCATGATTGAATATATGTGTGTGTGAGTGTGTGTGTGTGTGTGTGTGTGTGTGTGTGTGTGTGTGTGTGTGTGTAGTTTCATAGCGATAGTAAACATTCCACAATACGTAAATCAGATCTAGATCTTAACCATAAGGAAGATTAACTAAATAATGAATATAATGATATTTACCATGCAATATCCATGTTCAGTTACATCTAACACCAATATTCAGCCAATGAGATCCATTATATTAAATATTGTAAAACGCAGAAGCTTCATACATCATAATAATGTCACCAAGAGTCATGTGCGCATACAAACTAGCAAAGATAACTCTACAAAACATCAGATCCCTAAACTGTGTAAATAAATACATATTTATAAGGGTGGGGACTTGCCCTTCACCTCCCATCCACCTTCAAAAATAGGCTACATGCTAATAATAATCATGCACCCTTACATGAGAATACGAAAGCATGCAAGTGCTAATAATAGATTTTCTACAGTTAACTCCTAGTTCAAATCCTATCATTAGTCTAAAAATTTACATGGCACTTGATCTTCTATTAGCCCAAAATAACCTTAGTAGAGTAGTCTAAAGTCTTCATATCTCCGTGTGCTCCGCACTCCATGTCTGAAAATATCCTTATGTTTAAAATGGCTAAGTCTCAACCTTGGGCACGCCCTTCCTCGCTACATTCCCACACACACTTTGGCACCCTAATTTTATGCGCCCAAACCTTATACACTTATAAAACTTAGGATATACTTCTCATCCCAACAATTATCCTCTTCCATATTTCATCATAGTGATTTGAATTATAATCACTTTCCTAGATGTGACCTTAAGTACTAGCACCACGACTCTACTCAACAGATATTCATTATGGATAGGTTCTCCATTTTGGTGAGAATTTCATGATAATTGCATCCATCACCCTCTCATTTTCCTATTGGAACCATGCAAAGGGTCCAGGGGTGTCTCTTGTACATTCATTATCCCCTCCTAAGTGGTCTACTTAGCTATTCCCATCTCTTCCCCATGTCAAAATCAAAATCAAAGGATGCTCTAATCAAAAGTCAAAGCACTCAAAAATAGATTGATCCCTTAAAGGATAGTTGTTCATGAAAAAGAAAGAAAGAAAATACAAGAAAGAAAAATTTAAATCAAAAATAAAGAAATCGACCGATCCCTCGAAGGATGACTATCATATATATTATCTTTTTCCATCCATATTACATATGTATATATAAAAGTAGACCATACCTCAAGGATGGCTACTCTTTTTTATCATGGCATTGAAGGCTTCCCCACATTGTTTAACTTTCCATTTTATTTTCATCCTAGAAAGCTTTTGCATTGATCGATCTTTCTTCTAAAATGCATTGCTTCCCCCTTTCCCAAAGTTGGTGCATAGATTTAGGGAACACCAATAACGGAGAACCCTCTTTCCCACATACAAGTTACATCTCAAACCCCTTTTTCATGTCGACATCAGGTCTATGAGTTCATTCCATCCATTGTCTCTTTATGATCTTTGATATAACTAACTGACGTTGGTTACATTCTAACACATGTTTCACTCGCATGTGCCTTGCGTTATTCATATTCCTCTCTTGTTTACCTCTAATGCAATTAGAGGCATCTTTTCTTTCATGTGTTCCTTGATACGATGTAATGTTGTTCATACCTATATGTCACCATCATTTGGTTTCATTCTATCCCCAATCCTTTTCACATCTATCTCTGATTCATGATTAAATGCACCTTTCGTTATCTCAATCACCTATCAATCTATCTATCCTAAATACATCAATATTTACTTACATTAATCGATAATCACATCTGCATTACTTTTCCATCCACATTACATTCTATCCATTCATTTCATTACCATGATCAAATTCAAAATGAACATGTAATCCTAATCCTCATTAACCATACAAAAATTCACATCATCAATCATCCATGCATATACAAATCCCAAGTAGCACAACATCATATCCAACATCATAATCTAATAATCTAAGTAAAAGTAAATCATTTCATCTTATACTTTTACCATCATCATCAAATATAATTAAAACATGCAACCAATCCTCATCATCATCACATAGACTATCAATATCAACATCATCATAAATCAAATAATCAACATTACACAATACACATATATCAAATCATGACAAAATGATATCATATATATCAAAATCAAGTGTATCAATACATCATTTCCCTCTAACGGGGCTCTCTCAAAGTAGAGATATCAGTAAAACCATAAAAGTGAATGTCAAAGAGCCTAATATCCTCCCCTAACATGGCAGATCCCTCCATCTCTCTATCGCCCCATCACCTTCTCCCTGGCCCTCTCCTCGATGTGGCTGAGCCACACTCGTTGTGATCCTCGATGGCCCATCTCCACTTTTCACTTTCCTCTATAGGTTCTCCTAGTATCGTGAGTGTCTTCGGCATCTTGTTGATCACAATCCCTCATAATACTTAGCCTCTACAACTAAGGCTATGTATCTATCAATCGAGATCATACCAAGAGGTGTCATCTCTCCTCCTCCCGTGGTGTTGCATGTCCTCCACCTATAGCCTCGGCATCCAGTATGGTAGCAAGATCTCCAAAATAGACCCTATAGGCCTCCCTTTGCTAGTGGTATCAATTTTTGTCCTGATCACGGTGTCCCTCTCCACCCTCATTTGATCTAACTCGGCATGGAGCCGTGCTAGCTCAGAATCTCTCCATCTCCTCCAACTCCACCTCCTACAGCTTCCTCTACCTCAACATCCATCTCCATATCCTCTACCTCCTCTTCTCCTCCCTCCATAACCACCCTAGCTTCCCATATAGTGGTCATCCAATCACTAAATCCAACTTTGAATCCTACATCATCATCGTCATCCCATGGTGCAGCCTCCTCCTCCAATGAATCTATCATAATAGGGCTTGGAACACCTTTTCAACCTCTTCCCACCTATACAAAATAAGATCATGTGGTATAGTCTAGACAAACCCAAAATGTTGTCACACTCGATCAAACTGAATAACCTCAATCATCTCTCGACCATCTCCCTTGAACCCACCATGTCTGCCTCATCTCGAATAACTCTACATCTACCCCTAGCCATGTAGGGAAATCCCTATATAGCCTTCATCTAATCTAATCAGTCTCTAACTCTATGGACCAATCAACATACCAATCCACTCCTCTGCTCCCCTGTCTTTGAAGGCCTGGTCGGCCCTCCATCTCAAAAATCCAACCGCCAACTCTATGTGATCCCTAGTGACCCATGGAATCCTTGGTGGCTAAATGAAAACAATGTTCTCATAGGCCCAAAAGTGAAGCAAGAAACCTACATCATATCCCGACCTCCTTCCTACCCTATACACTAATAGCTCATGGTATACCTGAGCTAGCAAGGTAGTCCCAAAATAGAATATTGTCTAGTGCTCGACTATATCCACCACTACATTTGTCGGTGCCCATGGAAATTGAGCTCCACTCGAGTCCAGAAAAGCATAGAAAGACATTTCCATCATCACCAAGTAGATCAATAGGTTACAATTTACACCCACCTCGTACCTCAACTCATAAATAAAATGCCCTCAAGAAAACTGATGTGGGCGCATCACTCCATATAGCCATGTCAAACCTATAAGTCTCTGTTGTTAGTTGTGATGGAAACTATCTTCTCCCCTATATAGGAAATATCAAGATCCTATACACATCCTCTAGGGTGATTCATCTCCCCTGTCCTTAAACTAAAGGTACCAATCTATCGGTCCCATCTCTCTACTAATGTGATCATCAACCCCACATCTTGTGGGATCCTCTAATAATTCATGAACCCACCTATCCCCACTACAGCCAAGTGATCCCACTCAAAGATCTGTAACATCTCCTCTAATCTACTTAGAGAGAGAAATCACTCAATCTCTCAAATATAGGTTATCCCTAACCTATAATCATAAACAAAACATGTGAACATCAATTCAAAATCCTAAATCCAATCCAAATCCATTAAATTTCTTCCAAAATTCAATCCTAAACATATAAAACCCAACCCTAGTTGACACTGACCCAAGTCAGGTCGGCATGTTTTGGGGCGGATTGATGCACCTTAGGGCCCAATTGACGTCAACCCACCTAGCTCACCACCAACTTCCTAGCGTCATCCACTTTTTCTAAAAATGCAAAATAAATAAATAAATAAAAAATTAAACTAAAAACAAGCTTGAGTTTTATTACTCACCATCCTCCGCACCCTCTGGTGTTTCCTTGCAGCTCTCTGCAGCCTCCATTTCTCAATTTTCTCTTTAATCACTTTGATATATCTCATCAATTTTGTGCATGAAGATGAGCATTATCGTCACCAACCCATGATTATATAGTTGTCGACACTGGTCACCATCGACCCCCTTGGGTCCCCATCAATTAGCCTTGGTCACCTTTCACCGGCTTTAGTAGCCTTCACTTTGGATTCCCAATCTTTGTTTATGACCTCTTCTTGGGAATTCTTCAAAGTCCACCTTTGTGGCCATCTTTATTTTCCCTTTAGGGCATTCTATTTCAATATTCTGATCCTATCCTTTTGCAATCTCGAAGTCCACTTTCATGGCCATACTTACTCCCTCTTCGGAATTTTTTATTTTTCAATCTTATCCAATTTGCACACAAAGTCCACTTCGTGGCCATACTTATCTTCCCTTTGGGGCATAATTTTTCACTACTCACCTTTTCATCCTTTTCTCATGTCTTATGTTGGGGCACCATTATTTTCATCCTCATCCCTTACGAATGCATAGTTTTTCACTCGATTCCTCGCGTGTACAAAAAGATTTCACATAATTTTCACATTTAGTTGTGCATACTTTGATGTTCACCTATGACCCCATGATCATTTTGGATTGCATCCATTTGAGAGCTTTCCCATTGGATTCTCTCCATTTTATAGTGATCTTCACCCACTCATTGGCTTGTAGAGAATTTTCACCCATCTCCATTGAGACTACAATTTTCCCTCTACCGATGTGATATTGGAGTCACCGCCATGGTTTTCATTTTTATTGTGATCCTTTTTTCTTGGGGCATCTTGCCTTACGCTATCCTTTTACCCATCTTTCTTCACCCACCCGCCCTTCATCATCTACCTTTTTCAAACGTGTCATCAATTTCCTCTGCATCATCGATCCCTTGTTTGAGGGGGAGCTCATCATCAACCTTCCATCAATCCTCATCATACCATTTTTCTCTCATTATTTTTGTCTCATGGCTTGCTAGCACAAACCACTCAACAAAAAGGGGAAAATGTAGACACCTAAATTTGGTATCTCTACCCTTGTCTACCCACACATGCATTATTTTGCTAGGGTCCTATCTAGGCCCCCTTTAATTAAATCCATCCCCTTCCATATTTAATAAATTTCCCACTTATTATCCTATCATCATAATTCACATTAATTAATTAATTCATTAAATTAATTAATTAATATCCACATCTCTTAACTTTCCCTAATCAACTTACTATTTAGGATGCTTTTATCCTAAATATAAATCCTTATGCTTTTTTACCCATCCCTATCTTCTAACTACCCAATCTTCATCCCTAAGAAACCTAATCCCACACATAAGCTTTAAAGTAGCTTTTCCCATCCTTAAAAACATGAAATCCCGACTCAAAGCACAAAATCCACCCCATTGGGGAAAGTTTCCCCATGGTTAGCGGAGACCCAACCTAGTCACCATCGACCCTATAAAACTAAGTTAAATCTTTCCATAATCAATTTAAATCATCATATGCATGTGAATTTTGGAGCTTCCTCATGACTTGTGAATTGACTCTTGTGCCTAAGCATTCTTGCAACAGTTATAGACCTCCCAGACCTCTTTGAATGTGCTTGCATCACTCATGATCATCCTTCATGAGCTTATCATTATCTTTGTGTTGTTTTATTCATCTTTTATCATATTATCATTGTTTTCCTTGTATCTAACATTTTATAGCGGGTCATCCTTAGCAACATTCAGATCTTCGTCATCAACCTTCTCTTCCAGCTTCTTTACTTGCAAGTCATCCATTTCATCCTTTTAACCTCGGCTTTGTCCAACCCTGCTACAGTCATCATCGACCTTGTCATATTTCCGCCAACCCATCCTTCTATAATTTTTTTCTACTTCCAGAGCCATCTCCAACCTTTGCATGTGTTTTGTCTCTACCCCATCCTACTAAACCACCATCTAGTCTCTTTGTTGCACTAAAATTAGTCCATCTGCATCCCAAGAGCCGCTTCACCCCTGGTCACCATCAACTAGGGTCTTGATTCTCAATCTACCCTTTTCAATCCCAGTTTTCTATCATTTTCTTGGTTTCTACTCCCTCATATCCCTTCTACAGGTTGACTCCAACATACACAAGCCTCTGTTGCATCTAGATTGTATCCAAATCTTACAGGGTTTTCATATTCATCTTACATTCTAGATCCTCACTCCTAGGTCACCGTCGACTCCGCCTCTCACACATCTGGGTCACCATCGACCCTAACCAAGTATCATTTAATTTACGCTTCCTTCCTTCAATTAAATTAGCTTTTAGATCAGATCTTAATTATTCTCAGACTCAGTAGTACTTTTTTTATACATGTTATCTGTTATTCATCTTTTGCTTCGCTCTTTCTAAACAAATGTGGGTTGACATCCATGAAAGGAATCTAACACTTCTTGAATCTGGCATTTTTTGGGAAACCCCAAATATCCCATCTAATCAATCTCCTTTTTAGTCTGTCTTATTTACATGTCATCAACTATAGCAAGGATTAGATAATCGGCACCCATTCATCCACATCACGCTTCTGAGGTACTATAAAACCTCCATGTTTTGAGTTGTGTACTTTCTTTAGTAGATAACCCATTAACTTGACTCGAACAAAAAATTACATCAATAAATAGGGATTAGAAAATGTGTGTTTGATCTTATATTTAGCACATAATTTTTTGACATTGAAATTTTTTAAAGATGGACCATTATCAGTTATAATTGTATAAGGAACCCCAAAGCAGGTGATGATATGTGTATTAAGAAATATGCAAATATCTTCACCAATAGTAATGTGTAAAGAGCAGCCTCAACCCATTTAGTAAAATATTCAAGAATAAAGATTATAAATTTGTTTCCTTCAGGTAACTCTAGATTGACCTTGCCAATGAAATCAATTCCCCCAAAAGGATAAAGGACATGGGGATGCAACAAGTTATAAATCATATGCGAGTGCATGGTGAAGATCACCATGATGCTAGAATTTTTCACATCGTTTAGCATATTCTAAGCAATATTTTTACATGGTTGGCTAATAGTATCCCTCGTAATAGTTTTAAGGCCATAACTTTGCCACTAAAATTTCCACCACATATGTTGTCATGTATTTGGGATAAAGCAAGTGGAATATCATCGAATCCCAAGCAGCGGAGGACATTACTATCAATAGAAAATTTAAATAATGTACAAACAATAATGACATATTGTGTGATTTCATGGTGCAATCAAAGATGCCTCATATGAGGATATGTCACCCGGTAATGTTTGGTGATGAAATAAATATATATAGTAGTATATCATTATGAATTGTTGGTGTAATGGGTGATGACAATGACTTACAAAGATTTTGTGCTACAAGAATAGAGGGATATCATAAATTATTAATGATTAATGTAGTGGTTTCATCAATAATGCCTAAGGGGATAAGAAAAGCAAGTGTTATCCATAGCATTAGTGTGTCAATTTTCCTTTTGGGGTACAACCGTGATGGTGTAGGAATCGAATATAGTGAGCATGTTAGTAATGATTCTATGATAGGGACTAAGTTTATCTTCTATTGTTTAGTATGTACCAAAGAAGTGATTTATAATAATCTAAGAGCCATCTATAATATGAATATAATATATAGGAGGGGAGCAAGAAATAGATAATCCTAAGATCAAGGCTTCATATTTAGCAATATTATTTGTGTAAGATAAACTCGAGACAAGTAAGAAAGGGCATAGGTTCACCATGTGGTGTGATAAATACTATACCAGATCCAACTCCAATAGTACATTAGAATCCATCAAAATAGATGGTCTAAGATTAGTGTCGATGGTATAAGAATTGAAGTCATCAAATACATTTTCACAAATGGGGAAAGGATCATTGATAGGAGCTTTGGCTAATTGATCAATAATGACCTGTCCTTTAATGGATTTTTGTGGAACAAATTTAAGGTCAAATTCAGTAAGTAACATAACCCAATGAGCACTTGACGATTTTGGATAAATTTGTCTAAGAAATTAAATAGTGCAAAGGATTAACCTTAGAAATGACATGAATTTCAGCATTGATCGGCTAATGTTATAGCTTATAAGTGATAAAGATAAGTCCCAAACATAATTTTTCAATATAACTTTCATTGTACTCATAATAAAGTAAAGTATGACTAATATAATAAGTGACATGTTCGCATTGGGTCACATCATGTTGGGTGAGTAAGGTTCCCTAGTTATGAAATGTATCTGATATATAAGAGTAGTAGTTTATCAAGAACTCGGAGGATTCTGGATATGCGAGTTAAGTGAATAAGCTTTGATATCAATTGAAAGCTCATTGACATTTTTCATCCCATGTAAACACGGTATCTTTTTTCATGAGTCATGTAAAGGGTTGGGTTTTTTTAGCTAGTTGTGCAATGAATTGGGGGTTATCCTTAATTTTACCTTGTAATGATCACAATTGATGAAGATTACGAGGGGGAGGCATGTCTACGATAGTGTTAATCTTTTATGGATCGATTTCAATACGACATCAAGATATAATGTACCCTAATAATTTCCCAAAGAGTGACACCAAAAATATACTTTTTTAGGATTGAGGTGGACATTATATTTTTGTAATCTTATGAAGAGGGTATAAAGGTCTTAAGCGTGGTGGGCATGATGTCTAGATTTGGTGAGAATATTTTCAACATAATATTTAATAATTTTATGGATGTAATCATGAAATCTATGATTCATAGAACACTAGTATATGGCACCATGTATTTAAGGCCAAAGGGCGTGACTAGTTAGTTGGGTTGATTTTTATTTGATTATAACTAGTAAAGCCATCCATAAAGGAAATCATATCATGACCCGCGATGGAATCAATGATAGAGTCAATAAGTGGTAAAGGAAAACTATCTTTAAGATAAGATTTATTAAGATCATGAAATTCATAACAATAATGAACTTAACCATTAGCTTTCATGATAGGGACAATATTAGAGACCCATTGTGGCTAATCAACCGTGTAAAATAAACCCGACATCTAATAAGCATTAGATTTCTTCATTGACTAACAAGACCATGTGTGGGTCATTTTTCAAAAAAAAATGTAAGATTATTTTTCCCTCATGGAGTAAAATATTGTGTATATTAACAGAGGGGTCGATTCCATGTATGTCATTATAGTTTCATGTAAATAAATTAGATAAGTCATGTAGCACTTGTTGAATATCGGTGTGCTCGATATCTATAAGGGAGGTGGCTAAAATAACTATCTATGGGTCATCATCGGTTTCTGTGTCATATGGTGTAGTCTCTTCATTGAGCAATGTGGATAGATCCTTGACATATGCTTGGGTGGGTATGGTATCATGAGAATCGGTATATACACTATTAGGTATCTTTCACCAAAATAAGTAGTAGCATGCGCAGAGAATAGGGAAATATCCTCTAGGTGATGATGTGAAGGAAAGGGAGCATATGCTCCGATGTAATCTAAGAGGGCCTCGTCATAATGAAATACATCTAAGAATGGTAATATTGGCAATACTACATCATCGATGAGGTGCGAGATAGAATAACTAAGAGTATTTGAATGTGAGGTAGTACATACCTCGAGACAGGGTTTAGCTAGAAGGAAGTGAGTCCCTAGAGGGAGGGCTCTAGATGAGCTAGGGTAAAATCATATGTCGGACCTACCAAGTTTCTTAGGAATAAAAATAGGCTCAAAAATACCTTGGCTAATATGGAAAAGTCCTTTTCCATAACAACGATGTCACAACAAATACTTATAATCGCATCGTAAGTTACATAATCAACAATAAGTGGAGGAGAGTGATGATGTAGGAGCATCATCCACTAGGGTGTAAATAGTGAATAAAGAGCTAATCATGGCATGGCGGTTTGTAAAAGTCAATCTAAAAGTCCTATTAGAGTCAATAAGTCATATGAGGGCATGTGTGAATTCTCCCTACAAAACTTTATTCGATTGTAATTATTCATGGTAAACGTAACTAGACTAGTAAGAGGTTATTTAGGTGAATATGATGGATAAGTGAGTTTTTATATTAAAATAAGGCTAAATTAACTATGCCAACAAATGGGATTTATCTTATATGAGTTGTTAAGATGTATGTAGATGAGATTTATCTCATTTTCCTTCATTAGAGTATTGTTGAGCTTTTATAGGGAAGTTAGAGTTTCCTAGAGTTGGTGTAGGAGAATAAAATTATTCAATATCTAATTTTGGATCGAATACTTAAAAAATAATATTATGTAATGGAGTTTTGAATGTAATAGAATGTGTGTAATGTTTTGAAGGCAATAAAATTTAAGCCTAGTATGTGATTCTTCATGTTTTACCTTAAATGTGTACAATTTTGAGACAAAGGTAGCAATTTCAAAACCTCTATACAGTTTAAATCATATTCAATTTCCTTGAATACAATATTGGGAATGAAGGCGAACTATTAAGGATCTAATTGCAATTTAAATCAGGTCAAAAGAATGTATATTGAAAAATTTATACGCATTTCTTACCTACATTAATAGGAACTAGGGCATCAAATTTCTCCACAAATATAAAATGAAAATCTCTAAAAATTTTACCAATTTTCTTCCCCAATGTTTTCATTAACTCCACAAAATTTAAGGCCGAATGGATGATTTTACATGGATATATTAATACCATAAATTTCTAACTCGTAGAGGTGAAAAACAAAGAACGGGAAAGAACAATAAAGGTAAATTTTGGCTAAATTTAATGTTATAACACCTTGGACAAGCTATGATACTATCTTATAATCACAAAAAATACATTGTAAGGTTTTAGAAGCTAAATAAGTTCATTATAAATGATTGTCCTCGCGTTTTCAAGCGAATTCAAAGAAAGTACTAAGGAATTCTAATTTGCATATCAAATTCAATTCATTTTATTCCAGAATAATTTCCTTGAAATTTTCAAGAAATTTGTGTCCCTATGAGATTCCCAAGATCACCAAATTTCATCCCCTAATAGTTCATGTGTGAAAATTTATCAATATCAAAAAAATTCCAAATACCTACTCTAACACCCCTAAAGGAAAGAACTATACCTAACAACTAGATAATATCCCCCTAATATCTAAATAAATAAAAATAAATATCCACACACATAAGTGGGTGAGGATAAATACAATAAAGGTAAATAAAGTACCTAGGTGAACATGATCTAAGGTAAATACCTACTCTAACACCCCCTCAAGTGAATCTAGGGGCCAAAATAGAAGTGGCATGTCCATAGTATGAGTCCCAACAACTAGGCCTGATGAGGTACTCATGTACAATATATCCATGAAGAAATCTCAAACCAAAAGAAGGAAAGAATCCTACTAGAAGGAAAGATAAAGAAAGAAGAAGAAGGAAGGAATATATTCTCATGAACACCCCCAAGAAAAACTTTTGAAACCCCAAGCATTCCATACAACTCAAGGTAGCGAGGTGATGCAAAAGGCTTCGTAAAGATGTCTGCAACTTGCTTCTGAGTTGGAATGTACTCCAAGAAAATAACTTCATCTTGAATGTGCTAATGAATTAAGTGGATGTGTATCTCAATATGCTTGGTCCACTAGTGCTCAACCAAGTTGTGAGAAATGTGAATTGCACTTTGGTTGTCACACCAAAGTAGAGTCAATGAATCCTGTGGGAATCTAAACTCTGTCAATAACTATCGAAGCTAAAGAATATGTTGACTTGCTATAATTGTTGCCCTATACTCTGCCTATGAAGATGAAAGTGCAATAGTAAGTTGCTCTTTTACACGCCCAAGCAACTTGAGAATAACCAAGACAAAAAGATAGCCATAAGTGGAACACCTGTCATCAATAGAACTTGCCCAATATGAATCTGTATACCCAACCAATTGAGTATAACCCCTAGTGTAGTGTAGGCCAAAGTGGGAAGTGCCATGTAAATAGCATAAAATCCTTTTAGCAACCTTCTAATGACTACTATAAGGAGAATGTACAAACCGAGATACAAGCCCTACTGCAAATGAAATATCAAGATGAGTATGGGTCAAGTACATGAGACTCCCACCAACTACCTATACAATGTAAGATCACAAATTGGTGTGGTACACATCGAAGTAAGAGTAACTCCGCACTAAAAGGAGATGGACTTGGCTTGCAATCAGCCATATCAAAGCGCATAAGAATATCATGGGTGTAATTTTGCCGACTCAAATCATTCCTGAATCTTTCTCGAGAAATCTGAAACCAAGGAAATAATGTAATAGCCCAAGATTTGTCATGTCAAATTGTGTAGAAAAATCCCTCTGAATACTCTAAATGTGGAAAGAAGAGTTTTTAGTAAGTAACAAATCATCAACATAAAAAACAAGTATCACAATATCCTCACCAACATGTTGAAGATACATTGTATGATCGAGTGGCAACGAACAAAACCAGAGATAGAAGAAAATAATCTATCTTATCATATCAAGCCCGAGGGGCTTGTTTGATACCGTAGAGAGACCTTCGGAGCCTACAAACAAGAGAAGAATCTTGGACAAATCCAACTAGCTGCTCCATGTATATTTCCTCTTATAGATCTCCATGTAAGAAGGTACTCTTCACATCCATATGGTATACGGTCCACCCCTGTGATGTAACAATAACAAGTACAATGCGTACAGAATCCATCTTGGAAACAGGTGCAAAATTCTTAGAGTAATAAATACCTTCAACTTGTGAAAAAACCTTTGTAACAAGATGAGCCTTATACTTGTCAATGGACCCATCACTGCATATTTGTTTCAGATACACCCACTTACACCTAACCATCTTTCTTCCTTTAGGAAGAGATACCAAATCCCAAGTATGATTATTAATCAAAGAAGAATACTCACTGTTATCACATCATCACACTCTTATATCCCATGAGCCTTTGAAAAGACTGGATCCTCATAAACTCCCCGACACAAAATTCCGTAACCTATAGAATATGTGTGATGGCCTAGCGGGTGGAATATTTTGTATGAAAGGTGTTGCCTCAGAAACTATAGTACGAGCCCACTTAGGCATAGTGACAACATCAATGGGAATAGGATCCTCAACGGCATCTATAACCTCCTCATCAATCTCCTCAAAGAAAGGATATTTAAGATGAGATGAATAAGGAGGCATGGAAGAAGATGAAGAATCATGAGGAGTGAAGCGTTCATCAAACTAAACATGTGTTTGAAAAAGAACGTCATGAGTATTAGGATCTAAAATTCGATAAGCTCTCATGTCCTCACAAGACCTTAGAAAGATCAAGGGTTTACTCTTCTTATCCAAAGCTTTCCTTTTCTTCTTTAGCACAAAGGCCCAAGCATGGCTCCCAAAGACATGAAAAAAATGAGACATCTGGCTTAGTGTTGTACCAAGCTTCTTCCTCTGGAGTCAAATACTCAAGTTCTCTATGTGGTTTGTGATTCTAAATGTAGTTAGCACAATTAACTAATTCTGCCCAATAGATAGGAGGTATACCTCTAGAATGCATCATACGATTAGCCATTTCCTTCAAACTTCTATTCTTCCATTCTACTAATCATTCTATTGTGGAGTATGAGGAATAGAATACTAGTGAATAATGCCTTGAGTTGCCAAAAGTCAGAAAATTTGTGTTGAAGTACTCCCCCCCATTATCAGTATGAAGGTTCTCTATGCAACTATAAAATTGTTTCTCGACCAAAGATTTGAATACTTTGAAGTGTGAAAAAAAATCACTTTTGTACTTGAGAAAACAAATCCAAGTACACCTCAAGAAATTATCAATAAAGGTAAGTACATACTTAGCTCCATTAAAAGAGTGGGTTGGAAAACCCATCAAGTCACTATACACAAGCTCAAGTGGTGAAGAAGCTCTCTTAGACAAATTCTTAGGAAATGGATCTTGGTTTTTTTCCCTAATGCACAAACCATAGAGAAAACTCCCTCAAGACAAGAAACTCTAGGAACACCATCTACCATACCATGAGTGCTCAACTCCTTCAAATATTTGTAATTAAGATGTCCAAATCTTTCATGCCAAAGCTTACTCTCAGAATATGCATGAGAAACCAATCATGTCCCTATAGAAGAAATGTCATCAAAACCCTCAAAGTTATATAGTCTAGAACTATGATCAATAATACCATGAGAAACAAGTGAATAAGGCCCCAAAAATTTCTTACTTCACTTCCCATGTGGTGTAAAAGTCATTGTTTTCCCCTTAACTGGAATGAAAAATTTGATATACATAAAACAAATTTTTAGTGATGTTAGGAACATATAGTGCATCTTGGATACTACCACCATCAAGTTGTATATCACCTTTTCCCTCAACAAAAAGAAAGGAAGAATCTCCAACCTTAATTTTGGAAATAGAACTCAAACCTAGAGAAACAAAAGACTCCTTGGAAGAATTCATGTGATGAGAAGCACCAAAATATATAACCCAACTGTCTGCAAGTGGTGACTGAGATCTCCCAACAACATTAAGTGTTTTGTCATGCTAATTAGAAGGAGGTGGAGTGGAAATAGAAATTTTTTGTTCCTTGACTGCATCCTCTAAGGATTACATTCACTTATAACACCTATTTTCTTCATGACCATTTACCCCATAAAAAGAGCATGAAATGATAAACTTATTCTTGTATTTAGAAGACTCCTTGGGTTTAGAGTTGTTTTCTTTAGGTTTAGGAGCACTTTGAGATGGAGAAGGGGTGGATTTGGTTTTAATTTTTGGTTTTCCCTTGCCCTTAGGATTAGATGCAACTAATGCCTTTTGAGATGTAGAATACTCAAGGTGAGACAATTTGGATTCTTCCCTAGTAATTCTTTCACAAAATGTTTCTAAGCTAGGCATTTTGAATGTGTCACCTAAGGCATCTATGCTAGAGAAAAAGGTAGAAGAAAATATTTGAAATGGTCCTCTCAACTTGGATAGAATCAAGTAAACACACTCTTCATCTTTCTTATCATTTCCACTCCCCTTCAACCGTGTTAAAAATGCTTGAATTTGGTAAGATATTCCATAATTGTTGGAAAATCTTCAGGATTAAGAGAGGTGATCTCAATTTCAAGTTGCATGGCTCTCATATGATCCACTTTAATAAATAAATCCTCCAATTTCTCCCATATTTTGAAAGTAGAGCCACACTTTTCCAAATGAAACAAAATACTCATCACTTACATAAGTTCCTATCAAACCCATACACTCATCAAATTTACACTGGATCTGAAATTTCTCATATTCTCTAGTGCCCATAATCCTTTTCTCGCTTAATTATTATTTCCATTCTTGGTTTCCATGTGTGGTAATTATATGTTGTTAATGGCTCAACATAATCTAATGCATAAGTAGACGCCATCCTCAAAAAATCACCAAAATAAATGCAAGAAACAAGAAATACAATAAGACCCCAAACAATGCAACAAGAGCCCCCAGTTTTAGCACTTTATAATGAGTGTGTGTTACAATATAGCACTATATAATTATAGTGTGATTCTCAAAATAAATATTTCCAATGGAAAGAGCACACAAAAAAGCACTTTTTCAAAAAACGACACTCAAAACCGAGTTACCAATCAAAAGTTACAAGCTTTCAATATTATGCTCTACTATTTATTTTAGTTGTCACTAAAACCAAAATAACATGCTCTTACCTTCACCACACAAATTAATCACAAGCTTTAAGCCCTCATATGACCATACCATATGACCATTTCAATGGGTGAAATATAATGAGAATGGGCCTTGCTTATATAGACAGGGGATAACAATCTAAGAACTAGTCAAGGTCATAGATCAAGCCATAAACCAAGGAAATAACTAGTCATCAAAGAGCTATTCAAGACCATAGATTTAGGAGTGAACTAGACATCAAGGATCTATTCAATACCATAGATCAAGGAAAGAACTAGTCAATACCATAGATCAAGGAAAGAACTATACCTAACAGTAGATAATATCCCCTAATATCTAAACAAATAAAAAGAAATATCCACACACATAATTGGGTGAGGATGAATACAATAAAGTTAAATAAAGTACCTAGGTGAACATGAGCTAAGGTAAATAACTACTCTAACAATTCATGTGTGAAAAGTTATCAATAGCAAGAATTTTTCCAATTCATGGGAGAGCAAAAACAAGGTCGTAAGTTGTATATTTTCTAGTTTTGATTTGATGAATCGATTCTGTACCCTTATTTGAATGAATTACACTCCTAAGGACAATAATGAGATGATCATGATGATTTTGGGCTGAAAAAAATCAATTTATAATTGTTTTTATAAAGAATTCACTATTTTTGATCTAGTAAAACTTTTTCGGCAGTTGTTCGATTAAATTGTGTCTGTAAAATCCCAATTACACCTTACAAATAATATTTAATGAGAAAATGTTAAAACTATTTGGTGATGGGAAGATAATGGAAATCATGGCATAAGGGCATTTCAGTACTTGAATGTGGGCTAGAATATTCATTTATAAGCAAATATAACAAGGATTACTAAGGATGAATGAGAATGACTTGAACTAGTGTTACCTCCTTCAATTTCTTACATCATTTTTTTTTATCGAGCTAGATAGGGCATCATTGTTTGTATCATATTAGATTCAATCTTTGGAGGTGAATCTAATTTTGTTTTTTTAATTTATTTGATCATTTGTGAAAGGAAGCAAGGACAAAATGGAGGAGATGATGATGAAAGAGTTATTTAAGAAGATAGAAGGAATAAAGCTATCCACAGAACATTCAAGAGGAGGCTAGTCTCCCGAAAGAAAATATAATCAATGGGAAAGATCCAGAGGAAAGGATGGATAAAATAAGGTAATTATTGACAAGAAAAATGTAGCCAAAATCAAGCAAGAATGAGGAAGATTCTCACTAATAAGAAGCCTATTCATAATAAGGTGTAAAAAAAAGGTAAGTGTTGTGATGTTATGATAGATAGTGGAAGTACTTGATAATATTGTTTCGAAGAAATGGTTTCTAAGCTAGGGCTAAAGAGTATGAAGCATCTTACACCATACAAGGTGGCTTGGATATAGAAAAATCATCAAGTTCTCATGAATGAACAATGCAAGGTGAGTTTTAAGATTGGTAATTTTAATGATGAAGTGGTATGTGACATTATGCTTATGGATGTTTGTCTTCTACTCTTAGGTAGACCATGGCAAAGATGACGAGAAGGTGTTACACAATGTAAGGAGAAACACATGTGTTCTAGTGATTCGTAAACTTCTACTTTGGAAATGTACAAATCACATAGTTATGTTGTTCTACTTTCAACTTTGGAAAATGACATATTTGCTTGAAAATTAGAGCTTCATGACTGATTTTCTAGTGCTATAGAAAGGAAATAATTCAAAACACCAAAAAAATTATCTTGAAACCTTCAAGGAGGAAAACCAGTCAAGAAGGGAAACTGCTCTTTCTTCCCACTTTTATTGGTCTAATATAGACAATTACATATTACAATAAGTATGAAAAGAAGCAACAATGTAAACCTTCTCTCCAATTACTTGCTTGCTTTGTTTCTACACCTTGCTCCTACAATTCCATTCTAGCACTGAAGATCTTTCTCACTACTCTCATTAAACTCTGCTTCTCGATCTCTCTGGATCTTCGAATGATCATTCTCTTACTCCTTTCATGCATTTATAGGCCTTCACATGTCCTCCCGTGCACTGGAGGATGTGAAAGGGCATGGAAGGGGAAGAAACATGGTTGTGCACTTCAAATTCACATCCATTCATGTTCCATTCTTATTTTCCATTCAAAACTAACAGACCTCCACCCCGAGCAAACCAAAGGGCGTTATGAAATCACAATCTACATAGAGTGGTAGTTCCTTCCGAACCTCTATATACCTCATTTTACTCACTTTTATTATTTCTACTTCTTGGTGTTGATGGAACTGATGAAGTGGTGTGTTTTTATGGATCCCTATGGATCATACCTCCCTTACTTAGAGGCTTTTGGTCCCACAAAATATTAGTGGGGAGTGGTAAAGGAATCAACTCCTCTCGTGCTCATTCAAGTACCACTAGGTCTACCTTGGTGTCTTCTCTCATCTAACCTACCAAGGCTCTTGTGGATCTCCAGCTTTGTTGCTTAAGATGCTACATCCTCCTCCGATTTTCCTCAAGTACAATCCTCTTTGGAAGGTAACTTTTGTATCTTTCCTTCTTTGTCATGCATAGATGGCATTAGTGGATGTGAGCTCTTGCAACTTACTATCGTGTGCATCTGCATGAAGTATGGCCTAAAGGTTTCTTCTCCAACCTGCTCAAGTATGGAAAAGGTCCCATATTGTAGTGGTTTAGTCCTTTCCTGTCTTTGTCTCTTGAGATGGATTGGCCGAATCCTCTCCAAGTATGTTGCTACTATAGTCACCACTGTTCCTTATATCTCCTCTTCTTCTTATTGCCCCATGGTCAGGTCCAATGAATCCGTAGGTAGATACGGTGACTGCATAGCAAAATTTTGTTTTGCTCCTTGAATAAGAAGTTCATGTGGTGTCTTCTTCTACAAAAACTGATAAGTTTTATCCAAATTCTCCATCCTTTGGTCAGAAATATCCATGCACTCACGTCCATTTTGCTTTTCTTCCAATGAAAGAAAACAAAACTAATGATTTTCCTAAATAAGTCTTGGTGCTTGGTTGGCACTTACCATATCCTTATTTGATTTTATCCGGTGTTCTGAATGTTAAAATTACTCCATCTTGACCCATCTGTACCAATTCTCCTTCCTTGTGAACACAAGATCCTGCATATAAGTAAGGACTTCTCTAAGACAACATCAAATGTATCAAGTGGAATAATATCAACCTATAATACATTATCCCAAACTAAAACTCAAACTAAACTTACAGTTCCTTAAAATTTTATTTCTACACCCTTGTTCACCCATCCTACTGGTATGGATGTGGATGCACGTAAGTTTCTAGAACAATTTGTGTTATAAGCGCATCGAAATCAAATTTGACTAAGAACCGAAATCTACTAAAGTGTTTACCTTAGTCTTCTTGATTTGGATTCTGATTTGAAATATCTTACTCATCTCTTCTTATTTTGTTGCCCCATACATGTTAGTGGCCATGCATCCCAACCTCTCATCTACATCCGAATCATCCTCAATCTCCACCTCTCTTTTGTCTTCATAGTGGCCATGGATTTCTTGGAATCCTTGGTTTGGTGCTTTGGGTGCAATTCCTGGATGCAACTTCCAACATGTGGCATCAATATGTCCATTTACATCACAATTCTTATAGAAATTATTAGGATCTTTACAAGTATGCAAAGCAGTAATGGCATGTTTACCTTTCCATTTACCTCTGCTACTTGTCTTCCCTTGTTCTTTGTCCTGTTGTTCTATTGACTGGTCTCCCTTTGGCTCTATTTATCCTTGCTTCTTCTCGTCATCAATGTAGTATGCTTGTACACAAGCTTCATTGAGATCCTTGGGCTTCATGGAGATTACCTTCCTCCGAAGGTGAGTGTAAATTCCTCCCAAATACTTGGTCAGAATGTCCTCATCCTCCAAGTCCATATTAAGCAACATGGCTTGTCTTTGAAATTTAGTAGTGTAGTCTTGCACGCTTTGACTGCTTCTCATGCCTAAAGTACTACCACTTAATCATCATTTCAGTCTTATGTCCAATAGGATAGAATTTAGCTCTAATTAATTCTTTAAAACCTTTCCAAGTACTGACAATAGGATGTTTCTTCTTCTCACAAGGGGCTAGATGGGTTTCCCACCAAACTAGAGCATGACCTTCCATTTTGAGACGTGTAAAGGTTATTCTTTGTGTCTCAAAGACATTATAACACTAAAGTAGACTTCAAACTATTTTATCCATTTATCCAAGAATTATACATCTACTTGTCCTTTAAAATTCTTTATTTCCACTTTCGTTTCAACTTTAAAATGTGTATGTGCATATTTTTCTTTCTCACTTACAATTGGTGTCTCTTCACGCTCTTCCCATTCTTCCTCTTCGTGGCTGTTTCCATACCAAATTTTTTGGCTAGTGCTTGAACCACTGATTCCATGGAATCTTGCTTAACCAAAGTCATCTTTTACATATCTGAAATCTCTTCTTGTTTTCTATGCAATCTATCCATCATGGTCTCTAGCATCTCGACTCTATGGACCAAGTTCTCTTCCTCCATTTGAGCTTGAACTCTCTGTTTCCACTTCTTCGTAGAAATATCTGGCTCGTAAGGTAAAACTTCTTCACCTTTGGACCTTGTCACTATCATACAAAATCACAAGAAATATTTGAATACCACAATCCTGGATATATAATCAGCTCTGATACCAAAATGATCTATAAACTTCTACTTTGGAACTCTACGAATCACACAATTATGTTGTTCTACTTTCAACTTTGGAAAATGACATATTTTCTTGAAAAATTAGAGCTTCGTGACTGATTATCTAGTGTTATAGAAAGGAAATTGTAGAGAAGGAAATAATTCAAAACACCAACAATTTTATCCTGGAAACCTCCAAGGAGGAAAACCAGTCGGGAAGGGCAACTACTCTTTCTTCCAACTTTTATTGGTCTAATATAGAAATTACATATTACAATAAGTATGAAAAGAAGCAACAATGTAAACCTTCTCTCTAATTACTCACTTGCTTTATTTCTACACCTTGCTCCTATAATTTCATTCCAAAGATCAAGATCTTGCTCACTGATCTCATTAAACTCTACTTCTCGATTTCTCTAGATCTTTGAATGATCATTCTCTTGCTCCTTTCATGCATTTATACACCTTCCCATGTCCTCAAGTGCACTAGAGGATGTGAAATGGCATGGAAGGGGAAGAGACATGGTTAGGTGCTTCAAATTCACATCCATTCGCATTCCATTCTTCTTTTTTGTTTGAAATTGACAGATCGCCACCCCGCGAGCGGTGGTCTCGGGACTCGCCGCCTAGTGGGTAGTGGTTTTAGGACCACTTCCGCCCTTATAGGGTGGCAGTTCTAAAACCGTTGATCTGCATAGAGTGACGGTTCCTTCCAAAACCTCTGTTTACCTCATTTTACTCATTTTTCTTATTTCTCCTTCTTGGTGCTAATGGGCCGATGAAGTAGTGTGTTTTCCTAGATCCCTATGGATCATCTAGAGAATATGGAAGTGTGATGATCGGTTTATAAAATATCACCTTTTGATATAATTTTATATTTTGATTATGTGACTACAAGAGGAATGTATTAATGTATTAGTTAGTTATGCAAAGGGAATTGAAACTAACACCTTAATAGTCAAAACATGAACATGATCATCATGTTAAGAGCTAAACAAGACTAAATACCAACATTATGCATTAGAACTTGAAATAGAAATCAAACTAATATGCTAAGCATTTGAATCTCTACTCTTTAGATCACCAAAAACACTAAATGAACCTAGATAGATCCATGGCAATCAAAGTTGATTGTTTGATCTTCAAGGGTTTGGGAATGGAGGCTCATCAAAGTATGGCTACAAGACCATTTTGATTCTCTCCATATGACCCAAAATCTTGGATGGATGAAATGCAAGAATGAGGCTATTAGCTCAAATGAAAGATTCTCTAAGATAAAATGCCTATAGATTAGCTATAAACATGCAAGGTGTAAGTAGAAAGGTTAGAGGAGGGTTCCTTTTATAACCCAATGGTTTGAAGAAGCTTTGCATCCTATTGTATGTGGGATAATAGAAAAGCTAGGTTAGTTATGGATAAGCATGGTTTAGAAGTGGTTGAGTTTACTTTAGGAGAGTTTAGTTTGTCCTTTAGTGACTCATGGGGATTGAGGGGGTTTATTAATTAACCAAAGTGATTAATTAATAGGTGTGCAAGCTTATAGAAGATTTTTAGAGGAATAGTTAGTATGATTTATGTTATGAGAGGATTTTAATCAAATAAATGATGATTTATTGATTAAATAGAAGAGAGAATTAATTAATTAAGAATAATTAATTAATCTAGATAGAAAGGGGAACTTAATTAATTATAATTAATTAATTAATCTAGATAGAAAGGGGAGTTGATTAATGGAAGGTCGTTAATTAATTAATTAAATAATGGAGCTGAATAATCTAGATAGAAAGGGGAACTTAATTAATTATAATTAATTAATTAATCTAGACAGAAAGGGAGTTGAATAATGGAAGGTCGTTAATTGAATTGAAATATTTTTTGGATAATTAATTAACTAACGTAATGTAATTAATTAATGATGATAGCAGAGAAAATGTGTGATATTGATGATATGTCTTCAATTTGTGGGAAAGGGTATAATTAGTGTAATTTAAGTATTTAAATTGTTTGAGATAAATTATAGGTGTCTACATTTTCCCCTCTTTGGGGTGGCGTAAGTGACATCCACTTCAAAGATAGTAGAAAATAAAATTTTGAAGGGGTAGAAGAAAAATTATTAGAAGTGAGAGATTCCCCCTCGAGTGTCGATGGGGTGATGAAAGAAGGATCGCGATGATCAAAAAGGTGAGAGAAATGGATAGAAGAATGGGTAGGGGTAGGATGCCCCAGTGAATCAGAAGAATAGTGTTGATAGGAGAATGATGTAGAAGAGGAATGAAGATGAAAAGAAAAGAGAAATATTTCATCCAGTGTATTGAAAAAACTTTAGTGTCATCATATTTCCAAAGATCTACATCATCGGTCCTTATTAAAAATATAAGCATACGAAAAAAGTAATGACATGAAAATCCATAATACAGAACAATTGTCCATTTCTGAAAACACAACTCAAACATACAAATGCAATACAAAAAGTAAAGATGCCTAACTCCTAAACATACATAATGCAAAATAAAAATCTAACCTAACAGAGAAACATAATGCAATGTTTTTGTTATTAAGATTTGATTCCAACCTATGAAAATTAATGAAAAAGGTTAAAATATGGTGCCCCAAGCAAGGATATATGCAAGGGGAATAATGGAGGACACTTGGGTCCTATGAAAAGCAATCGTGCACTATGAAATAGTACCAAGCAACTCATTGTGCCCCAGAGTATAGACATAGTAAGCAAACCAACTTTGTTGATGGAGGTAGATCAAGATGATCCACGAGTCATGCATAAGAATAGGTGAGAACCAAAGAGTGATGTTTTCTGAGGATGATTTTTATTGTTTTTGATTTTTTACAAACATATTTGAATGTTTTTTATTTTGAAAGTTTTCTGAAACTATGTACATGAAGATAAAGAAGCGTGGATTCCCTAACTATAGATGGGATGTACAAGGGCAAATGCCACGCGTATGCACAAGAAAGTGAAAATGCAAAAAATCCCCATTGATTAGGTTGGAGAATTAAAAGGAAAACTCTTCATGCACTAAAGGGGGATCAAGGCCAATATAAAATAGGTTTAATCATGAGGGAGCAAGGATGCCCCCAATAAGCTGGCCAAGAAACACATGAGAGAAAAGGAAGTAGAAAATTATCTTATTAAAAGGGGACAAAAGTTCCTGCAAACATGGCAAAGAGGACATCCGATACACATGGATGTTCTAAATAGTTTCAAAGAATAGAGGATGCTATGAAAATATTTAGAAGGAACTGATGAATGAAAAAGTGATTATGCAAGGCATAAATCATGAGACAAGACATGCACTAAAGCAAGAGTTTGAACAAGGTCCAAAAAGTAACACTTGGTAACATACTAATCATGTTTACTCATCAAGATCCCATGTGTGCATGTGGAAATGAATTACCTCTTGAAGGAAAGATTTGATAAATATAAGTGAAGACACTAGCCAATGTGTAGGAATGATTTAGTTTGAAAGGTGATTTGTGAATGGATTGTGGAAGGAGATTCGTACATTGCTTTGTTTCAACCAGGCATCCATAGCCCCAAAGAGATGCATTTGATTCTAATCACAACATTTCTCTACTGCCAATCAGGCATCCATAGCCCTAGTAGAGATTATTGGAAATACCCCAAGAGAGAGTTATATATCAATTTGTTTTTGCTTTTAGATTTTGCTTTTTGATTGATTGATTTTGATTCTTTTGCTTTCTAAAAACTTATTTCAGCTCTCTTGTTTGACAAGGGGTTAAGAACCACTGATGGCTTGATGGAAGGATATGAAAGTGATTGTGATGATGACATTGGCTAGTGTCAAAAAATATATCTAAAATTCTTCCCAACAAGTTTATTATATATAATTGTGATAGGATCTCTAAGAGGTCAATCGTTCTTTAATTTACCAAGGTTATGAAAGACCAAGGTCAAATGGATACCATAGAGATAAATGTCACAAAATGTGTGAAATAAGCTAACCAAAATATCATCAAGGGATGAAAATGGTGGATGACTTGTAGAGGAATATGAAAGAAAGGGAAGAAAGAACATCCATGTGTACGCAATACCTGATTGCAATGTTTGATCTTTGTACCTTTGATTTTGTTTTTGTAATGTTTTAATGTTTTCTCTTTTTTTGTATTTTTGAACTATTTTATGATTTTTTTATTTTTTTTTGATGGTTATCGGAATGAAACATGTCACTCTGCGTGATAGGATCCAACAACGATGTTTGCAATTTCTTTAATAAGAGAGACTAAGCATGTTTTTCTATCAAGTGTAATATTATCCCCGATCTTGATGATCGTGGTGAGCTCACACTCAACAAATGATTGTGATTTGTTTGAAACATGGGTTTCGTATATGGTAGCTTGAGTTCCCTATCCATAGGTTTCTGCACTTTGTGCCATACTTGATGGGTATGTTGGTGTGCATTCTGGAATCACATTTGATTTTGAATTTTATAATCATTTGAGTTGTTGGGAGCTTTGGAGCTCTTCGATGTTTTGGTCTTAGTTTGGTAAAAAAATTGTTATATGGGTTTCTTATAAGCTAATGCGTGACTTGTCTGATCCCAAGAAGTGGGAGAAGAACATGGACATTTATAATTGATGGGAGGAATGTGAGGAATGATGGTGGGCTTGCCACAATCATTGATAGAAGAATAATGTGATGGATGAAAAGGACATGGTCCAAGAATTGAAGAAGAGGGGCTACCAGAAGGTGAGCCATGAATAGAAGATGAAGGGATACTAGGATGTGGCCCAAGAATAGAAGAATAAGGGCTACTAGGATGTGACCCATAGATGTAAGATGATGGGCTACTAGGATGTGGCCCAAGAATAGAAGATGATGGAACTACTCGGGGGTGACCCATACATAGAAGACAAGGGGCTAGTTGGATGTGCCCCAAGAATAGAAGATAGTGGACTACTTGAAAATGTCCCACAAATAGTAGAGGTAGGGAAACTATAAGGTGGCCCACATCTAGAGAAAAGATGAAGGGCTACTTGGCATTGACCCCTAAGAGATTGTGATTGAGGAATTGTGATAGACAAAGAGTGATTGGGTGATGAGAAGATATGCCATGGATCAATGTAATACCCAGGAGTTTCATCACGTAATGAAGAATGTGAAGATGGAAGAATAAGAGGAGGATCAAGTTACATGATCTAAGGCTCTTCCTCTGTTTCTTAATAAAAGGAATCAACCTTTTCCTCACAATATGCGAACGCATCAAAGTCTAAAGAGAATCCTTTCTCATAACTTGTTAGAGGGATATCTTCATGTGCCCTTATAAAGGCCATGATCACTCCTTCATTCTGAAAGAAATCAATCGGTATGGGTTGTTGATCGACCATGAGGGTTTGATTAGATGAAAAGGGCCAATTGGTGTGAAATATTGAGAAGATGTTTGATGATGATTGATAGAAGAAGGTGACATAGGGGATGAAGTAGACATGGAGCTAGATGTCTCAAGAGTAGAAGAAGGTGGTGTGGACCTACCTATATGATGGTATATCATTTGTAAACTAGTAGGATTAAGTAAAAAGTTTGTAGATTGCGATGTAGGAGTCGATTTAGACATTTTACTAGAAGGACTTTGAGTCATACAAATATTCAAAGAAGGAAGAATTTGTGGGGTGATCGATGAAGAAGGTCCTGTGAAGAAGGGGAGGACCACGATTCAAGAATCGCATTGGATGAATAATAAAAGGGGTCATGCGAAGAAAGAGAGGACCACGATTCAAGAATTATATTAGATGTTTGATTGGAGGGATTTGGAGTCATGTGTATCTTTAAAGGAAGAAGACATTATTGAGGTGACTGATAAAGGGGTCCTACGAAGAAAGGGAGGACCACGACGTAGGAGTCATATTAAATGGATGATGAAGAGGGTCCTACAAAGATAGGGAGGACCGCGACATAGGAGTCATATTAGATGAATGATGAAGAGAATTTACGGTGACACAAATATTTAGAGGAGGAGAGCATCATTTAGGTGACTGATAATAGAGGTCCTGTGAAGAAGGGGAGGACCATGAATTAGGAGTCGAATTAGATGAATTTGAATAGTAGTTTGGATCTGAATCATCAAAAGAATCGGAGGAAATATTTGGATTAGAATCCTCAAAAGAAGAGGAAATGTTTAGATTAGAATCAAAAGAAGAGTGGGGGAACCCAAATAATAATTTGGATCAGAAGTGTCCAAACCATACCACCAACTATGAGATGAAGGTGGGGAATGAGTTACCCAAATGGGTTCTCTAGCATGAAGAACCAAATGAGGTTTGGTCATGATGGGCGTCTTTTGATGTGAACGCTAAAAATTTGATTCCTTATTGTCGTATGTATAAGGGACCTTGTGATAATCAGTCATTTTCAGTGTGTTAGGTTCAAATGTCTAGACCTAGATTGTATGATCAAACTTCTTCAAAGTGAAGAAGGTTTCATGTTTATTTGGGCAGCATAATGACAACCAACTAGACATTTCGTAAAGATGGGGATTCTTGTGTGATTTTCCAAAAGGGGCTAAGGAAAACATACATCATGATGACTCAAGATTTATAATCCAACAAGGTTTGGATGCGTAAATGTCAAAGGATTGATCAAAATTTTAGCAACATAAAGGATACAAAGGAAATATTTCCTATGTTTGATTGATGCAAAATTTTCTTGATAGGAAATGTTTTTGCCAAGGTTTGAAAGATGTGTTCAAAAATGATCATGAACTTAGGAAAAATAAGAAGATCAAGAGGATTAAATACCCAAAGGATTATCCTAGAAATGAGTTTATAAGGTGGATAAACACAAGGAAAAATCACTCAAGTTCAAAACACAAAACCAAATTAATGACCAAATAATAATGAATGATAAAGAATCAATTGATCAAAGTGATTGTCCGAAATGGATAAGTCAATGTGACAAATGAGACACAATCACACAAATTTGTTGGTAAACCAATTAGTCAAATGGATTACTTCCTAAGAGTCTGATCAATTAATAGTTTGACACATAAGATGATCAAAAAAATGTCACCACTTATGCCAAGTTCAAAAAAAACAAGACATAAGTAATAACAAAAGGTTGATATGATTTCCAAGAAAGGTATACTAAAATAAGTTTAAGTCCAATCAAGACCTATATCTTAAAAAGTGGGAGTTACGAATATGAATGATGTAACAATACCATTAAGATATGTTAACCAAACTTTGCAGAAAAGTAAGGTATTAGTATCGAAATAATATTGACATGATGCGCACAAAGGTAACAACAACACCTTTCAAAATCGAGGTAATGTTTGAAAGAAAACCAAGGCTAGAGTATACCAAGGAATTGTTATGATGTGCATAGCGTAACGTTATAATCTAGACACTTAGGTCAAGTTTACAAGAAACAAGACGTAAGTATCAAAATTGTTGCGATACAATACAAGCAAGATAACAATTCAAAGGAGAATCAAGATGATGAATCACACCTAACTATCAATTTGATGATCTTGACTTGGGTATCAAGATCAAAAATGCTACCAATGATATGAAAACATATTCATGAACTTTAGACATTTAACAACTCAATCAGTAAACATGGATGAGCGTAAATAGACACAAAAGTGATGCAATATAATCAATTAACAACACAAGGGTAGTCATTCTTCTTTCTGATCAATAAAGTGTCAAAAGAAATTGAAGGAAGTAGATCAATTGGGGGTGAAAAATGTTGGCCTTACTTCGGCATAGTTTCACCTCGCCTTAGGGTGAGTGAAAAAAGAAAAAAAGTAACGCTTCACACGTTTTGTGATGAATAATGGCTCTCAAATCAAATTAGTTTTAAAATGGTCAAACTTGGCTCCTCATCAAAGATAGTTTCCCGGTGGTTCACTAAACTAGGTGTCAAAAGTTATCTAAGAGCAAGCTTAGTTTCCTTTCCCAGGATTATCTCAACTTTACTTTACCCCCTTCAAGCATAGTGGGCAATAAATGTGTCCATCATGTACTCTCACTAGGGTCACGATATGGATAACTTTGATGCTAAATATCATGTGTATACTAGTCAAGTAGGTGTGCGGAGAACTTCTCGTTTCATCCACAAGGTTCCCTCTTGTGTGGACTACTTTGGGGTTCTTAGGACCACCCCCATTGTTGTAGCTTAAGGCTTATGTCAAAGGGGTTATGTCCTAGTTTTAAGTGGAGGGTGTACCCTTATCCAAACCTACAAATAAAATGTTTTGAATGTGGTGTGTTTTTTTATCTTTTAGAATTAATGTGGTTTATTCATTCACCATTTGGCAACTCTACAACACATGTAGTTAGAAAATTTTGTTTCAAACTCCTTTCTTTGACAAGCGTTTTTAGGTCCTGCACTCAAGTGTTAGTAGTTCTCCAAGCAAATCACATTATTTGAAAGAGGATTAAGAGTTGCTTTTGATTCTCAAGATCATCCAAGGATGCAAGAGAAGAGCATACACAACAAATAATCCAACTAAAAAGTAAAGGAAAACTTTATAATTAATGAACCATACAAAAATCTTGATAAATGTTCATTCCCTTAAGCCAAAAATGAAAGATGAAGTTTCCATAGAAAATGAAAAAAGTTGTTGTTTTGATTCTCAAGATCACCATAATGTGTAAGATAATAGAATACACAAACTTTATCCCAACTAGATAGAAATGGAAAATTTCTAATCAAAGGACCATAAAAATGGTTTGTAAAGGTTCATTCTCTTAAGCAAAATAAATAATAAAATTTACAAGTTAATCCAAATGTTAAAAATATAGAGATCAAAGTTGTTTTTTGATTCTCAAGATCACCAGAGGTGCAAAGAGAAGATCATACACAAGCTTTTGTCTAAATCAAGTAAAGCATGAAATACAACATTCATCAAAACATTAGACATGTTAGAAAATGACCAATTTTATAATAAAATAAAACCCTACAATTTTTGTGAGTATAAATCCCCAAATTTATATTTTCATTGCATATTTCACTTCAATTCCTTTCCAATGCAAAAAAATGGAGTCATTTCAAGTTTGGTAGCAAAATTTATGGCCTTCGGAAGATGGGTTACGCATATGCTCTTATGCTCACGGTATGCACTTAACATGTACTCAAAAAATGTCAAAAAAACGTCCCTTAATCTGTAAAAAGGTCAAATGTTTCCAACCAAGATTTAATTTTGAAAATAACCCATCACATTAATATATGAATAGAAGACTCAACACTATCAAACACTAACCTACATGCTTAAGAATTTAAAGTTTTTAAGAAATTGACAAACTAGCATGTAGAATGTTGAAAAAGTAAGCTCTAAAAATGAAAACATGGAGAAATATTGAAATTTTCTCACCAAGATTCAATTTTAAGAGTAACCCACCACATTAATATGTAAATAGAAGACTCAACACTATCAAACACTAGCCTACATGCTCAAAAATTTAAGATTTTCAAGAAATTGACAAAACTAACATGCAGAATGTTGAAAAATGAAGCCCTAAACATGAAAAACATGGAGAAATCTTGAAATTTTCCCATCAAGATCCAATTTTTACAGCACTTCGCCTCCTTTATACCTACAAGGAAGACTCAACACATGTAAACTCAACAAAAAATTAAGAAAACAAGTTAGATCAATATGTGCAAAAGAGGGTTAGTAACCAAAATTGAAACTTAACTACAAAAACTTGAAATTAAGTGCAAAGGACAATGGAGTAAGTCCCACTAGGCATGCCATATGTATCAATGTATTAGTTAGCTATGCAAAGGGAATTGAAACTAACACCTTAATAGTTTCAAAACATGAACTAACTACACAAAGATCATCATGTTAAGAGCTAAACAAGACTAAATACCAACATTATGCATTAGAACTTGAAATAGAAATCAAACTAATATGCTAAGAATTTGAATCTCTACTCTTTAGATCACCAAAAACACTAAATGAACCTAGATAGATCCATGGCAATCAAATTTGATTGTTTGATCTTTAAGGGTTTGGGAATGGAGGCTCATCAAAGTATGGCTACAAGACCATTTTGATTCTCTCCATATGACCCACAATATTGGATGGATGAAATGCAAGAATGAGTTTGTAGACACCCTAATTTCACATCTGTCCTAAATAAAATAATTCCCCTACCTCATTTCCCATAAAAATACACTTCGAATTAATCAAATATAATTTGATTAATTATCTATTTCAAATCCAAAAAATAACCCAATCCTCACCACATGTCATTATTCTCCATGTTTTTCTACTATTGAATTAAAAATCCAAAATCAAATCCTCACCCACTCTTTATGGTCCCCACTCACCTAAAATCCTCCACTTATGAATTAAAAATCTAAAATCAAATCCTCACCCATTCTTCATGGTCCCCACTCACCTAATCTTGCCCACATTTTCAAACCATGATTACTTAAATTAATCTAAGTTAATCACTTCCCCAGGCTATAAATACATCCTTACCCCTCCCCTCTAAGACATGGAGAATAATCTTGAATGCCATGTCTAAGTTCTTTCATCTTTTGAGAAAAGAACATCATTCTTCCTCGTCCTAATGCCTAAATAGCCTCATCTTGAAGCACCCCAAATCCATAATCCTTTTACCCATTTAGTGTAAAGTAAGTGGGTCATTGTTGTAGGAAGGCCTTGCTCCGTCTTGAAGAAAATCACCTACATATCACACAATCGAGGTCTAATCCATGTTTCATATCCCATTCTGGTTTGCTTCGGAACACGAAGGAGGAGGTATTATTGTTAGTATTTTACTTCCTTGTTAGGAGTGCATTTTCCTAGCTTACGAGGCTATTAGCTCAAATGAAATATGTTCTAAGATTAAATGCTTATAGATTAGCTATAAACATGCAAGGTGTAAGTAGAAAGGTTAGAGGAGGGTTTCTTTATAACCCAATGGTTTGAAGAAACTTTACATCCTATTGTATGAGGGATAATAGCAAAAGCTAGGTTAGCTATGGATAAGCATGGTTTAGAAGTGGTTGAGTTTAGTTTGTCCTCTAGTGACTCATGGGGATTGAGGGGGTTTATTAATTAACCAAAGTGATTAATTAGTAGGTGTGTAAGCTTATAGAAGCTTTTTAGAGGAATAGTTAGTATGATTTATGTTATGAGAGGATATTCATAAAATAAATGATGATTTATTGATTAAATAGAAGAAATTTAATTAATTAAGAATAATTAATTAATTTAGATAGAAAGGGGTATTAATTAATTAGAAATAATTAATTAATCTAGATAGAAAGGGAGCTTAATTAATTAGAAATAATTAATTAATCTAGATAGAAAGGGGAGCTTAATTAATTAGAAATAATTAATTAATCTAGATAGAAAGGAAACTTAATTAATTATAAATAATTAATTAATCTAGATCTAGAAAGGGGAGTTGATTAACTAAGGCCGTTAATTAGCGTCGGTGTTGGATAAAGAGTTAATTAACTAACGTAATGTAATTAATTAATGACGATAGCAAAGAAAATGTGTAATATTTATTATATGTCAATCGATTTGTGGGAAAGGGTGTAATTAGCGCAATTTAAGTATTTAAATTGTTCAAGCTAAATTATAGGTGTCTACAAAAACAACATGAAGTTGATCATCTCTATCAAGAGCTACAAGAGAAAAGATAAGGTATATGTTCAAAAAAGGTAAAGGTAGAGAGATGTTGGAGAAAGAAAACAAAACATGAAGGATGAATGTTGAGTTGTTATGGCAACAAGAAGAGAATGAAGATCATTTATTGGCCTTGTTGAAAGAGCAATAAGAAAGTGAACAAAATGAAGCCCAAGATGAATAGGAAAGGCAACGGTAATAAATGGTGCGGTTGAACTTGAGAGTCATGTAATTGATGTGTTTTTGTAGAGGCTACCTCTAAAAGAGAGGTGAAAGACATGAGAAGGGGTTGATGATACCTTAACCCAAAAGGAATGGCATTTTGTCCCTTATGTTTATATGACATACATTGACATGAAGGTCAAAGAATATGTTTTTAATCTTGGAGAAGATAGAACTAAAGATATATATGAAGATAAGAGAGAATCCCATTTTTAAGGAATGAGGAAGGCAATGAAACTAGCAAGAATGAAAAATAATATTGAGTTGGTACCTAACATTGTATTTGATAATGAAGGTGCAGGTTTGATAGAGAAAGAAGACCCTTTGTATGAGAAAATAATGAAGTTATTGGATGGATTTATGGAAGGTGGATGTGGAGATGAAATATCTATTATAGCATCTCATGGGAAAGCACTTGGACTGTAAGGAGATATCAAGAAAAACCAAGATGACATGATCATACAAGGAAAGAGCATCTCTGCTCAAGAAGATAAAGAAGGTGAACTTCAAGGGAGGTATGATAAAAAGTCAAGATGTTTTTGTAGTGATGTCACTGATTTTAGCTTATACATAGTGATTGCTAATGAGGTACAGTCCTTAAAGGAGATAAGACAATAGGTTACAAGTGGAGAAGAATTTCTAGTTGAGAAACAAGACATAATGACCACCTACCAAGATATGTTGTTCAATGAGAACATGAATAACTAGAGTGATGTGAAAGTCAGAGGAAGTACAAGAAATTTTTCAGTTGTGACCAGAAAACTGGACTAGTACAATATTTTTCAGCAGTCAAAGGACAGATTTGTATACCTCAAAAAATGGAGTCAAGGTACAAGGGCATACCAAAGATAATATCATTGTTTTATATGATTAACGAGTTGTTATTAGTATGTTTAAACTGGAAAACCAAGAATAAAAGGATAGTAACTTACCATCATCATTTGATCATGTTGATTTTCTTCAATTTCTTGCATAAGATGAAGCAATACAAGACAAATGAATAAGTTGATGGAGAATTTTAAGAAGTGTTTATTTTGACACATAGAGAAACAAATCATAAAGATAAAGCTCATGAAAGAACTTGTGATCGGTTTGTGCATTTGGATGGAGGGGCAAATGAGCCTTAAAATTTTATTTTTAACAATGAATTTGAGTTTGTGGTTCCAGTGAACAAGAGGAGGAAATTATTTGGCAACAAATCATGGATGAATCAAATTTTTGGCCCTCATTGGAGGTGAAGAAGGTGTCAAATAAGCTTGGATAGAGCTAATGAAGATACTAAATCAAGAATATGAAGGTAAAAGTGAAGACAAAGTTGATAAAAGAGTAGATATAGCAAAGATTATTTTGGACTCTTGAGTACCAAATTTATGAAAGAAATAAAAATAAAGAGTTCATAGTTATAAAAAGAGAGATATAGATAAGAGAGAAATTGGAAGAGCTAGAGTTCATGGTTGAGAAAATAGGAGAAGAAGAGAATCATTGGTTTGGATGGGTGATTAGAAGAAAGGTCAAATGGCCAATTAGATGGATTATGGAGAAAAAGAAAAGGAGAGTTATGAGAGAAAGAGAAAAAGATAAGAGGTTACTTTGCAAGAAACTTAAGAGAGAGTTGAGAAAGTTTTGGATGAGTATGTAAGAAGAAGTGGAGACAAAAGAAGCACTGGAGGGAAATTTTTCCACATTTTTTTATTTTAACATTGTTTTTGAGTGTGTGAATGTATTTCTAGGAGATAAATTGACAAAATAAGGAAAATGGATAATATATTCACTTATATGAATGCGAACAACCGGACAAAGAAATGAAAGTTGATTAACTAAAATGGACTAAATATGTAGTATGGGGATATTCAATCTAAACTATGAATAGTTATAATGAAGATAATAAATACAATAAGATAGAAAGTATGTAAATGATCTAAACAAATATGCAAAATGAAATGCTAACCCTAATGTGCAAGAGAGAAAAAGAAAGAACTCAAATGAATAACAGATGCTTGCAGGATAGTTTCACAATGATGACTGGAAAAATTAGAATCGAACACTATGCAAAAGGCCTGAAAAGGATGGATCTGGGACGATCTAGCTAGATTAGAGCACCCGGGAAGAGAATTGTGGTTCTGTGGGTGCTCTGGTCATCGTAATATAGATGCCCTGGTCTATCCAAAAGCTCTAAAATTGATCTTCACATGGTTGGGAGATGATCTGAACCTTCGTTTTTATCGCATCAAGTTCACTTTCTTGTATCATATGTTGTCAATAACTCAAGATGAAGGAAAGACCTGCAAGACCCCAAAATAAGCATCAAACCCTAAACAATAAAAATACATATGAAGGGGTCGAATGACCTCATCTACCACAATGGTGGACTTACTAACTAAGCATTGCACTACATCTCGGACCCGAGGTAGTTCTACGCAAGTGTGTGTGAACATGCCCTAGGTTGCTCTTATGTGAGTCATACTTTGTGAAGTAGCGAGAAATAATATGTGTATAAAATGTAATAAAATGTGTGCATGGAATATAATATAATCCATCCCCCCATGAAGTGTGATGCGAGATGTCCTATCCTTGTGCCTTGAAGATGGAGCTATGTGGATACAAGCGATCTCTAATGCAATATATGGATGTAACTCTATACGGAGTGATAGTAGTAAGTGATGTTAGGTCCCTCATTATGGTCTTGTATCTTTATATTTATAGGGTTCTCTTGGTTTAATTTTGTAATCAACCCCAAAAAGGCTGACCAAAAGAAAGATAAAGATGTAAATGGCTAGAAAGAGCCCAAAAAGTGGCGGTAAGAAAGTGCAAAAGGGACCAAGGCGCCCCAGTACTAATCTGAGTGCCCTAGTCGAGGATAAGATAACCTAGGATGATAAAAGTTGACTCAGCATGTGGGTGCAAGAGGTTGGTAATGATGAAATAAAATAAAACAATATGGCTAAAAGATGGGGGTTAATTAGTAATTTCTTCACTCAAGAACCTTCTAAATAGTAGTATGAGACCAAGATAAATAATGTCTAAAGTGCATGATTTTGTGACTACAAAATCCTTGAAAACTTAATTTTCAATGAAGATGGAGCTGAAGAAAAGTATGTGAAAGATGATTGTGAAAGAGTGAAAACCAAATAAGATCAAGAAGATATTGATGGAGAACAAAGGTATCTACAGAATATTTTGATGAGACTTAAAGGTATCAAATATTTACATTTGATTGTTTAGTTGACTATGTGTGTACAGGTTTGTTGCTTATGGAAGTGAAGAGTATAGAAAATATTACTCTTGAGAGAGTTCAAATGGAGAAAATATAGAAATATATCCTTATCTTGGAGGATGAAACTATGAAGAACCAGAAATAACACAAAAGCATAAGAACACAAATGAAATTAGAAGAAATATACCAATTCAGTTTAATTGAGAAAAAAGGAAGAAGCGTTTGATCACGAACTCAAAAAAATTACCTGTGGCATTTGATGTAGGAGCATCATCTACTGTGGTGTAAATAGTGGATAAAGAGCTAATCATGGCATAGTGATTTGTAAAATTCCATCTAGAAGTCTTCTTAGAGTAAATAAGTCATATGAGGGCATGTGTGAATTCTCCCTCCAAAACTTTATTCAAATTATAATTTTTCATGGTAAACATAACTAGACTAGTAAGAGGTTATTTAGGTAAATAGGATGGATAGTGAGGTGTTTATATTAAAATGAGGCTAAATTAACTATGCCAATAAATGGGATCTATCATATATGAGTTGTTAAGATGTATGTAGATGAGATTTATCTCATTTTCCTTCATTAGAGTATTGTTGAGGTTTTATAGGAAGTAAGAGTTTCCTAAGAGTTGGTGTAGGAGAATAAAATTAATCAAGATCAAATTTTGGATCGAATACTAAAAAAATATTATCTAATGGAGTTTTGAATGTAATAGAGTGTGTGTAATGTTTTGAAGGCAATAAAATTTAAGACTAGTATGTGATTCTTCACGTTTTAGCTCGAATGTGTATAATTTTGAGACAGGGGCATAAATTTCAAAACCTCCATACATTTTGAATTGGTTTCTATTACCTTGACTGTAATATTGGGAATGAAGGTGAACTATTAAGGATTTAATTACAATTTAAATCAGGTCAAAAGAATGTATATTGAAAGAGTTGTATGCATTTCTTGCCTACATTGAAAAAAACAAGGGCATCAAATTTATCCACAAATATTCAATGAAAATATATAAAAATTTTACCAATTTTCTACCCCAACATGTGCATGAAATCCACAAAATATTAGGTAGATTAGATGATTTTACGTGGAGCTATTAATACCAGAAATTTCAAACTGCAGAGGTGAAAACCAAGTGAATGGAAAAGAAGTGTAAATGTAAATTTTGGCTAAATTTAATGTTGTAACGCCTTAGAAAAGTTATGATAATGTCTTATAGTCACAAAAAAGGCATTGTAATGTTTTAGATGCTAAATAAATTTGTTATAAATGATTGTCCTCAAGTTTTCAAGTAGAATTTAAAGTGTTAAGGTTAGCACACCAGTTGTACGGACAATATATTAGATCTAAGCATACATGCAAATAAAAGTGGATATTCTACCAGAAGAAATATACAAAACAAGAGACATAAATCAACACCAGATTTAACGTGGTTCACCCAGTGTGGGATACATCCACTAAGAAACAAGCCAATCTATTATCCAAAGCTTTGACAAGATATATAATGAAGATTTACAATCTTCCACACCTCTCAGATGTACAATACTTTCTTTCTCTCAAGCTTTTTCTTCATCACCAAGAATTCTCTCTCTCACCAACTTTTTCAATTTCTTTCTAATTCTTGTTAATCATCTCTTTCTAAATTGTAGCTTTTATGCTTATATAGTCATTTATAGACTTAGGGAACTTAGCCATGCAATTACAATCAATATAAATACTTTAATTATAAAAATAGATATAATTCCCGAGAGTTAATTAAAACATCCTCGCATAGGTAACCAACGCGTTGGTTAGCTTTAACCGCCACTTGTTCCTCCTTTCTCGATCGATGCCGGTCATACCCGACTAATGCCACCCTAGGTGATCGATCGATGTCGATTCCCCCTAACCGATGACGGTTACTGTATTTTCCAGCAAGTTTCCATTACATGCTAAATTGAAGTAATTGAGCTCCACAACTCAACAATATCCCACTTGGAGATTAATTATTGCACCATACCTATACAACATCATTCTTGGATCCTTCCTTAGCTTTATTTCTTCATCTTTAAGTCTCAAACTTGAAGACCAACAAAAGTGGAGTGTAGCTCCAACTTCTCCTTTGCTAATGGCTTCGTTAGCATATCCACAGGGTTCTTGCTTGTATGAATCTTTTCCAGATTCAACTGTCCATCCTCCAATACCTGTCGTATGAAGTGATACCTCAACTAAATGTGTTTCGTTCTCGAATTAAATGTTGAGTTCTTTGTCAAATGAATTATACTCGACTTTCATTTAACAATTTACAATTACCTTGCTCCTTTCCTAACTCTTCCATGAACCTACTCATCCATAACATCTCCTTGCTAGCCTCTATAGTTGCAACATACTCTGCCTTTGTATTAGACAAAGCCACAACCTTCTGAAATATTGAAATCCAAAGAATTGTCTACCACCTATTGTGAAAATATATCCAATAGTGCTCCTCCTACCATCCATATCTCTAGCCATATCTGAATCAACATAGCCACATAATGAAATATCCAAACCTCCATAGCATAATTGCATGTTAGATGTCCCTTTCAAATACCTAAGTATCCATTGGACTGATTTCCAATGCTCTTTACCTAGATTAGCCATATATCTACTCACAACTCCCACTATCTTGTGTAATGTCTAGTCTGGTACAAACCATAGCATACATGAGACTTCCAACTGTTGAAGCATATGGCACTTGTGTCATGTATTTGACCTCCTCATGTGATGAAGGACACTGATCTTTTCTCAATTTGAAGTGTCCATCCATAGGTGTACTAATAGGTTTTTCATTCTGCATGTTGAACCTTTCTAACACCTTGTAGATATAATCTTCTTGAGACAAATACAATTTCTTATTTTTCCTATCTCTATGTATTTGCATGCCAAGGATTATTTTTGCAGCTCCTAAATCCTTCATATCAAATGTGTGAGCTATCTTTCTCTTAAGCTCACCAATGTCCTGCATACTAGATCCTGCAATAAGCATATCATCCACATACAGTAATAAAATAATATAGCTCCCAATTTCAACCTTCTTGAAATAAACACAATGGTCGATTCACATCTCAAGTAACCATGTACCATTGCCTTAGAGCTAACTTGAGCCCATATATGCTCTTTTTCAACCTACACACAAGTTTCTCTTTACCCTTGACTTCATACCCAAGTGGATGTTGCATATAAATCTCTTCATCCAAATCACCATGAAGGAAAGTCATCTTCACATCTAGTTTCTCTAAATGTAAATCTTATACTATAACTAAACTCAATACAATACAAATAGAATTCATCTTAACAACAAGAGAAAATATTTCACTAAAGTCAATACCTTCTTTCTATGTAAATCCCTTTACTACAAGCCTTGCCTTGTACATTTTTTTCCACCCTCTTCTTCCTTAATCCTGTAAACCCACTTATTCTATAATGTTCTCTTACCTACTGGTGTAGACACCTAAAACATGCTTACACTTAGCATTTCATCCAATTCAACTAATTAACGATACTACGTTAATTCCCCATTCTTCACTTCATTCTCGATGCCCATTTACGACACCTTCTTGGTTGTATTCCTCCTATAAATCATCTAATTTGGTTAATATCTCTCTTATTAGCTAAACATTCCTCCTTTTGACGATTCAAAATCTCCCTAGTTCTCTCTAGACCACTTCTATTGGCTTTGTAGGCTATCTATCAGTCACAATTGGTTATCCAGACCCCTCCCAACTCTCAATGAGTCTCTAATCACTTGCTAATCTGAGTTTAACTAGCCTAAACCAATCTTAACTAAGCCTAAAGCATGTTTATCCTAATCTAATCCTAAAGTTCTTTTTAGACTTTAGTCCCACATGCACCCAAATTCCAAATTCTTCCAAACCAAAAACTATAAATAGAAGGGTCACCCCTCCCATTCAGACTTACAACTTTACTCTCAAACACTTTGGAAAGGCATTAGAAACCATTTGTGATAGCTTTAAGCTATAGAACATTTGGATCTTGGCCATACTCCATTGTTAAGAGCTCCCCCATCTTGCATCCATCCACCTCCATTGAAGAAAACAACTAATCACATAATTTGATTGCTTAGAATCTAACTAGGTTCACATTTTATTAAGCTTTCATAGAGTAGAGAGTAGTATACATGTTAGTTTTTGATGTTTTTGTCAAAGTTATAATGTTTTCATGTTAGTTTCTCTTGTTTATCTCTAATCTGATGGTGCATGGTTGAGTTAGGAAAGCTTTGAGGTTCTTTAACCTCTTTCCATAGCTTTTGTAACTTTTCTTTGAACACAGCTTGGCAACTTAACAAAATCCCAAGTCCGGGTTCTATTCCAAGGATTCCATCTCCTCATACATACCATGCTCCCACTTAACATGAGTCTTATCCTTCATTGCTTCTTCAAATCTCTCTGGTTCACCATTATCAGTCAACAATAAATAAAATAGAGAAGGTGTAAATATTTCGTAAGTTTCCTTACCCTTTGAACCTTCTCACAATACTTTACGGTATCGGAGGCTCAATCTGGACCTCCTGGACATTCCTATCCAAATCGAGAGTGACCGACATCGATCACCTCTAACTAACATCACTTCGCTAACCGATTCCGAGTTGGATCCTTTATGTAACTCGATTCCGCTTATCCGACCTGTCGGTCGTGGGTTAACCAACACCGGTTACTATGTAACCCTGTCGATAATTATTTTAAATCTAAGAGTTCATTTTCATTCACAAACTTCTCAATTGGTTCATCCTTGGGTACCAAAATTTGATCCATGTACATTCTCTTTTCATTCCATTCAACATCACGACTCCTAATAATTTTAGAATTCTCTAAATCCCAAAAATGGAAACTAAAATCACCAAATCCATAACCAATGAAAGTGCACCTCTTAGATTTTACATCCAACTTCTTTCTATTTTCCCTATCAACATGCACAAAAGCTTCTGAACCAAAAACTTTAAGAAAAGAAAGATCTACCTATTTTCGGTCCAAGCTTCCTCTGGTATTCCTCCATCTAGTGAACTTGAAGGCCCACGGTTAATCAAATAAACCATTGTATCAACTGCTTCCACCCAAAACTATAAGGGCAATCCATAATGTATCCTCATACTTCTAGCACGTTCTATGATTGTCCTATTCATTATTTCTACAACACCATTCTCTTGTGGTGTTCTTGGAACCATTTTTTCTCTACGTATCTCATTCACTGAATAATAATCATTGAAATCCTTACTATAGTATTCACCACCATTATCAAATCTAAGGCACTTTAACTTAGAATTTGATTCATTCTCAACAAGGGCTTTCCATCTTTTAAAAGTCTCAAAACATCAGATTTACGTTTAATATAATAAACCCATACCTTTCTTGTAGCATCATCAATGAAAGTAACATAATACTGGGATCCTCCATGAGAAGCTACCAGAGCTAGTCCCCACACATCCGAGTGTACAAGCTCCATTTTTGCTCCTTCTTAGTTTCCCCAAATTTGGGAAATCTCACTCTCTTTTCTTTCCAAAGATACAATGCTCACGAAATGTAGATCTAAATCTTTCAAATCTGATAACTTACCCTTAGCCTTTAAGATCAGCATTCCTTTTTGAATCATATGAACCAACTGGTTATACCACATGCATGCATCTGAATCTGAAGTAGATAATACAGAAAAGGAATCAGTAATACAAGTAGATAAATATAGCATTCCTACCTTCTTACCTCTTGCCACAACAAAAGCACCCTTGGTGACTTTCCAAGAGTCTTCTGTAAAAGTAACCATGCAACCAGATTCACCTAGTTGCCCTGCATAAATAAGATTTCTCTTGAGGCTTGGCACATGCCTCACATCTTTCAATACCCATGTATTTCCATTCTACAATTTTAGATGAACTTCCCTTTATTGGTAATACTGCAAGGTTCATCATCACCCAAATAAACATGCCCAAAATTTTCCTAGACATAATTTCTGAAATAACCCTTATTAGGGGTTGCATGGAAAGAAGTTCCTGAATCTAAAACACATGATTCAATTCTACTATCTAAAGAAAGAATAAGAGCCTCTTGCATTACCTCTCGATGATGCAGCAAGATTTACTTTTTACCTTTTTCTGGGTATTTGTTCTCTTTTTCCTTTGACCAACAATATTTCTTGCATGTCCTTTCTTTCCACATTTCCAACAAGTAATTCCCTTACTTCTGGATTTAGATTTGTTATCCCTTGACTTTGATTTCCCATTACTCTTACTCTTGGATCTCTCCTTTTGCCTACCCCTACTTTCTACATTCAAAGCATTTCCAGATGATGATTCCTTTGTACTCTTCCTGTGAATTTCTTCATTCAAGATTATACTAACCACATCATCAAACTTCAAAATATTATTATCAGATGTTATATTACTAACAGCCATTACCAAGTTATCCCAACTATTAGGCAAATAACATAAGAATAAAATTTCTTTTACTTCATCATCAAATGGTATAGCAACTGATTTTAACTTATTTACAATAGATCGGAAATCATTCAAATGACTAGATGCAGATCCACCTTCATGCATCTTAAAACTAAATAGTTTCTTCATCAAATAAACTTTATTTAAAGCACTAGGTTTTTCATATAAATTAGCAAGAGATTTCATTAACTCTACCATAGAAGCCGCTTCTGTAATATTGGAAGCCACGGATGTTGTCAGGCTCAATCTTATAGATCCCAAAGTCTTTCTGTCAATAATCTTCCATTCTTCATCAGTCATCTTTGTAGGTCTAGACTTCTCATCCAACGGTAAATACAAATCTCTTTGATACAAATAATCCTCAATCTATATCTTCCATAATTGATAATTTCGACCATCAAATTTCTCTACCTTTTTTATTTGTTTTCGCCTTCCATTGTAGCTCCCACTCAATCAAAAAACCCTCTGTGAGTAAATCTATCAACACACAAAACCCTCAAACAAAGCTCTGATACCAATTGTTGGGGTTAGCACACTAGTTGTATAGACAATATATCAGATCTAAGCATACATGAAAATAAAAGTGGATATTCTACCAAAAGAAATATACAAAACAAGAGACATAAATCAACACCAGATTTAACGTGGTTCACCTAGTGTGGGCTACGTCCACTAAGAAACAAGACAATCTATTATCCAAAGCTTTGACAAGATATACAATGAAGATTTACAATCTTCCACACCTCTCAAATGTATAGTACTTTCTTTCTCTCAATATTTTGCTTCATCACCAAGAATTCTCTCTCTCACCAACTTTTTCAAGTTCTTTCTAATTCTTGTTAATCATCTCTTTCTAAACCCTAGATTTTATGCTTATATAGTCATTTATAGACTTAGGGCACTTAGCCATGCAATTACAATCAATAGAAATACTTTAATGCTAAAAATAGATCTAATTCCCGAGAGTTAATTAAAACATCCTCGCACAAGTAACCGACGCCGGTTATCCCTAATCTGCTATCGGTTCCTCCCTTACCCGACCGATGTTGGTCCCGGGTGACCATGTCGCCCCCCTAATCGATTATAATTACTATATTTTCCAAAGAAGTTTCCATTGCATGCTAAATTGAAGTAATTGAGCTCCATAACTCAACATAAAGAAACTACTAAGGAATTCTAGTTTGTATTTGAAAATATAGAATTCATTTTATCTATCCAATTTCCTTGAAATTTTCAATAAATTTCTACCCCTATGATTCACCAAAGATCACAAAATTTCATCCCCAATAATTCGTGTGTGAAAAGTTATCAATAATGCAGAAATTTTTCAATTCATGGGAGCTAAAACATGGTCGTAAGTTGTATATTTTTTAGCTTTTCTTTGATGATTCTCATTCTCACCCCTTATTTTAATGAATTCCACTCCTAAGGACAATAAGGAGATGATCATGATGATTTTGGACTGAAATAAATTCAATTTATAATTTTTTTATAAAGAATTCACGCTTTTGATCTAGTAAGACCGTTTGGGTAGTTTTCGGTTAAATTGTGTAAGGAAATCCCAATTACACCTTGCAAATAATATTTAATGAGAAAAGAGGGGAAATATTTGGTGATGGCAAGCTAATATAAATCTATCATAAGGGCATTGCAGTAGTTGAATTTGGACTAGAAGATTCAATAAGAAAATAGAACAAGGCTTACCAAGGATGAATGAGAATGAATTGAACTAGTGTTACCTCCTTCAATTTCTTGCATCATTTTTTTGTATCGGAACTAGATATGGAATAAAGGGATCTCAATTATTTTACTCATGGTTAATAGTATCACAAAAGGTGAAGGGAGATGGATCAGCCAAAACATCATATGCAACACCCTCATAGAAAATCTGAGTTGAGTATGTAGGGTGGAAAAGACAACATGCATAGAATGTAACCAAGGACGACCTAGGAGGAGATTATAATTGAGATTAATAGGCATGACATGACATAAAACTTGAATATATCATGGCCTTGCATTAATTGGTAAAGAAATTATGCCTAGGAATTGTTTGGGTGTATTGTCAAAACTACAAATACATAAAGTAGATGGAGTTAAATCAGCGGCACAAAATCCTAACTGGTGTAAAAAATAAATATCACATACATTTAGACCATACCCTTATCAATCAAAGCATGCTTAACTATTATATTATGGATATGAACTTGTATATACAAAGGAGGTACATTATTGATAGTATTTTGGTATGGCATATTAGTTAGAGTAAAAGTAATATTTTCATCATTGATTTACATGGTAGTGGAGATTCGTTGGTTGATGTAAACATGGGAAGTATCAGAGTGGATAAGAGTATGATCCATAGTGTGACATGAGGCATGTATGCATTCGGGATGGGCTTTAAAAACTAAGTCATAGAGATGTCCATTAAATAGAAGGTAAGCTAGTATTTGATCAAGAAACGAGTTCATCAAATGATTTTAAAAAATTTAAATCTTATATTAGAGGACTGAAATCAAATGAATATAGAAATTACAAGCAAGATCTAGAATGTAAATTATAATTGAGTGTGCAAGATAGGATATAAGAGTGACGTAGTTTATATCACAAGATCTAAGATGATTTTGGGCTAGAGATTGAACGATTTGCAAACATGCCGGATCTCGGACTCGTATTAGCTTTGTTTAGAAAATTTAGTCTCGAGACTTCTTCGGACATGCTCCTAGAGAAGAACATGACTGCCGCATGAACTAGTGTATGATATGGGAACAAGTGTCCCTACAACAACTCTACTTACGGGTCTTTTTAGGGTTTGAATTTAGTCTCCCCGTTTAACTATTTATCACTAAATCATGGAATTAGTTCCTTCCTTTCATTATTTATCACTTCAAATCATTATCCCCAAATTGTCATAGTGTTCCCGTATATCATACATGTTACTACAAAATAAACCATAGTTACCTCCACAAAGCTCAAGAAAACATTAGATGAAATAAATAATGCATATGTTTGAGTTAGAATGAACTCTATGGTCACCCCAATGTGATTATCACCAAGTGTTGAACTAGATTTTAGACTCTATGTATTTCTTGTGTGTGATTGGAATTGTGTCCCTTAAAACTAGGTTATCCTTGTGCGATTCGTATATATGTAAGATAATAGGATATAAGAAATTTTTCCCCAAGATGAGTGTGTGAGATGGAATTCAGAAATTTCCTTCCTATGTAGTGAATAATGTATCCCAAATGCATTCTTTGAATGTTTCTCATTGCCCAAGTAGTAAATAGTAAGTATTATCCCCAAATTGTCTAGACCTAATAATAGTGAGTAATATATACATATACATATATATATATATATATATATATATATATATATATATATATATATATACATATATATATATATGTGTGTGTGTGTGTATGTGTATGTATGTATGTATATAGTATATATATGTGTGTGTGTGTGTGTGTGTGTGTATGTATATGATTCCCTTGTTTGAATTTATTCATTAACAATTGAAAATTTGACCCAAAGTGATAAAATAAACTCTAGAAAAGATACCAAATGATGTGGCAATTCAAAATCAAGAAAAGGAGGGAAATAGACAAAAGAACTTAAAGAGGATAGTTGGGATGCTCTTGTCCCTAATGATTGGTAGTATTCGGATGTTCGGAAGATATCACAACTAATCGAGTTGGGTCACATCTCCTCTAGTGTCCAAAAGTAAGGTGATCATTTCAAAAGAAAATAATAAGGGAGGGGTCCCATGGAGAGGGTTACTTGCTCCATAATTCACTTTGAAGTGGGTTATATGAGAATTTCCAAACACTACTATAGGATAGAATGGATTCTACCCCTGAAAAATTGGAGCCCTCGCTTTTTAGGAAGCATAATTATGTGGGTGGTAAAAAGGGGGAGCTAGATCTTTCCCTCACTTAAAAAAAAATTCCAAATATAAATTTCCATGCCATTAAAAATTCATTGGCGGGAATAATTTTGGAGGGAGATTTTTTTGGAAGGAGAGGCAACTCAACAGATCTAATATTCAGAAAAATTAAAAAGCCCATGGGACCATAAATATGTTAAAATATCCTTGAAATATCTCTATAGCACCAACTGAATAATTTTAGGAGCGGCAGCCCCATGGGACCACTAGGTAAGAGTGTGGGAAAGATAAAATAAGTGTTATTAATGTCTAGTCATCTTACTTATTAATCATGCATATAACGACATACCTAGGGGTGTTGATGTAAGTAGAAAGTGTGTGATTTCATGACTACAAATAGGATGAAGTCAGTATTGCTAAAAATATATTAAGGCTAGCAAGGTATAATGAGGAAAATATTGAAGTTGTTATCAACTATTTGCAATAATAATTGATAAAATGCATGAGACAATTGTTATTGAAGGTGGACACCTAACAGATACATAAAACATTCTCAATAAATAAAGATAAGGCATCCAACAAACTATTTGTAACCAAGAATCAAAATGAAGCCAAGAAACTCATATTAACCAAATTCAACAATCACCAACATTTGAAGATGCATCGACTAATCTTTCGATGAAAGAGATGCAAATTTTAGTTTCAATCAACAAGGTTTAATTCTTCCTACTCAAGTAAGTCCACTAAAGTGGCTAAGGGAGGGAACAATAAATATTGGCCTCAATGTTTCCTTCAACCAAGTATGTGTATCATTGTTAATGTCATCACCATATCCTCCTCTCCCAACTCATATAATTCATTACTATGTAAAATATTGAGAATGTGGCACATAATATGAAATAACATCATGGGTGTAAACAAAGAAGTATTAGAAGATACAACACAAAATCTAGCTTGAAAGAGATGGATAAACATAATTGTTATCATCATTTCTTGAGTTTCCTATTGAAAGGGTTTCTTAGAAGCTAGGAAAAAATGCACTTAGGTTGAGTAGAAAATATCAAATACTCACATTACATTAGTATAGGAAAATGTTTGAAGAAAATAATCCCACAAGAAAATAAGCAATGAATAAAGAATAAGCTAAAGGGAGGAAAAATGCCAAGTTAGTTGAGAGAGAAATAACATAACTTATAAATATTTAGAATTAAATTAAAAGGTAGAGGAAGGAAAAATAAAGGATATTGCAAAGTCAATAAATAGATAAAAACAAGGAACATGACAAAAGGGAGGGGAAATTCGAGAATCCTTGAAAGGAATTACATAGGTAGATACACTTAAGTAACTAAATAATGCCTCCGCCTAAATGACATCACATTTTAAGAGACGTGGTAAACACTCTTATCCTCATTAATTATTTTGTGTGTAGCCATCCTTATGAGAATCCTCCTTCCATAAACATGGCAAAAATCCCACCAATAAACATCTACTTTGTAAGGAAAAATCCCTATAGGACTATATGCAAATCCTAATATCTCAAATGTTTCGAATGAAGGTTTTTGTTCATTATTTCCACCATGGGTGTAGTAGGTGTTTAATTCCATGTGCATATGTTCTGAATTAGATAGTTTTTCGACATAGTATGTTAGGGTTATGAAGTTAGAGTTTTTTTAGATGATCAAACAAGACAAATATGCTATGTAATGTGTTTGAGTTAAATTTTGTGTATTTCATGAAACAAACCCAAAAATGTATATTGTAATATGTCCAAGAAGTATATCTATAAATGAAACAATCTAATATATAATGAAGTATTTTATTTCACCGCATCATTGTCAAAATAAAATGCAAGCAACATATCACTATATAAAATAAGATGAAATTAATATGTAGGAAGCTATTTACACCTTGATTATATCTATTTAATGGAAAATTCACAACAATAAAGAAGATCTAAGGATCTATAATGAGGGATTATTCTATTCATGATTATAATAATGCATTAATACTTAAAATGATTGATAAAACAAGAAACAATAGCTCAAATACACAAGATGAGAAGAATAGTTATACATGTACAGTGTCAAAATATTGAAGATTTGATGTGCAAATTGGTGGAAAAGGTGTATAAAATATTGGATATGCATTGTTATAAGTTCGTGGAGTTGGAAACTAAACAGGTAGGATCGTACAACAATTATATGGTCCAAACTAGAATTGTATGGTCATGACCTAGGGGTATACAACTTTAGGCCCTTTGAAATTTGAGGTATGAAAATTCTTATGTGATTTGATTGCTTGAAATGGAATTCATTGAATTTTTCTCATGCTCACATAACCTAAGAATTATTTGTAATCGCATGCAATAAAATAGAAACCTTAGAAACCTGCAATATCCTTCATCGAATAATTAACAAACCAAAGGGAGAAATAATGTGTGTGGTGAGATTGATCTACCCCTAGTGGATAAACCTAGTTGTTGAGACAAACTAAGTGTTGCACTATATGCCCTTGTGTGGGATTAAGCCTCATGTAGTTCTCTTAGGTGTGTGTGTAAATGTGAGTACAATCTAGCCAATCCCCTAGGCTGCCCTCATGTCTCTTGTCACTAAGATAGTGGAATAACTATATAGCATATAATGTAGCCAATATGATAGTAATTTGATTTGGTTTACCTTAGCTACTTGACTTAACCATTTGTTCCTTAAAACCCTTTGACAATTATTAGATTGACTTTGATCTTGCTAATACATACTCTATGACCTTTGCATGTTTGGAAATGGAGGAAGCTAGACTATTTGACTTGGTTGAGTGCTTCAAACATATAATAGATATTGTTCTAATTGATGTGTAGCTAACTTGGGAAGATTTAAAATACTTTTACGTGTTTTTGGAATGATATTTATAATAGGATCTTGTAAGAGTGTTAGGTGAGTTATAAAGTGACATTAACTTGCTTATTGATCCTAAAATGGTGTTATTTTTTCTTTTTACTTTTCAAATTTCCAAAAAAAAAATTCCAAATTCACAATTGATCAAGTGTACTTAATTGAAACTATTTTTGGGTGTTTTGAAACCCCAATTTTCAAAACACTATCTTAACGATCAATTATCGAATTAAATTTCAACTTTCGTAATCAAATGGAAATAGTACAAATCCTTCAATTTGATCATAATCTAAATCTTACAATGTAATTAATCTGATATTAAAACCCAAAATTGAAATGTGCATTCAATTGACTGTTGTGGATTGTGGATTGCAATATTTTTCCAATTAATCCAATTTCCTATTTAAATTGTTTTCTTTATGAAATTTATCAAAATTAATCCAAATGATGAATTTTTATCTAATCAAAAGCTTCACAAAACTGAAATAAATCCACAAACCAAATTGTTAACGGAGTTCACCCAAAGGCTAAGTCTCTGGATCCACGTAATCGTGAATCGATTTGTAACACCTCACAAACGGTTATATTCCTCTTTTGCATTGCAAGCATTGACATGTGATTTTCAGGAACAAATGTATGCTTCGTGGTTGTTGAAAAATCATGCTTGCCAGGGATAAATCATTTCTACTCTTTTATTATAGGGCTGATATGTTGTTGCTTGCAATAATCTATTTCACTTCTTATGAGTAAGTTGTAATCTAGTCAGAATGGTTGCAAACTTATCTTTTGCAATTAGACTCATCCTTGGATCAATTCCATTGATCCAAGGTATGTTTTAAATCTTCTTATCTAAATTGAATGAAAAACTGACATTCATTGTTTAAGATACTTAACGGACTGAACTTGTGTTAGTTGCAAATTCTTTATCATCTTAAAAGACCGTGCCTCGCATTCTATTTTTTGTTGTGCTCGGCTCTTCTTGATTGACCCTCAAGGGCGCTTAATGACGTAAAGGGAAGTAGAAACCGCTTGATTTTGAAGAAAGTGAGAATATAAAATTGACCTATATCTATTAAGGTCTATCCTAATGGATTCAAGACTCAAATGATTTACCTAACTCTTCTACGCCACTCTACGTGGGATTTTCAGGACAAATGTATGCTTTGTGGTTATTGAGAAATCATGCTTGCAGTGGATAAATCATTTCGCTCTTTTATGTAGGGTGATATGTTGTTGTTTGCAATAATCTATTTCACTTCTTATGAGTAAGTCAATCGTCCTAATGGTTGCAAACTTATCTTTTGCAATTAGACTTTCATCCTCGGATCAATTCCATTGATCCAAGGTATGTTTTAAATCTTATTATCTAAATTGAATGAAAAACTGACATTCATTGTTTAAGAGACTTAACGAACGAACTTGTGTTAGTTAAATTCTTTATCATCTTGAAAGACAGCTTCTGCATTCTATTTTGTGTTGTGCTCGGCTCTTCTTGATTGACCCTTGCAGGCACTTAATGACATTAAGGGAAGTAGAAACCTACTTCGGGATTCTGAAGAAAGTGAGAATATAAACTTGACCTATATCTATTAAGGTCTATCCTAATGGATTCAAGACTCAGGTGATTTACCTAACTCTTCTACGCCACTCTACGTGGGATGACATCCTAACCTAAGTTGTTAACACTAAGTTAATATGAATGGGAAATAACCTAAGGGATGCTAAGTTATTTCTAACCTATTGTATTTGGTTAAACTAAGACCTAACCTAAGGTGACAATCTATTGTTTGAAGGTTATATCCTAAGGTTATATATTTTAAATTAACCTAAGAAAATTCTATCTATCCTAAACTAATGGGATATGAAAGGGAACCTATGGGTCATTGGCAAGTGGGAGCTAAGCGGCGGTTCCTAAGCTATTAATGAGATGTGATTTTTGTATTTAAAAAGGAAGAGTACTGCCAGACTTGGTAATTACATGGAAATTTGGAGGAACCTACGTGGAGGCATCACTAAGTTTGGAAATGCAAGTGGAAGTTAAATTTAGTCTCACCAACTTTGGATGGTGGTGGTAAGGAGAGATAGGTGGGAATATGCAAATTAATGGCATTAATTCACCTCGGTTTTGCGAGCAAGTTTTCTTGGAAGGCATGTTGGTGGATTTGTTGGGGTTGTTTTTCTTTGCATGCTTCACGATTTTTGCTCTACATGGAGCTATCTAGTTTTTCAAACCATCAGTTTGATCTGCACTTAGTGGCTATTTTTGAATTCTCTGATCTATTTTCGGTTCGAGGAATGTATAAGAGGCACTAGTGGAAAAATATTATTGTTGTTTGATCTTGCTTGGAGAAGAAGGGGTGTTGGAAACTCTACCGAAGTCTTCTTCAAATCGGCAGAGGCACTATCAGGCATGATAGGCTCTACCCATTAAGATTTATTGCTTTCTTCTAAATGATTCATTAAAACAACTCGCTCACTAGGATATATATTTTTGCATGATGTATCTAGTTATTTACTTGCTTGTTTTCTTGAAATTTATGTGGGTTTTGGAATACGAATCCTTGGTTGTTAGATGGTAGTTCTTGTGAACTTTATCTGTACTAGTTCTTGGTGGTATTCAAACAAACTTGCTTTTAATAGCTCTGTTACTTGTATTCAAGTCTGGTGTTGTCTAAATGGGTACGCGTTGCCATATGTTTTGTTCTGAACTATCATTAAGAACATTAGTTCATTGAGCTTGAAGTAGAGTTCCTTGGTCGTTCTGAACTGGCATTGTTGTTTGTTTGGTTCTATATCTCTATTTAAGTTTTGTGTTTTGGGGAGTTGTAATAGAGCTCCATGGATGTTCTAAGCTTGTGTGAAGCTTCAGTGCTTTGTTATGAGATTTTGTTGGGGCCTTGTGATCATTTGGACTGAATGGAACTAAGTATAGATCTGAACTCTTGGTTGAGCCTTTGTATTTCGACACTTTGTACTTATATTTAGTTCTCATGTTGAACTGGTATTCGAGTTGTGATTTTTGCTCTGTACTTTTACTCGAGCTAAGGTTTTATTCTTAATTATGGAACTATGAATACTAGACTCGCATTGGAATGTTGTGTTGACAGAGCCAGTGTTAGAGTCTGGAAAAGTCTGAACTTATGTTCAAAGTCATATTCGACATTGTACAGTATTTTAATTTTTTGTGTTCTAGATCTATGTGGGAGTTGATGTGTTTACTTATTTCACGAGCTAGGTTTTGGTTAGTTTTGGTTTTGTAAAGCTTTAATCTCATTAATATAGTCTGCAAAGGGACCTTTGGAGTTTTTTATTGGTCGGATGTAGACCGAGTATCTTCTTTTTGAAACCTCCTCTGTCTTGCTTCTTGTGCGAGAATTTTTGTATTACTTCTGTCTTTCAAGCCGCACGGTGTTCTTGAATATGACAAGGTGTGTGAGTTCGAAGTAAAACCTCTCCCTCTCTACCCTGAGTGAATCTCGTGTCATGTAGGGAGCTTGGTTGTTTAATTCTCATGAATTAATGGACTAGAACTGCAATCTATTTTGGGACAATCGTATCGATTGAAGAGGCGTATGGAATGTATTATTTAATTCCTTTTTGTCTTTGATGTTGAGAAAATTCTTACCGTCATAAGCTTATAATGGAACTCGAGGGGCTTGTGGTGATTCTACTCAGTCGAGTGGAGGAAGTTGGGGACAGTACTTGTCTTGAACAGTTTGTTTAGTTCCCTACTCTCTTTAGATATTTCATCTGATTCGTGGGTTTTAATTGAACGATGAATTTAAACCTATTTTCTATGTGTGTCATTTGAAGGGAATACGGTATCCTTGTCTCTGAATGCTTGGGAAATTCAGTCCACAGGGACCATGAGTTTCATCGACCCTTGTCTATCTTGTATGGTTGCATATTTCTATTCCTTGTTGATTTCTTTGAATGGATGTCCGGGTTTTAGACAGGGAAGTGAATCGATCTCTTGAGGACAGTATGTTGTTTAGAGACAATACTATGAATTTCATTTTGAGATTGAATTTGGATTTGAGCTTGGTGAATGAAAATAGGTAAGTAGTTGTAAGTTTTGTAAAGAATGTTGGTAATGTGCATCCTTTGATTGTGCATTCTGTTTGAGTTCTCTTTTGGGAACTAGCTAGAGAATTTCTAAGTTTGTATTTAATAAAGGATTTCATTTCATAGTATAAATGAAATGAAATATGGATTGGGTCCATTTTGGTTTGAGATCCTTTTATGTTGACTGTTTAAGTTCATTGATTGAACTTCTCGTTATTTGATTCTCTTCTAAGATGGAAATTTTCTAGTGGATTGGTTAAGAGATTTAATTGCCAAAGTATAGCTTGGATTTGTGGGCAGTCTGAGTTTCAAACCTTTGCATTATATCTACTAGTAGATAGAAGTTAGTAAGGCTTTCTTTTAGACTATTTTTAATCTACTTGGAATTGAATTGGGATTCTTGTTTTGTTGTAGCCTCTTTATGTTTGGACTCCTTATTTTTTCATCTTTAGACTGAGGCAGTGATGCGTGTTCTAAACCTGATTCTTTCCTTTAGAGAAATTGTGTCTGAGAAATAAATATGTATTGATTCTCTCCTTTGTCTATATGGAAAGATGAAGCATACTAATATGAGATATGTTGTAACTAACTCCTTTCTGCTTGGAAAAGTTAAATGTGTTTTTCTATCCTTATGAATTTATGAAATAATGGAAGGACAAGACTTTTTGACTGTTTAAAAGTAATTGATAAGACCAATTAAGTCTTGTGATATAATTCTGATGTCACAGATTATAATATGTTCTTTTCTTAAAATTCAATTCAGATTTTTTTATTTGTACTTCTTTCTAGATGTGATTACTTATGATTATTGTATGTTGTATATTAATTGTTTCATTAAAGCAGAGTCGTTTAATGAAACAATTAGTGGAATGCACTTTACTTTAATGCTTAGTGCTTATCATGCTCAGTTCATTAAACTGACCCGTGCTAGCAATTTTGTAGATGGACATCGTAAGTGATAAAGGAAGACAAGAACTTTCATGTTGTATTGGGATTATTTAATTATGGATCTTATGTAAAGAGTTTCGGTTCATTCTTGATTTGTATTGAAAAAGAAAAGTTGTATTCTTTTTGGAATAAAGGTTGTTTGTTATACAGTATGCCTGAAATACATAGTCTTGTAATGTATAGTTTTATAATGATGAATTGAAAGTTGAGATTTACTTGTATTGGTTGTGTAAATTATCTTGTATTTATGAAGAAGATGGAAAACCTATCTTGATGATATTTTTCATATCTGTTATATGCTTAATTTGGATAAACTTGATCAGTTGGTTAAAGGGAAATAATTAGATTCCCTTATTAAGATGCAACTTGTTAAGTTGCATAAGATAACAATTTTATCTAAACAATTCTAACATAGTATGGAATGTGTAATGAATATGTAGTAAAACTATAGAAATTGTGAAAGATAAGAAGGGTACGACAAACCCTAACACTTAAATCATGTAGAGGAAGATTCTTCCTCACTCAAAGAAATGTAATCTAAAGAATGGTGATATGATCGTTGATCGTTAGACTTCATTTCCTATAAAGTCTACTTCTAGTTGAACCTATTTGGTTGTTACACCTTCTTTGAATGGTTAAGTTACATTTAATGGGACTTTTGAGGTTGTTGTCTTGTCCCTTGGATATCTGTTTGTTAAGCCTAGTAAAACAAACCTAAAAATCAATCATAACTTAAGGAAGTTCTTTAATGACTAAATGAATCAAATTTAGAAAAGAACTTATGGAGTGTTGGATTAAGGTTTAGCAGGGTTGTTGTAATCGGTGCAATAATCCAAATTATAAGGTATTAATAACCTCCTTGGAGTATGTACATCTCGATGAGGTAGTTTTTGTAGGATGTTGGCACATGCCAACTATAGGACTATACCTTCAAGAAGACAAGGGTCTTCTCAAGGATACAAAGTTACAGTTGACATGTGGTAACACCCTTCTGCATTGATCATCTAGATCTACACATAAATAAGGACTTCAACTTAGTTTCTCTCTAAGTCAAGTTAGTGGCATGTTTAGGATAGGAAGTAGCTTTCAATGGCTCAAGGTACCTTGGCACATCTGATTGACTTAGGTCAACCGAGTATGCCCATATACCCTCGGACATCAGAGTGTCTTCCATGATAAATTATGTTTCTAACTAGGGCTAGGGTTAAACCTTGGACAAGTGGACTGACGGTAGTTAGTAAAGACCATTCTAGATAATAGAAGAGTGAGGTGAAGGACATATTCTGGAACGACGAGTATGTTGTCTAGGAATAGTAACATGAACAATATGTTGAAAATCTTTGGCCAAGTGTATCGCAAGATGTTGGTTACATTGTCCTATGTAACCTAGTTTAAAGCAAATATGATGTTAGATGAATATTGGTAACAAATATTCAAATAGGTTCTTTCAATAGATCACTTAAGTACTCGAATAGGGTAGAGAACCAAGTATAGGTAATATACATAAAGTATTATATACTTAAGTTAACATGAGATATCGTTTGGTAATCGAGTCATGGAATGAGATATCAATATCATACCGAGTCATTATAAATGCATATGGTTATCTGATTATGAGATTTATTGGCATGGAATGTGTGTTCTAAATGATGTTTTATTTAGAACAGAGAACATTATGTAAAAAAATCCTTGTTTCTAAAGTTTTAAAATGGGAATGTTACACGATCTATTATTACCCAAATAAGTACAATTAACCCTTCTATAATGAAAAACAGGCCTTTATACCTGAAATGAAGCTTAGAAATAACTTTACAAACTCTAATTTCCTATCAGAAATTGTCCACAAATTTACCTGTGGCTTCACAGCTCTCCATGAAGGCTTTTCCCATGCAAATGTAATGTAAACACACCTACACTGGAAAACCTACAACACTTCATGGAAAAATAAGACTACCACTTTGTTTTTGTCTCTAAATTCTAAGAAAAATTGCTTTTTACACCGAGCTATAATAATGTCCCTAGGTGCCTCAAAAATGAAGTTTTCTAAAATTTCCTTGTTTTGGTCTATACATAGTCTTACACTGACTATGTTTTAAATTCTAGTGAGCTCATATTTTCAACGTCAATCCCCTCAGGGTGATTCAATGAGCTCGTGGATCTTAGTGGTACGAGGTCAGGGGTTCAAATCTCACCTCCATTTTTGCAACTTCGTTTTAGCTTTGTGGGGAAAATATCCCACATCCTCGGCATAGGGGATTGATTTGCTATTTAAAAATAAAGAAAGCCCGCCATTTGTCATGTGGCTACGGCCACATCTCCCACGTTTTGTTTGGCACTACTATAACTAGAAATTTGTTCACTCAACCCATCGGGTTACATGGACCGGCTATACGTGTATGGTCAGCACTTCCCACTATGAGGGCCGAGTCATTTTGCCTTGTTGTGTCGAGGTGATACACCCTATGTTGGGCTATGTGTTGACTATTTTTTTATCTCGCCCAAAGTTCCCACTTTGAATTTAGTTTAAACTACCAAGTTATATAGTTGAATCATTGGCTGCATGTGCATCTACCGAATAGTATTAGATAAGCCTAAATCATATGCCAATATTTAAGGTCTGTCACGTCCACACCGATATAATATGGAATTAGGTGGCAATAATTCAAACCGCCTAAGTAATGTGACGCCAATACAATGTTTATATAGAAATTTTTGCATTAGGTCATGTGCTCGGTTTTAGTGGTAATGTGGTGGAAAGTAGGATTTTAAACCCTCATATGCTTAAGCATATCTTCAACTAGTAATCCTTGATAAATAATACAACAAATAAAATGGGATTTTTGGGCTCAATATGGTTTTCCAAAGTATTTGTTGAGTCATATGAATAATTCAATGACATGCCCGATCAATATGGATGACTTGGTGGGCATCACCCCACCAAGCTCGAAATATAGCTTTCCAAGCAAATATATATATATATATATATATATGAAAACTTCAATCCTCCAATAAAATAATCCCACATGGGCAATGTTAGAAGATAAATGGCATATAAAATTGAAAACATGATAATGGTAATATGAAGTAAAGGTGGCAAAGGCAGCCCTCCTACAAAAGAGTGTACCGAAACGTGGCCGAGGCCCTCACCAACAAAAAGAAGGGCCCATGAATCATCAAAGACCAGAGGTGCTCAAACATGAATTTTTCAACCTTTTACCCTTTTTACCATTTTTCCACATGTCACGTCTAGATTGGATTGTTGACCATGTTGACCAATTTTGACGCCAAACTTTGACCTACAATACCTTTTGCATATGAGCTTTGTTTTCTTAGTTCCACCTATTAATGGAAAGCTCTTGAGATGATCTATAGGCCTGCAATGTTTTAGGAAGATTTAGGGAAGATCTATCCACTAAAAATCCTCCGGATCACTCCTCCCCAATAAGACCATTTTGTCCTCAAAAGGGAACTTAATCCAAATTTCGTGACATCACAAACAAGAACTTTAAAATCATCCTTTGTATATCACAAACAAGAAAACCTAGTTTATAAAGATGGTAATTTTCTTAAAATTTTCAATAATCAAAAAATATCCATTAATAGTAATTTCACCCATGTCCATTACTACAATCAAGATGACAAATGAATCTATCATACTCCATCAGTACACTCTAACCCCGCACCATTGTCAATAATACAAATGTATCATGCATTCACAACTTGTTAGTGTAAAACTTATACATACTATTTCAGAATTATGATTTTCGATAGATTACAAATATTTATGCCTAACAATAAGACTTATAAATGTGCAAACATCATGCATAGCAACAAAAAGTTTGTATAAATTTTACACACAAATAGTTCCTACGTGAAACAATTTACTCTCTAACAAAGATACTAAATACAACTTTCCAAACTCATCCATTTGATCACTAATCATGTCCCATAAAACCAATTGTACATACCGTGAGCAAATGGATGAGTTCTGGAAAGTTAGATTTAAGAGAAAGAGATGCGAGAATAGAAAATTGGATGAATGTGAGATGATGAATGGGCGCTATACCAAAAATAGGTGTCTACATTTGCCCCTTTTTGTTGAGTGATTTGTGATAGCAAGCCATGAGACAAAAACAAAAAGGTTAGATGAAAGATGTGTACGAGGATGGATGAAGATACAATCAAAGGAAAGATGCCCTAGGCAAAAAGGATCACAATAAATAAAATAAAAATATGGCGGTGACTCCAATATCACATCGGTAGAGGACAATTGCAGTCTCAATGGAGACAGATGACAACATTCTCATGACTGGTGAGTGGGTGAAGACCATTGTAGTATGGATGTAAACCAGATGACCAATGGGTCATAGGAAAACATCAAAATATGTGCAACTAAATGCGAAAGATGTGTGTAATCCTTTGTTTGCGAGGAATCGTGTGAAAAATCATGTGTCCACAAAAGGACATGATGAAGATAATGATGCCCCAACATAGGGCACGAGAAGGACACAAGGTGAGTTATATGCGTTGACAAGTACAAAGATGAAAAGGTACCCCAACATAAGACATAGATAGATGTTGAAATAAGATATCCTAGGGGGAATACTCATAAATGTGGATATGATGAGCAAATAGGATAGAAGGATGAGATAAAATGCCCTAAAAGGATAATAAATATGATGGCAATCATGTTTTATAGAATGATGCATAAGTGTTAGCAAATTAGAAGGTGAAGAAGACAAAAAAATCTTATTTCTTCGGTAAGTGTGATAGAGATACTTTTGCATCAAAACAAAAGCAGAGAAAATATTCAAGGAAGAGAACAAGATTAGATAGGTGATGTCCGTTATGGTATCTTCCAAGACAAAAATGTCAAAAGAATATGGGAAGAGATTCTTAGAAATGGATATGATGATTTCCCTGTGAGAGGACTGACGAAGATAAAAGATGTGACATGGTTCTCAAAAAGAGAAGAGGTCAATGTGGTAAAGAGAAGAAAAAGAATGGTAATGAAAGGGATGGATAACGATACGTAAATGGAGAAACATCGGCATTATCAGAATGCCAAATTTTAAGGGATGTTGAGAAAGAGAAAAGGGAATGACATGAGGATTGGTTGATTATGAGAAGAGCAAGAAAGATTGAATATGAAGGTGATAAGGATATGGAATAGAGGGACGGAGACGGAGGAGGAGAAAATAAAGAATGAAAGGGGAGGAAGAAGATAACAAAGAAGGATTATAGAGAAAGGGGGAAATGAAGAAGGACAAACAAAGAGAAGACAAGAAAAGAACATAGCAGAGGATGAAATTATGAAAAAGGGAGAGAGTTATTCAAGATGAAAGGCATGATGAAGGATGGAGCAGAGGAAAATAGAGAGGTAATGGAAAACGAAAGAGATGATAGAGCAAAGAAAATTGAAGGAAACAGATCATAGTGAGGAAATCCAAGGAAAAGAATATGGAACTGACCGCATGGAAATGCATGTGGATGATGAGATGATAAAGGAAATGGGATAACGCTTAAAGATTCAAGTTTTTGACAGGGGAAGTAAGGAGGAAGTGTGAGGTAAAATGGGGAAAAGGACGATGTAGAGGAAGTAAAATAAGATGAAGATCAGAAAGGAGGAGAAGACAACAAAGAAAATTATGTAGATGGAAGGGAACCAAGAATGAAGATATTTGGTAAAGAGTGAGAAGCATAAGGAACGTAAAGAGAAACTTGAGGGAAGGAATGACATCAATTGGAAAAGAAACAGAGGTGTATGAGATGAGGATATGTTGATGATGAGAAATAGAGAGAAGGTGTATGATGAAGACAGTGAAAAAATTGGAAAGGAAGAATGGAAGATGGAGAGGTGGCGAGGAAAAAGAAAGGATGGGATATGAGAGGTAATGCCAATGAATAGATGTTAGGAGAAATCCATCGATAATGATTAGTAGGAAAAGATGAGACAAAAGATAAGACAAGGCAGAAAGTAAACGAAAAATGGGAGGGGGAACGCCAATGAAGCGATGTTAGGAGAAGTCCTCCGCTAATGATCAGAGGACACAGAGGAAGGAAGAAATGAAGATAGAATGGAGGAGGTCAAAGAAAAGGATTCATGTTGTGTGGAATGGGGATGAGTGATTTTTAGGAGAAGTCCACCGATAATTACTAGTGCAGAAACAAAATATTATGATGAAATAATGTTAGGAGAAGATTAATGACAAAGACGTGTAAGTATGGGGGTAGATATGTGGGAGAACTCTAGAAGATGAAGTGGAAAGAGTAAAGAAAGGAGGGATAATGATGTGTAGGAAGATGAAGGTGAGGATAGGATGTAATGGATGAGAATGAATGAGAGAAAAATGAAGAAACAAGACATGAAAGGAATAGAGAAGCAACGGTTAAGTAAGATTACCCAGCGACGGATGATGGAGATGAAAAAGAGACTAGTAGGAAGTGGTGTTTGTGAGAATGAAAGAGGAGGTGAGAGGATGTGATGATGGGGAATGCCGAGAAAATGTAGATAGAGAGAATGTGGGGTAGTGGGGGAGTGCAGATGACAAATCATGCTTAAGAGGGAATCTTAAGTAAGATCACCATGCCATAGGAGGATTTAAGTAAGATCACCAAACCGGCAGTGACAATATGGAAGGAGAAAGACAACATTGTATTGGATGCAGGTGTGGAAGGGTTAGTTGGAATGGATGAGTATGATGAGAAGTGGGAGATAGAAGATGAGGAAGAGATGATGGGAGATGAAAGGATCGACGACCAACCATTCTTAAGAGAAACTCTTAAGTAAGATTTCCTTGCAATGGATATGGTAATCAAGAAGAAGAAGAATGATGAAAAGACTGAGAAAGTGTATACCAAAATGGAACAAAAGATGAAATGAGGTGATAACAATGTGATAACAAGGAAACAAAGGAGTGTTACATGAATGGGTGGAGGAACATATGTAACGTAGATGGAGAGTGTAAGGAAAATCCTTAATGGGATGCCCACGTGGTGGTGGTGGTGATGCAAGATTGTTAAATGGAAAAGGAAGAGTGGAAAGAGGTTTTTGGTGGTGATTGTCATCTCATTGAAAGAGGAAATGGTGGAGAAGTTTCTACAGCGGGAGGATCCAAGGAAGAAGATATACCTTAACTAAGGTTCTCTAGCTATATGGATGGTTAAACAAGATTGTCAAACCGAAAGTGGGAGAATAAAAGAGAAACTCAAGAGGAAAACAAGTAAGATATATGGCATCGTGCAAGGGGACAGAAAGGTGAGAAGGATGATGTGGAGATAAATGGTGATGAGTGGACATGGAGAGCAGGAGTAATGGATCGAGACATCTTTAACATGTTGAGAGATAAGGAGCTGCAGGATAATGAACTTGCCTTGAGAAGGACCCTCAAGTAGGATTCACAAATTGCAACAATGATCAAGTAGAATTCACAAACCGAAGAGTGTATTTGCAAACGCATTCATGGAGATGATGGATAAATATAAAATTCATAGTGTGAAATTTGATGTGATTTTTATAAAAGATGATTTAGATGAGATGAATGGAACATAGTTGTAGCAAGGGTGTATAGGGAAACTATGTTTTGGATTAGATTGGAGATAAATAAGAAAGGGTACCACTCAAAGCATTACACTTGTAGCCAATAGTAGGTGTTAATACATAACCAACGATAGTTAGTTATACCAAAATATCATGAGGGAAATATGGATGAAAGATGCTCGTAATCCTAATGTTGACATGACAAAGGGATCAAAGATGTGACTTGTACATGGGAAGGGGATCTCGAAAGGTAGCGTTCCTTAAGTCTATGCCCCAACTCTAGGAAAGGGGAAAACAATAGCAGAAAGTTGATCAATGCGGAAGATTTCGAAAATGTTTATAAAATAAGGTTGATCAATGCGGAAAACCTTCCAGATGACATAATAACAGAGAATCCATCCTTCAAGGGTATGGTCTACTTTATACATAATATGGATGGAAAGAATAAGGTGATAGCCATCCTTCAAGGGATCGGTCTATTTCTTTTGATTTTTCTTTGATTGTGATTTGTATACTTTTCTTTTTTTTTTTTTTTTTTTTGTATTTTTGCATGAATAAATATCCTTCAAGGATCACCTGTTGTTGAAAACTTTAACTTTTCCTTCTACATACATGAATTTGAGCTTCACATGGGGGAGAGCTGGGAATAGCTAAGTAAACCACTTAAGAGGGGATAAGGAATGTACAAGAGACACCTTGGACCCTTCGCATGGCTGCAATAGGAGAATGAGAAGATAATGGATGTAATGGTTACGGGATCACATCAAAGTAGTGAAGGCGGACCACATAATTCAGATTATTATAATGATAAATGGAAGGGGCTAAGGATGGAGGAATGATCTAAGGATATAACTAAGTGCTCAAGTGGTAGATATGTTAACAGAGATTGATCACAAGTGCAATGCATTAAGAGGTCACGTCTCTAGTTTACCACCATGAGAGGGAAGACAAGTGTAGTTGCAATAAGATGAGATGATAGCTAAGTAGGAAACAAAACCATGTCTTGAAGGAAACAAACATATGACCACAATGGTGGATTTAGATGAAAATAAATGATGATGCCCCAAGAGAGACATAAACATAGAAGGACAATCATGGCCTCAAAGGAGGGCTTGATGAAATAAACGGTGTCCCAAAAGAGACACACATATAGCCACAATGGTGGAATTCAAAATAGATGGTGCCCCAGAAGAGACACAAATATAGCCACAAAGGTGGACTTGGAGAAAAAGGTCCCTCAATGGAGAGACAAACATGGCCTCAAAGGAGGGATTTGATGAAAAAGATGATACTCCCAAAAGGAGCATAAACATAAAAGAACAAATATGGCCTCAAAGGAGGGCTTATGAAATAAACGATGTCCCGAAGGAGACACAAATATAGCCACAATGGTGGACTTCGAAATAGATGGTGCCCCAAAAGAGACACAAATATAGCCACAAAGGTGGACTTAGAGAAAAAGGTCCCTCAATGGAGAGACAAACATGGCCTCAAAGGAGGGCTTAGAATGAGATGAGGATCTAGATATAATTAATTTAGATTGGATGGATGTGAAGGAGGTAGATAAAACAATGTCAAAGAGCAAAGTCCCCTAGTAACAAGGGATTTTATATGGATGATGTGTTCAAGGGCGAGGGAAGGTTGTTCCCCCAATGAGTTAAATGTGAAGGAGGTAAAGGATGTCGAAAGAGCTTAGATGAGATTGTTTTAGATTTGGATGGGGTAAATGATCGAGACCACAAGTGTGCTTAGTAAGATAAGTGGCATTGATAAACAATGGAGGGAATTCCTTAGGAGGAATGACATGGGCTGGAGGGATGTTAAGGGATAATATGGATGGAGAGATCATGGGAGATCCGACAGATGGGATATGGATTGATTCAAGGTAGATGGAGAAGTAAATTTCCCCTGAATGAGGAAATCATCTTTCTCTATAAGATTGTGGATGATTGACCGAAAGGCCTTACAATGTTTGATGTCATGGCCCGGGTATGATGATAGGCACAACTGCAATTAGGATTGAACCATGATGGCTTAGGACCATATGGATCGAAGGATTTAATAGGAGGAAGTTTGATGGCATATGTTCGAGTTAAATGTCAAAAATATTTGCGTATGACCCCATTGAAGTGTCATGGGGAAGGTAACTCTTATGGGTTTTGATATGATGTCTCAGCTTGGTGTTAGGAGAAGATGTAGATGTAGATTGGATGTGTGAATTTCATGTTTTGGAGGAAAAATCAAATTTGGTTAAGGATAGTATTGTTTGGATGTGGGTTGATTATTACAAGATGTCGTAGATGGAAAAACTGATCCTGACATGGATGTTGTGGCATTGGATTGTTGAGAAGAGGGCAAACTTGAATGTTTCCATGGATGTGCAGGGGACTGTCGGGATGTTTTCCCAAGCCTTAGACTTCAACCGAGAAGATTTACCTCTAGCAGGGATGACAATAATTTCAACTGGAGGATCTGATAGCGGTGGTGTGGTTATCAATGGAGAAATTGTTCTAAAATAAGATGAAGATGTTAATGAAGAGATAGGTGTTTGTATGATGCGATTAATGATATCTATGTGAGACATGGATTGTTTTGATTTGGGCATGGAAAGAGATGATTTTGTAGAGGGAGAAGGTAAAGCATATTTCTTTGATTTAGGTGGATGTGTTGGTACAGTAGGTGATTTAAGGGGTATATTTGGTAGGGTTGCAGATCGAGAGGATTTGGTTGATGTGATAGGAGGATTGGGTAAAGAGTATTGGGGTAGACTGGGTGATGTGGCCATGGGCAAGGTTGTCAAGGTAGAGATAGGTGACTTTTTGATATGATAGGTATAGGGGTAAGCTAGATAGATAAAGATGTAGGCATTTTTGGAATATGTGGAGATGTGAGTGATGTGATAACCGATGGAGTAGACCTTATAGGTATGGGTAATGTAGCAAATGCAGGAGCATTTTCAGATGTAGAAGTAAAAGAAACTGGTTGTTTCATAAATGTTTCGAGGGGTAAGAATGATATTTTTGATAAAGGGATTGATGTCGAAGATAGGGTTGTAAGGGTGCATGTTGTAGAACTAGGTTTAGTTGGGATGGTTGTGAGTAATGTAGGTGTAGTAACAGGTGCATTTGATGAAGATGTTGGTGAATGAATAGGTGTGAGAGATGCACGGATATGTGTGGATATGAGTGGAGCCAAAATAATTGCTAAGGATGAATCTAATGTGATAGATTGGGGTATGTTTGAAGTGGCGGAAATGGATGATATAGTTGAATTTGATGTGGATGTGGCAAGGATAGGAGAAGGTACAGGTTCAAGATAGGTAGTGAAAGTTGATGTAGGTGTAATTGGTTCTAAATAAGGGATGGGAATAATGTCCACTATGGGAACATGCGGAGTTGGTGATGAGATAAGATCTTGATTGGCAGTGTCAACCATACAAGCATTTGATAGTGGAGATGTAAATGGGGTGTCATGATTCGTTGGTGGTTGATTAGTCTGTGTAGTGGAGGTGTCAATTTGGATATTTCCTTGATTTACAAGTTGTTAGAAACAATCTTTGAAGGAATGACATCTCTCAATGTCATGACCTTTGACTCAATGATATTTACAAAAGTGGGCCTCATGATACCAAATAGGCTTGGCTTGCAAGTTGTCTATGGGTCATATGGGAGGCAGTTGGATAGATTTTATGCTCATCAACTTATCAAATATAGAACTGTATGATTCTCCTAAAGGAGTGTAGTTGGTTGTTGATTGAGGAGATCATTGTTGAGACCATGTGTTTGGTGTAGATGGGGATGAGGGTTCAATGACCATAGTGTTGGCCGCAGTCTTGAACTCGTCATTATGTGTGAATGGTTTAGTGGATTCAATTTTTGATTTAATTGAACTTAATTTAAGATGACCTTGCTCAATGGCATGGGTTTCGAGCTTGCAAGCCATTGTGAAAGCTTCATCAAATGTTTGGAATGATTGGATCTGTAAAGTGGATGATATATGTTTGGCACACAAACGTGAGAATAAGTCGATGAGTTTGGTTTGCAGGGATAATAGTGAAGGATAGTTGGTTTATAATAGCATGCCATCAGTGTGACGAATTCGGTGATGGGCTCATTTTCATCTTGTCACAAATGGTATATATATCAGCGATAGTGGTCTTGCATGTGATATTGATAGAAAAGTGTTCTAAGAACAACTGTGCAAGTTGAGTAAAAGAGAATAAGTAATGTCATGGGATACTGTGGTACCAGTCCAATGCGGGACCAGACAAAGACATGGGGAAAGTACGAAGGAGTAAATCATGATCATGCGCAATAAGACAACATGTGTGTTTAAATGCGAGGAGATGTTGTTGGGGATCTTCTTTATTATTGAACTTATTAAATGTAGGAAGTTTCCAATGAGGGGGATAGGGTTTGATTGGGACCAACGGATGAATGGGTTCATTACAGATGTGTTCATAGGATAAGGTGTTCTTGGGTGGTACGGTAAGGGTTTCTAAACTGGCTAACCGATTTATTAAGGCATGAATTGAATTAGTCGAGGTATTGTAAGGTTGAGATTGGATTGGCTGTGTGGTTTGAAAAGTAGTTTGATAAGGCAAATGATGTGTTTGTGGGTGTGTGGGTGTTTGGTGAAGCGTTTGATAAGGTGGTTGATAAGTTTGTGGATAGGATGTTTGCGGAATGGTTTGATAAGAAAACTGATTAATTTGTGGATATGTAGGTGTTTGGGGAGTTGTTTGGTAAGGATGAACATGTGTCATGGGTTGAGATTGTTGCATAGGTTGACTTTGAATAATAGGAATATGGTGTGTTCATTGAATTTGGGTAGGTTATTGTGGTAGATTATAAGTAGGGATATGAGTGTTAAGGGGTTGAGACTATTGGAGCATAGGATGGGTAGGAATGTAGGTATTCAAGGGCTGAGATTGTTTGATGGGCATACTAGTGGTGGATTGAGAGATTGTAGAGGGATTTTTGGAGTAAGAATTCATACATTAGGTTAGGAGGAGATTTGAGTGTATTTAGAGGAGTAGAAATGGTGGTGTGACTAGTTTAGAAAGATTGGCTTGATGAGGGATACGAGGGTTGGTGTCAAGGCGGGGACAATTTTGTATGACATGGTTCTCATGAGGTGAAACCATGGAGACTGGAGGTTGAGTGACTGAAGGCATGGTTTTGAGTTGAGTATCGTGTCGAGTGAGATCATCAAAAGAAGTAATATCATGGGATAAAGTAGATTGTTGTTTTGTCTCGATTTGGGAGAGAGCGACAATAGATGTGAAATAGAGAAACGTTTATTTATGTATGTTGTTGACAAACAAATCAAACGGAATTTTTTTAACATCATGATTAGTTTAGAGGATGTGAACATAAAATAAAATCGTAGTAAGAAGGTGCCTAAAGGAGTCTAAGGTCAGTTTACTGGCGGTTGTGGATTGGGAGATGTCCGAGATGGTTGCTCGTGGGTGCTTAGGTTCCAATCGCTTAACCGGTGAGAGGAATGTTTGGATGTGTTAATTATGTTTGTGCAGGTAGTCTCGGGTAGTGTGTGATAAGTGAAATGCAAAGAGTTAATTTTTTTACTTAAGCTATGTGCTCGGTAGGATGCGAAGGTTGTTTTAGACCAAAATGAAATGTGATATTCGATGTATACAAACACTCTAGAAAGGGAAAGTTCAATGCAGAAAAGAGAAAATAGGGAAAATTGAGAAATACCTGGAGAAACACTTTTCTTGGTTATTTAAGTGTGTTTAATAGTGATGTATTTTGAAAGCACCATGTTAGTGCTCGTAGTAGATGCGTAAGGTTGCTTTTAGACCAAAATGAAATGTGATATTCGATGTATACAGACACTCAAGAAAGGGAAAGTTTGATGCAGAAAAGAGAAAATAGAGAAAAATGAGAAATACCTGAGAAACACTTTTCCTGGTTATTTAAGTGTGTTTGATAGTGATGTATTTTGAAAGCACCAGTTAGTGGCCCGAAATGCCTGGTACCTCAAATGGCATTGTTTAGAATTGCATATGAGGTCAAGAAAATGAGTGTTTTTTTTTTGCAAAGCAAGTGATATCTGACGACATTGTTGGATGATCGTGAATTTGTTGATTTCACCTGGAAAATAAGACAAATATAATCAATTGATATGGTTAAGAAAGAAGATATAAATGTTATCAAAAATTTACTTCACCAAAAAGAAGCAAGATAATAATAATGAAACTAATTAAAAAAATTATAGATCGTTGTTCATATACAATGAAAGGAAATAAGCTACAAAAGCTATTAATAAACTATAAATGATTAAATGCTATAAACTATAAACTATAGTTTATTAATAGACTATAAACTAAAGACTGGTTTTCTTATTAAAATAAATGATTAAAGAAACTATGAATTAAATAAACATATAAAACAAATGGCTAAACGATTAAATGCTAAGATGTACTATAAACTATTTGCAATAATAATAATAATAATAATAATAATAATAATAATAATAATAACATTAATAATAATAATAATCTATGCAAGGAACTATGAAATGGATCTAACAAAAAGAATTTGGAGTAGATTAATCGATTCGAAATTGATTCAAGATGAGGAATGCATCTAGTGCTTCAAGTGGAACAACGACTGGCATTTTATAGATTGTGGATGGTGTCTATGCTAAAGTTGGATTATTTTCAGTCAGGCATGCAAAAGGTGTCTCAACTTTATGCACCCACATGTGCGGGACCAACGAATTGACTTCCCACCACCGAAAGCACCAAGGGGTCATTCTATGTGGGGAAGAGTGTTGCCAAAAGGCAGATCAATTTATAAAGATGATAGATCGTTTTGATGGAAAAGCAAATCAAATCTAATCAGACTTTAGGAATAAGCAAAGTCAAAAGTTGAATCTAGGATGGGTAGATTGAAACCGATTAGTCATATCACACATGGACGTGGCTCTTCACATGGTCGATTACATAATGAGAATCACAAAAATTTAAACTAGGAATATAAAATTGGCTATAAAGTTGTTTGTAAAGGGGCCTCGACTAATTGATCACGACTCATAAAGCACTACATGCACTTTTTAAAAAATCAGAAATGTGTTCTAAAGAATTATAAGCCAACTGCTATAAGGATAGTTTGCATGAATTTGGGTGAATTTGTGTGAAGTTTGGGAAGCTATCAATTCAGAAGTGTGCAGTTTGCGTGAATTTGAAATAGAACTGGAAATAGTTGGAGGCACCAAGCATTGGAATCATGCGAGTATGTGTGGAGACTCACATTCTCTGCGTGGAAACTTTGCACAATCTGAGTGAGCTTTGAAGGAGCTGTGGTAACATGGAGTTTCTTTGAAAAAAAAATGCCAAACCAAATGTTGAACCATGGGGCCTGTGGATGGTCAAGTGGGAGAGGCAGATGACGAAACCGAGTGGGATGAGGGCACATGAGAAAGGAGAGAGCTCGGGGATGTATTGTGGAGCCGTAACAGGTTGAGAGGATGGCTGAGGGGTAAAGGAGACAGGAGACGTGTGGAAGCCGAGAGATATGCGGGATTCGTGGAGTGGAGTTCGTGAGCGAGGGGACAGTAAAGGAGATGGTGGCTCGGTGGAGAGGATAGCGGTGAGAATTGGAAGAAGTGGGAAGTGCATGTAGTGTTGATAGGTAGATGAGGAGTTGAGAGAGGTGGGTGAGGAATTAGGTGATGGATCGGGTGTGGAATGGGAGTCAAGATCGCTCGCAGGAAGTGGAATGGAGCAAGGTGGTCTTTGGGGAGAGAGTCAAGGAAGTGGGTAGAGAAGAGAAGAGCTCGCATCGGGGATGGAAGGTAAGATGGATGGGAGCTCGGTTGAGTGGAGAAGGTGAAGGAGGTTGGTGGAGATGGGGGCTGGAGGACGCGGCCGAGGCAGAGGAGGTGGGAGGGACTATGATGGCCAAGGCGGCGAAGTGGAGAGAAGGATGTGGAAAGAGGTGGGTCTCGTGGGAGATGGGTGATGAACTCGGTGTCGATGGTAGAAGGGAGATGAATGTAAGGGAGTTGGCGGGTAGATAGGTAGGGAGCTCCATGAGGGAAGCGGTGAGAGAACAGGTTAAGTCAGGTAGGGAGATGGCCGAGTGGGTGTAGAGGATGGTGGCTCGAGGAGATGGGTTGAGAGTTGGGATGTGGGGTAGCTTAGGATAATAATAATTTTAAAAAATATATATTTTTTATTTTAATTTTTAATCATTTATTTAATTAAATATAAAAAATGAATTCTATAGTACACGTAAAACAAGAACAAAACTATGATTTTTTTTTTAAAAATCAAATGAATATGGACTATTACAAAGACTATAGATTCTTATAATTGTGAAAAATGAGATCTATATCTATGGTACAACTAAGACCGCAAACGAAAAGTCAAAGAATACGATTATTTTCCGATTCGTTCCCCATGCGGGTAAATAGAAAATAAAGAACACGTACCTCCGAGGTAACTTAAACGATGGATTGTACTAAACTGAGATCAATGAATATTATGACCATGCAAACGAGCAAGTTAGAAAAGAATAACAAACAAAATGACCAAATCTAGGATCTGGTCCCACCGGCATGCCAAATGTTGATCTATGTTTCCAGCTTCCTATCCAGGTGAGTGTACGAGTAATCAAGAAACACGGTACCATGTCGAGTATACAAGGGCCTAGTACCTTGGAGATGGAGATGGATGATACGGGTACAAATAAAAATATGCATGATATCAAGAAGCTAGATCTACAAAACTAAACCAGATAAGATTAGAACACAATATGCAGGGGTTTCCCAGATGGTACCAATTCTAAGAGGATTTTAACTCCCTTGGAGGATGTCAACACCTATGTCAAACAAGATAATAATAGATCATGAATAGTAATAAAAATATAAAACGAAAAGTAACCGAAATAACAAGAGTACTTAGCTCAATGCTCTACTATGGAAATGAACCAGGCATCAAGATGACAAGATAATGAACCATGGCATAGATTTCTCCTTCAAATGGGTAGAACTTAGTTAAGCTCTTTCTTCTCTTCTCTAGGCCTAGGTCTCTCCAGGCCTTCGGTCCTTTCTCTTAAAAATATATGCTCCTTCTCTTTAAAATATATATATTTTTTAAAATATATATGCTTCCTTCTTTTTTTTGTCCGGTCCTTAAAATATGGGGGAAAACCCCATATTTATAGCTTAGATATGAGACTAAACTACAGGTTAGATGATACCCAAGGTGTAGTAAAGTAACCTGAGTTAGGGATATGATGTGATCAAGTGGGTCCCATATTTTGACTTATTAGGCAAAGTGGGGGACATGATTTGAATGGGGGTGAGATAAAGATTTCATTTAAAAAAAGAGTGTCGAGATATGCATTATGAATTAAATAATTTGTGAGAGATGGGGGATGATTCCAAAAATTGAATTATCAAATGGGTCCATACAGAGCCCATTGATAATCAATCAAATAATGTGAGCAAATAAATAAGATTTTATTTAATTTAAGAGAAAGAGATGCGAGAATAGAAAATTGGATGAATGTGAGATGACGAAGGGGCGCTATACCAAAAATAGGTGTCTACAACTCTACCACATAATGATTAGATAACCCACAAAATACATGGGTAACTATACAACATTGCTTGCATATTATAGCCAAAATCTTTAAATGTAGACAATGGATCTTTTTGTTTACCTTTCCCTTTATAAACACCATGGTAAAATGGTAGAGGGATTTTTATACCTCTTTGTGGTGAATTCTTTATTGATCCTTCTTCCGATCCACCCGATGATCCACCTACTTCTTCCAATGGTCTTGGAACTCTCTCCAATTTCCTTTTCCCCTATAATAGTAAACCTCAATCTTGCATACCGAGGTCATTCTTCAACCTGTATGGGGTTATTTATGCCTTGGTTATCTTTACCAAGGCTAATTCCATTAAAACCCATTTTATTCAAAATTTTAGATCATATACCTTTGGTGTGTTTTTCAAATTCACCAAGCACATTTTCTGAATCTAACTTTGCTTGGGGAGAGGAATTAGGTGTTGAAATACTTACAATGCATTCATTTGTATTAGTGGATGCATTAATAGTAATTGGTACCTCTTTCTTGGTCCATCAATTTGCAACACCATTAAGAGCTCATCCTTAGATTCTAGCTCTTTTTTCAAATTGCCAATTTGCTCCTCAAGAGCCAACAACTGACACCTTAGGAAGGAATTTTCTTCCTGTATCTATTGATTGTATGATTCAACTTCCTCAAGCTTTTCCTTGTTTGAAAATTTTCCCATGGTTTCCTGCACACTTGTTCTTCCAAATTTTGCACACTGAAATGAAAGATCAAGCCCAAAAATGCAAAACCAAACTGAATCAAATCAACTGAAGCAAATCAAGAGCTAAACCAGCTCTGATACCAAACTTGTTCTAAAAATGGTACTATTTTTTCTCTGTAATTTTAAAATTTCTATATTTTTTTATCAAATTCACAATTGATCAAGTGTGTTTAATTGAAACTATTTTGGGTGTTTTGAAACCCCAATTTTCAAAACACTATCTTAACGATCAATTATTTAATTAAATTTCAACTTCCGTAATCAAATGGAAATAGTACAAATCCTTCAATCTGATCACAAGTTGAATCTTACAATGCACTCAATCTGATATTAAAACCCAAACTTGAAATGTTCATTCAATTGACTATTGTGGATTGTGGATTGCAATCTTTTTCCAATTAATCCAATTTCCCGTTTAAATTTTTTCTTTAATAAATTTATCAAAAATTAATCCAAATGATGAATTTTTATCTGATCAAAAGCTTCACAAAACTGAAATAAATCCACAAACCATATAGTTTATAGAGTTCATTCAAGGTTAGGTCTCTAGATCCACATAATTGTGAATCGATCTATTATTGTCCAAAGAAGTACAATTAACCCTTCAATAATGACAAATAGACCTTTATACCTGAAATGAAGCTTAGAAATAGGTTTGGGAACTTTGATTTCCTGTTAGAAACTATCCACAAATTCACTCGTGGCTTCACAGGCTCTCCACAGTTCTTTTCCTATGTAAATGCGACCAAAAATGCCTACACCAGAAAATATACAACACTTCATGGAAAAATAATACTACCACTGTCTTTGTCCTAAATTTTTAGCAAAATTATTTTTACACCAAGCTTTGATAATGTCCCTAGGTGCCTCAAAAATGATTTTTTCTGTAATCGCCATGTTCTGTCTATACACAAATTCCTACACTTATTGTGTTTTAAATGCCAAAGAAGCTCATATTTTTAACGCCGACTCCTTCGGGTGGAGTCATTGAGCTTGGGGTCTTATTGGTGCGAGGTCAGGGTTCAAATCCCGCCTCCATTTTTTTGGGCTCATTTTAGCTTTGTGGGAAAAATATCCCACATCCTCAAAGATAAGGGATTGCTTTGTTATTTAAAAATAGCAAATCCCACCATTTTTCATGTGGTTGTAGAAACACCTCCAACATTTTTTTGGCATTGCTATAACTAGCAAGTTGTTCGCTCGACCCACCGAGTTAATGGATCGGTTGTGCATGTATGGTTACACTACCCACTATGAGGGTTAAGTCATTATGAATTCATTTTGTTGAGGTGATACGCCCTATGTTGGGTTGTGTGTTGACTATTTTTTTATCCGCCAAAAGTGGTCGCTACGAATTTAGTTTAAACTGTCAGTTTACATGGTCAATCATTGGCTTTGTTGTGCATCTCGCCAAATAGTATTAGATAAGCCCAAGTCATATGCCAATATCTAAGGCCTACCACATCTACAAAGTGATGTAATATGGAATTAGGTGGCAATAATTTGAACCGACCAAGTAATGTGGACACCAATACAATGTTTATATGGCCAATGTTAGCATTGGGTTGTGTTCGATTGAATATTCGTTGAGTAATATGAATAATTCGGTCGACTCGCCCAAACAATATGGATGATAGCAATGTGATCAACTCAAAGAGGGATTTGATCACCCCACCGAGCTAGAAATATAGCTCGCCAAGCCAATATATATAGGCCTGCAATGCAAAATTCAATCCTCCAATACAATAATCCCACATGGGAAATGTTAGAAGATAAATGGCATATAAAATCAAAAACTTGATAATGGTAATATGAAGTAAAGGCGGAAAAGGCACCCCTCCTACAAAAGAGTGTGCCAAACCTAGCTGAGGACCCCCAACCAAAAAAGTGGGGCCCACCAATCATCAAAGACCGAAGGTGCTCAAACACAAAATTTTCATTCTTTTACCATTTTGTCATGTGTCACATCCGAATTGGACTGCGTTGACCAAGTTGACCATTTTTAACACCAAATTTTGACCTGTAATATATTTTTTGTATGAGCTTTGTTTTCTCGAGTTCCACTATCAACAAAAATCTCTCAAAACACTCTACAAGCCTGTAATGGTTTAAGGAGATTTAGGGAAGATCTATATACTGAAAAATCCTCCAAATCACTTACATATCCTTTTATAGATGAAATGTTCTAATAAGGCTAACCCAATGAAGATATTCACATCGAAAACAAATATAGATAATGCAAAGGAAAGGATCCGTATAAGTCAAACAAAGACTAGACCCCACATCCTAACCAAAGTGTTCGGTTCATGATAGGATAATTGTGATGTAAAATAAAAACTAGTGTTATGATGTACAAGGATTATTTACTTCTTTTATTTAATAATATTTCTTAGATTGGTGATAAATCCAAATGTAAAGATAAACAAGACATGAAAGAGCTTGAGAGTGAAAAGAGTTTGCAAGAATTGAATCGGAAATGAGGCACCACGAAGTAGTTGCACTCCAATGGAATCATGAAAGCTCCAACGATAGCAAGGAAAAAAATTGATCAGTAATGGAAGAACTTGCTCAACAAAAACAAAGCTTACATAGAGGAAAGACAATGGAGTGTCTTGGCATGCTCATAAATGAATAGAAAAGGGGTACATATAGGGTGTTGAGTAACCCTAGTGCATGACACATATGAAACCCTAAACCTAACCCTAAACCTAACCCATGTGAGATGACCCTCCAACATGAGAGGAGGACACATAGGATAACTCACACTAACACCCCCTTCATCAAAGTTGGGGTAGCGGCTGTGATGAGTCAGATGGAAGAGGAAGACACTCCTAAACAACTAAGAAAGATGTGTCAATGGGGCCCGGAAACTAAAGGCCTAATAAGGTGCCCATATACAAACACAATCTTCCTAGAAGAAGAAGAAGAAAAGAAGGACTACATAGCCCTAAGAAGATGGGTAGCTGCAGAAGACCTCACCCCAAGAAGAGACCGTAAGTGAAGAAACTTCATCTCAGTGAAGGGCTTGGTGAATAAATCTACAATCTGATCAGCTTTTGAATGTACTAAATGTCGATGATACCATCATGAATAAGCTCTCGTATGAAGTGCATATGGATCTCAATGTGCTTTTTCTACTGATGTTGAACTGGATTTCTATAAATAGAGATTGTGCTTGTGTTATCACAGTAGATAATGGTAGGCTGTCGAAAGTGGATGCAAACTCTATCGTAATATCCAGAGCCAAATAGCTTCTATGGCAGCGTTAACTACTCCTCCGTATTCTCGAGGTCTGTAGATGATATCATAATTGCATTCTCGCTTCTTGTTAGACCAACTAATAGGACCTGAACCAAGAGAGAAACTATAGCTAGAAGTATATTTTGATGATCTAAGTCACCGCCCGATCAGAATTTGTGAATCCAATCAAGTCTATATCAACCCTCCATGATAGTGTATGCCATCAGCATAAGTGCCACGAACATAATAAAGGATCCATTTAGTTTCTTTCCAATGCAGCTCATGTGGCTCCTGCATGAATCTGGACACGATCCCAACAGCATATGATAAATCCGATCGAGTGTGAGTCAAGTAGATCAAGCTCCCCACTAACTGTCGGTAAAGAGTACCATCAACCAAGGGAGTAGAGCAATCTGAAACCAACTTAACCCCGGAAAGAAAAGGAGTAGGAGAAGACTTGCAATCGGACATCTGAAACCGAGCTAGCAAATCAAGAGCATACTTAGGTTGCAAAATCAAGATTCCCAAGTTAGATTGTGAAATCTAGATCCCAAGGAAGTAATGAAGCACCTAAGTCGACCATCGAAAACTTGTTGGCTAAGGCGATCTTCACAGAATCAATAATAATAGAGGAAGAGTTGCACTGTGATCAACAAGTCATCAACATATAGAACAAGAATGAGTATGGAGTCATCTTGCCGTAGAATATAAACATTTGGATCAGAGTGACACCTAGTAAACCCTGATGTAAGTAAGAAGGAGTCCATCTTGGCATACCAAGCCCGAGGGGCTTGTTTAAGGCCATAAAGAGACTTCTTTAACTTACAAATGAGGGAGGAATCTTGGACATAACCCGAGGTTGTTCCATATAGATCTCTTCCTCTAGGTCACCATGAAGGAAGGCACTCTTAACGTCCATTTGATGGACTTTCCATTTGTTCGTTGCAGCAATGGCTAGGGTCAGTCGAATAGAAGTCATATTCACAACCGAATAAAGGTTTCTATATAATCAACCCCAGCTATCTGGGAGAAACCCTTAGCTACTAATCGTGCTTTAAAATTTTTGACGTCTCCATCTACTCCATACTTTGTTCGGAACACCCACTTACACCGAACGATTTTTCTTCCTTTCAAAAGAGTGGTGAGATCCCAAGTATCATTCTTCATGAGAGAGGAATACTCCTCATCCATGGCAGAATCCCACTCAGGAATACTAGAAGCCTCCCGGAAAGACTGTGGATCAGAAGCAGAGGTGAAGAAAGAGTGGGGTCCAACGAAATCTGAGCGAGTACGTCTCATATCCGAAGTATCTCTAACTAAATCTCCAACACTTTACAAAGTTTTCCTAGCCCAAAGGGGACCAGGAGGATCAGGCTCAGAGTCGGAAGATTCTTCACTTAAGTGAGAAGGGACATAGTCCTCATCATCACTACTGTCAGAATCAGAAGACTCAAAGGTTTGATGGTCGGGAGGATCCGAAGAGGAGCACACTCAATAGTATCATCATCTGATGAGTCAGAATCTGAATCAGCGAGTTGAAGAACCTCTATAGGTGGAGAAGTAGAAGTCGAAGAAGACTCATCGAACTTAACACTTCTCTCAATATATAGCTCATGAGAAGTAGAATTCATCAATCAATATCCCTTCACGCCATCAGGATACCCTACAAAGATATAAGGTTTGGATTGTGGTTCCAAGGCCTTACGTTTCTTCTTGGGAATCTAAGCCATAGCCTTGGATCCGAAGACTCGAAAGTGCTCAACATCAGGCTTGCATCCAAACCAGCTTCAAAGGGTGTCATCCTCTTACTACCTTGTGTGGAACACAGTTCTGAATGTAATTTGCACAATTCACTGCTTCGGCCCAATACTACGGAGGAAGAGACTTCGAGTGAATCATACAAGTGGCCATCTCCTTCAGAG